>JBAMNC010000798.1:965000-1315570 GCA_037902135.1 Cetoscarus ocellatus | reverse complement strand
CTTTCAGTCCCAGAGTCTCATTAATGCATCAGAAGTAGGTTTAAGTGCAGGTAGAACCACTTTTTATTGTTAACATGAGGTAATATGTGTGAGGAGATCAGAATATTTTGTGGGACACTGCACATATTGCACAAACTTCTTTGAACAGGCCTGATTAAAGTTCCCAGCTACGACGAAGGCTCCCCCCGATGATGTCAAACAGCTCAGAGGGAGCAATGCTAATGCTAGCATAGTTAGCTAGCTAGCTAGCTAGTTAGCTCAGCTGCAGTGTCGGGGACAAGCAGGTGAAGCCAGGTTTCCGTAATAATCATCACAGAACAGTCACAAATAAAACGATCCCCTGCCATCAGAAGGTCCAATTCGTCAGTTTTGTAAATGGACAGATCTGGTATTGGTCAGCTCATCAGTGTCGGCCTGGCGTCTGCTTCTGTAGCTGAGCAGAGAGCCGGTGCTCTCGCTATGTCCAGCGGTATACTGTGCGAGCGCTGAAAGTCGGTCGTTATGTCGGACTTGCAGGCAAAAACAACATTCAGCAACTCTGTGTGACTGTAGGTGAGTTTTGCCCCATACACTCCATCATCCATACACACTGCAGAGCTCAGAGCTGCTTTAACAACGCGCCACCATCTTTTGCAACGTCATTATTCTGCGCAGCTTGGACGCCGAACAGTGTTTACTGTTTTATGAGAAATTAAGAATAAATCGGCGTTATATCAGCAAAACTCTGGCCGATGTTGAATCCTTTGAAAAGGGCTAAAATCGGCCGATTTAATCAGCCGGCGGATATATATCGGTTGGGCCCTAGTTTGAATATCCTTTTGCTGAAAGGTATTATACAAATAAATTTGCCTTGCCTGGCCTAAAAACCTTTGTTGTCTTCAACGTTGTAGGGGCATAAGTCTGTAGAAATGGAACAGCCAGTGGATGCAGTCTTGGATTAAGACTGAAGTCAATAAAACTGTGCAGGGTGCAATGGTCAGTAGTCAGAAACAATACTGTTCCCTGTTCTGCTTTTTATAACCGTGGGTGATGGCATGTAAAATGAGCACTAACATTTTAGTTTACAGAGTCTGCAGACTGAAAACATAATGTCAGGCTCTGTGTTAGCCATGCCATTGTTGAATCCAGCATGCACCCACACACTTGAAGGAGGGGACTGGCTGGGTTTGTCTTTGCTGCTCCTTATAAAGACATCACTGCAGTGAGAGGTCACAGGGAACTAACGGGCTAGGCAGCAAGATATCAGAGTAACAGGGACAATGAAAGCTAATGGGCTAATGGGAGAAACAGTAAGCTAATGGGCTAATTTTAGCAGCACATCTGGCTGGTGCCAGCATGCACCTCAGTTACAGTTGTGTACTACAGAAGTCTGTGAGGACAAAGTGTAAAAAGCATTTTCTGGTGCTCAAACTGGAAGGACAAACTTCTTTTTAAGTATTGATTTCTATTTTTGAATTGATTCAAAATCTTAGAGTAACAATTGCTATTTTGACACAAATTAATATTTGACCCCCCCCCCCCCTTGTTTTAACAATTTATTATTTTAATTACTGTTGTCTTTCCATCATATCAAGCCATTCTCCTCTTGACTTCTAGCAGCAGCAAGGTATTTTTGCCCAGAAAACTGTAGCTGACCTGACTTTTCTTTCTTTTTTGGGCAATTTTCTGTAAACCCTAGAGATGATTGTGCATGAACATCCCAGTGGATCAGCAGTCTCTGAAATATTCAGGCCCTGCCAACAACCGTGACGCATTTAAAGTCACATACCTGAATGCATTAAGTTGTTGCCCATGTGATTGGCTGATTAGCTATTTGTGTTAACAAAACTTGAGAAATGAGTTTACCTATTGAAGTGACCAGAGAATGTAAAAGTGATAATTATATTAATAATGGTTAATAAAGGTTGTTGTAGAATATTTATTTGAAGAAAAAAAAAAACTTTAAATCATATAATGAAGGGAGGCAACAAAAATATGTGTGCGTGTGAATGTTTTGAAGGCGTAATGTATACATGTGTCAGTGTGTTTATCAGTTTTACTTTAAACTGTACTGGCTAAATGTGTTATTTGAGGAAATTTGTTCCCTAATACGGCCCTGATATTTGGGGCAGGACGTGAGGAAATGGAGCTCTGTCCACCTGTTAACTGTTACAGTGGAGGCAGAGACTGTGTTTCTTCTGGGAGCCAGCTCTTTTTGTGATGACCCATCTCTACAACCAATGTGTGGTCACTCAGTCTGGACCTCATCAGGACTTTCAATCTTCCAATTTGTATTCTCTGTTTAGGGACAAATAACTCTAACTTGTTTGTTTGGGGTTATTTCTTTCCAATATTTTCTATCACTTATATCACCCAAGATTGCTCCTACTGCTGAGCCAGTGTGTTTAAAAGTACTCAAACGTGATAAGCTTTACAGACCCTTTTACAAGTGGGGTTGAGTATTTACCACAATGTCATGATACAGCACAGATTCCAATTAGGGTTGTCACAAAATATCAGTAAGATGATAAAAGTATTTTGATAGAAATGCATTTATCATATTGAGCTAAAATTAGGCATATGGTAATTCTGGGACTGCTTCACGATGAGAGACAGGTCAACCATCCAGCCATGGTCATGGACAATAAAAGGAGTGTAGCAGAGGGATTTCTCTGACACAAGCAGCAGAGAAAAGCGTATACACCGCCCCACACAACCAAACAGTGTCAACCCCATATACAGTGCTGTGTTTTAGGGATGCATAATATTGAATTTTTGCCGATATCCATATGCCGATATTTTTTAAGTCATTATCGCAGATACCGATATCTCTGGTCAAGAGCACAAGCTCTGTACTCAACAAAAATGGGCTTTTTTCTTTCAGTGTTACGGTATATTTTTGGGAGGAACAGATGTAAGACAAGACAAACAGCATTTAACTCTTGCAAAAATGAAACCCTTAATTTTTAAATGTACACACGCAGTGGTGAGAAGGTTTATCAATCGTTTTGTACATTTGTGTAATTTCCCAATGTTCCAGCCGATATATGGCCCAATTTGTGTGGCCGATATATCTGCTCTAAATATCTGCAAAAATTTCAGTATTGGTTGATATGAATACTTAACTTTTTAGGCAGATACTGGCTGATACTGATTTCTTGTAACTACACACTGTTTTAAGCATTTATATCATAATAATGACAAATACTTGCAAGAATTGTTAACTTTTATTTCTTGTGAAAAAAGGGTGAAAAATGTATTCAAAGGACAATTCCTGACACATTTATTGACAAAAAGACAAAAAAGACCAGATGGACATTTATAATTATAGTGTTAACTGTCATGTTTTTATTTTTTGTACTCCATCTTCACAAATAAGTTATTACTGATGCAATTTTTATTTTCAGATGTTTGCTCAAAAATATGAGGTGACATCCCACATTATGTTCACATTGGCATCAAAATAAAAATTCAAAAATTTTTAACAGGTACTCTAATTATTTGTGTATTTCTACTTATAACTGAATCGATACTGAATCAAATCGCCTGAAAGAATCGAAACTGAATCAAATCGAATCGAATCATGAAGTTCTTAACAACGCCCAACCCTAATCCCTACTGTGTTTGTTTACAATGTGTTCCCCCCGCTACAAGATTATTGTTTGTGAATACAAGCTCTACAACTTTGACACAGACTATGAACAGTTATATATTGATTGGCCCGATCCAGGGTGCAGCCATTATATCTTTTTTTCAACTGCTAAAACATCAGCGTGGATGTAAATTTGCACCAATCTCTTGCTTTTGTAAGTCCGAAATTATCCTTATCTATAGATGCTGCTAAAGTATGCTACAAACTCACGGGTTAACTTTAGCATGTTAAGCTTTGCCAATGTTAAACATGAGATGTTCAAAGAAGATTAAAAATGAAACACAATGCTTTTGTTTTAGAAGCATTTGTACTGCTGATAAAGGTTTTCAAACAGCAGCTTAACTAAACTCAGGAATGAACCACTTCATCTTTCACAGCTACAACAGAAACCAAAGACAAACATCTCTTTTATTTTTGCAGACATACGCTGTTTGTGAAATCATGGGTTTGTTTTGAGGGGTAGGAAGGGGCTGTAGTTCTTGAAAATGCATTTTAGTTTGGTTATATCATTACTGCAGAGAAAAAAGCAAAATAAATGAATAACTAAAACGAAAAGCACATCTTACTATTTTAGGTCATACAACTTCGTTCACTCAGTTATTACTAATTTATGTACATTTTTTTTTCATATTGTCATGGTTGCAGGCAGTCTCCACTTCCCTATGAAACCACTGGATTATTTTGCCAAAGCAGAGATGCAATGGTTGTAGAGTCAACAAACATAAGATCATATGCTGCTGATCTTCATTTACAGTGCATACCTTTTGGTTGATGTTTTATACATTTTGAAGGCACCCTTCAGGGCCTGGGCACCCCTGTTGAGAAAAGGCTGATATAGAGGTTTTGAGTCTAACCAACCTTTATCAGCTAATAAGAGACAGAATGGTCATTTTATTTCTGAAATTATTGCTTTTCTGGTATCAACTGGCCATTTTTTTCCAAATTCTTTTCATGTAGAGTATGTGTATGTGTATTCAGCTGTTACCATGATGTCTATATTTTGTAGCTAAAAGACCCTTTTTGAGAGGCTAATTTATTGCATGTTAGTTAAGATGGGATGAAGGGATTTAGGATTAAAAGATACAAACTTAGCATGATAAAGGATCCATCATAAAGGACAAAAAGCCTTAAAAAGCCACTGTGCTCTCCTATCTAACAGTAACGTAGCCAGCTCTGCATCTGACTTTTTTTTTTTTTTTTGCTTTCAGACTTTCAGCCTGTTATTTCTTGAAGCTCTTGTTAATGTTTAAAAGCCCTTGTTTGCTCTAGTCCAGCTACCTGCTCAGTCACAATCATTTTCGTCGTTATTTGGCCTAATCTGCCACTATCCTGTTTCGTCCTTGAGCCTACCTCTCCACTTGGCTGATCGGCTTCCTCTGGCTTTCTCTGAACTCGTGTTATAAAGCAGTATGCACTTCTTGGGAGATGATAGTGGCTTGCTGCCAAACTTACATAGTGCTATATACAAATGACCCGGGAGGGGGCCCTCTGGGAAAAATAGAGCGTTTTGGTGGAAAAATATAATTGAAAGCTTAACACAAAGATATACATTAGTTTACTTGAAGATAAATGTTGGATCCAAAATGACTTATTTCTGTGGTTTTCATTGGGACATTTTTTTTGTTGTTGGGAACACATGAGACATTTTTTGTTGTAGCTCAGCTAATGTAAAGCTAATGTAGGAGACGGAGCGCCAATTCTTAAAAAAATTAAAAATAAATATCCTCTGACAAATTTGAGCTTTATTCATTCATCAAAGCCAAAATATCATGAAAATAAGAAAAGAAACTGAATGGCAGGGTAAAATCAGTTCCCCTACATAAAACTGATCTACAGATTCAAAACCAAGTTTAAAATGGACGACAGTGCCCTCTTCATCTTTCACAGGCACATACTGAAAATTATATTTATTTTGAGTTTCCAAAAGTATTGTTCACCTTTACCCTCTCATCGGCCATCTGAGGACGAAAGGTGATCAAGTAAATAGACAATAACCTGACACACCAGATTGATGGTTTCACATATACACGCTGTATATTTCAGGTCCATCCGGGAAAAAATCCCATAGAAAGTGATTGGGAAGAGCAGAACTTTCAAGTTCATGTTTTTGTTGTTTCTATGCTTCTTGACAATAAATCGAATACTATTGGGAAGCCTATTTATTCCCCTTTTAAATGGTGCCACATTTGTCAGGAGCGCACATTTGTGGGTTAAGCAGCAGAGCTGAGTATGTTAGCTATGCCCATAAAAAATTTGACAGATCTTCTCTGTCAGTGCCAGACAGCTTTGCATTGACCCACACATTATCAAAAACAAGTTAAAGGTTTAAATAAATAACTTGAATTCTAAGTTCATGTATGTTCATTTAATAAGGGTATTGCTGGATATAGGTTTGGCTTTGGTTGGTAAAGTGCAAATATGAGTCAACAAGGAGTACAAAAAGAATGGTGACAAAATCAAGATTGGGATGCTAAAATAAAAAATAATAAAAAATGTGATGCCATTTTTTCCATATCACCCACCCCTTTTACCTTATATCGTACATATCTTTTCACTCTTAATGTTAATTAACAATTCTGCAAAACCCACGTGGGCATCCTGTTCCCATTCCATTAGTTAGTACCTAAATTATCTCTTTAGTTTATTTTTTTCAGTATTACATTTTGTGTTATTGAACTTAATGTGTAATATATTGAGGTTGAAGTTGTAACAAAAGTTGATGAAAAGCTTTGTTCTGTTGAGACTGTCATCTTTTTAACTCAGTACTCAGATACTTAAAATTATATCACAGTACTTCCAAAATAAATCACTCTAGTAAAAGTGTTTAAAGATTGAAAGTACCTAATAAAGCTGTTTTTACAGTGCCGTTAGTATACAAGTCACTTTCCACAGCTGTGTGTGCGCTTGTGTGCTTCCTAACTAATGGGTTAGGGTCTGTCATAATAGCCTGCACTAAGGCCCTTTGTACCTGTTGTACGCCGCTGTTTCATGGTGTGCAGAACTGACTGAGCGCTTTGTTAGAAAAAAAAAATCACCCCTTCTGCTTTTCTTCACATCTCATAAGGGCTAAAAAACAACCATTCAGTCGTCTTCACCGAGGGCGCACTGATCTAACGCTAAACCTCTCCAAGTGCGCGTATTTGTGAGGAAAAATGTCCCAAGCCTTTCAGACTGATAGGCTCGACCATCATCATGTATGAGCCTCAGGCGCACAAGTGAGCCCTCAGGTTTAATCAAACTTTTTTAAGTATATCTCCCATGAAAATCAGCTCAGTCTCTCTGGCATTTGTGTGTCGAGAAGCTCTCCATCTTTTCGTTCCCTTCGAGTGGTCGATACATTAAAACTTGAACTGATTGATTTCAGAATGCTGTGCCATCAGTGTCCTTACGCAGCCGCTAACTACATCTGAAGTATCCTAGTCATCAGGCTTTAGGCCAGGGATTGATAATAGCTTGACCGGCAGGGCTATCTTACCCATCCTTTTTCAGGAGGTCTTGTATTTAGCACCCGGAGCACTCGTGGCAAATCTCAAACAGCACGAGGGTATTCACGGAGCGGCTGAGTGCTGCGCTTTCTCTCCTGCGTCTCTGAGCCTCATGAATACATTCCAGCTCTAACTAACTACTTCTCCTTAATGCGGAATTTCAAGCGAGCTATGAGGCCAATTTATTTATTTGTATTCTTTGCGTCTTAGCGCCACTCTTGAGCGCAGTGATGGCAGGGAGGATAATCTCTGTCTTTCATCAGCAAAGTGGCCCCGCACAAAAACCCCATCAGTAGTGCATTCGCTATTGATTGATTGTCGTTCCCGCACTACCAGGCAACACCATTATTATCATGCATGGATTCCAGGCTGCCCACAATAAAATCATTGTCTTGATTTAAGTTATCCAGCCCCCGAGGTGTCATTATAGCACGACTGGTGGTTGCCTCATCTTGCTTTCTTCCTTTACAATTACCAGCTTTCCTTCCCATCATCTGAACAGCAAACACGCATCAACATGTATGCTCTTATGGCGACCTTTGAAACACGAGAGGATCCTCCATCTGAGTGTAAACGCGTCTTCTGTACGTGCAACAGGTGGAGTGAGAGGCAAGGAGGTGAATCAAGACGATTTAATAAAAGTTGATTTGATAAGAAAAATAAACAGGGAGTTATGATGCAGGTCTTTCCTGCTTCACCCTTTGTGTTTATGGAAGATATTTTTTGTCTTATTATCATAAAACATTACAGTTTCTTATCATGTTATTTATATAAAGAATGGCCTCTGCAACATGGATAAACTTTATAGTCTGGCCCTGACAAGAATTAAAAGAGTTAAATGGCTGAATGGCTGCTTCTACAGCAAATACCCAGAGTTTCTATAAAATCTTAACTTCTAAGATATCAGTATTAGGATAGAATATCAGTACGGTGTTACACAGCAAGATATTGTGATATATTGGTGAATTGATATTTTACTAACACTTCTAAAAACAAGTGAACCCACTCAGTAACCATCTTATGGAGTTTGTCAAATGTCAGTATTCACTGGATTATGAAACCATTCAAGGGTAAATAAGCAGCCATAGAAACATTTTTGAGAAAAAAAACTGTTATCTCTCTTTGTATTTTCTAATCTGTCTAGCCCAAAATCACACAATTTCAGGAGTTTTTTTTTTTAAAGAATCGACCTTTAAAGTCAGTATTCGCAGCAATGCATTACCTACATTGGCAGTAAAATTTAAATAATTTTACATTTCTTTTAGTTGTCTGTATGCCAACTTATTTTACCAACTATTTAAAGGGTTCTCTCATTCATATTTAGCATAAAACATATTTTTAAAGTAAGAAAGCCTATCATTAGCTGACAATACAAGTTGGTAAAGACACTAAAGTGATCCAGTAAATGAATATCACACAACTTATAAATGCTGATGTTCAGTTATCCTCTTCTTTTTACTGATGCATTATTGGGACTCTATACAAGCATTTTGCAAACATTCTGACCAGAGACGTTTCAAATGCTAACTTTGCACTTTTAGAATAGGTGTGGGGTCTGGCCATCATATCTCTACATTTTTGAGTATTCGTATTAATAGAGAGTAAAAACATAGTTTTACATGTGAGTGAATTTCTGAGCTTTATATCCCAATCTAGGCAACATATCCCTGGAGATCCAAACTGTCAGTGATCACAAGGAAAATCAAATCCTTTTTTCCAACAAAGGCATGTGTAGTGGTACTTTCAGTATTCTTTTCTCAAAGCGCCCACAAACTTGGTCAGCAATTTTGTCTCTGCATGCCACCGTTTTTTAGTTTGGTTCAATTCGTTTATGTCTATGTGAATGTTGGCATAAAATCACATGACTTGGGGACTTGACCCAAACCCACTCGTCTATTCCATAAAAACAAGTAGGGCTGTCTGTTGGAAGGGAATCAGGCGATATCACACATATCGTGTTACAGGGGTGACAATATGATATACTGATATATCGATATATTGTGATACTAAGCAGGGTGATATATCACTTTTTTTTGCTTAATAGTCAATGTTTAACTAAGCAAGAACCTTCAATACCATAGAAGTACAGATTCTAATCGGTCTTTTTTATGTAGGCTAAAACATGGTCTCTTCAAAATGGAAACACATCATAGTCTTTCCCCTCGACAGGAATAAACAGAGAGAAACAAAGTCAAATAGTTAAATGTCTGAATTATGACAAAAAAAACTAAATTTCTGAAATATATTGACTACCAGGACATATTGGTGTGTTCATATTTTCTTACACCTCTCAAAACAGGTGCACCCTCTCAATAACCTCCCCCCTACAGTCCTTTTAACGTCTTAATCCCCCGATACAAAAACCATGGCAGGGTTTCACCAGCACTTTTATTTGAATAATTTATGTGTGAATTATTACACTCAGTTACATTTGTCCAAGCATCTGAGTCCTGAGAAAAATCATAAACTTAAGAGAAAAGTAACTTTTTTGCACTCTTTTCATCTCTGCAAACAATGGAGGTGGGTCCTTTTTAGCATGTTTTTGTAATCATTATTGTCATGAGCTATAAGACCAATACTAACAAATGACACATTTCTGAGTTCCTTCGGGCATTTTTGTGAAAAAATGAAGTTTTATATGATTTTTCTTGAAAGTATGGCTCAACCTTTTCTCACAGTTGGCACAAAGTTGATTCATGAATGGGTCATTTATGAAGCAGATTTATTAAAGTAATTCTTTGCTTTGATACCAGATGAAATGTTTTAAAGAACGCATAAAAAAAGTAATTTTGTCATCTCTACAGTTTGGGTTACCTTTAACTTTAATCATATTTTAACTTAATATTAAGTTTAAAGATCATTATGTCAATATGATAGACTATTATGTTGAGTGTTGAGTCACTGGTGTCAGTCTGCTGTGCATTAAGCTTGAAGTTCATATTGAATCAATGCTAAATGATGGATTAGGCACAAAATGATCATAAGACATCCAAGTAAAACCTGCATTGAAGGGAACTATTATAATTGTAATGAGTTGAATTGAAAGAACAGTTTAGTGTGAAACTTTCTTTTAATGCCACTATCTGTTCACCAAAGGCGCAAGACAATATTAAGGTTAACTTCCATAATTTGCCATGTTAACAACAAACTATTAGAGGTCTAATTTTATTAAATTGGGTCTGTTTTTACAATGCATTCTGGGGATTAACTTCAATTTTAATTCTGTCTGAAAACACTTAAAAGCTTCAGTTTTTGTATTAACTGGGGATTCATCCTTGTGGGTCTGAGCAGATATACATGTTAGTTTCCTTATTTAAAAAACAGATGATTAGTGTTATACATGGTTTAATTTCCATTTGAGCACTTTCACAAATTACCTGAAATATGCTCTCCAATTTGGGACACCGTGTAATTTCTGTAAGATAAAAATATAAACATACTGTCAGTTAGTGTTTATTTCTGTTCACCCTTACAGCATTCCCGTTTGTATAATATCTGACATGTATAGCATTCAGAATATATCCTGATATTAAAATCGAGCTGAAGCATGTCGTTTTGCCTTCCTCTTACCTTTTGGTCTGTTGTTGGCCACGCCCTCTCAGGTGATGTCATATTGATATATGACTTTAGATATTCAAGTCTCGGTAGCATCGTTGGATCTTTGCTTGTGACAGAAATTCGCTGCTGTTTTTTTTTTTAAGCGTCTGGATTTATCTGATGTCACGAATTACCTTATTTTACCCTATATTCAAATAGATTCCCACATATTCTGACACTGATTAATTATTATTAAAATATATATATATATATATTATTTACAACAGCCAGTAATTGTACTTGTACCAGTAGTTGGAGTACACTATGCACTGAGTGAATATTTTTGTCAGTTTTATACTTTTTGTTTTCCCTTTTGAGTCTTTTAATACATTTAATGTACGAGCTGATAATAATTCCCATTTGAGTTGGGGTCGTATTTATTCGTATTATTCTTTTATGTTTTGCATGTAAATCTCTTTGTCCTTTTATTTTGCATTTATTTTGCATTAAAAGTGCCATACAGCTTAAATCTGAATGAACTGTCTAAATTTTAAATAATAATCTACAAAGCAGACATTTTATTTTTTGCGATTTTTTGCGACTTCAATGTTATTGTTTTTACAGCTTGTAAAAAATGAAAATTAATTTAAATTGCAATAATAATGGTTATTTTCCCATCACCTGGTTCCAGTGAATGTAGATTCTTGTACCTGTAACTTCTTTTTTTCTGCGTGAGTCACGTCATATTTTGGCACTGTGGCCTCCGCGTCCACAGCCTGCGTCTGTTCTCTCTGTGGACAAACGTGGATCACAAACATTGAGTGTTAGTAGTCCTCCTCGTGCGTCCTGAGTCTGTGTGAATCACGGTGACCTCGGTTATCAATCATTGTATCAGGGTATCTAATGTAAACGCAAGCGTGGCGTGGATAACATGCCACATCTGCTCGCTGCTTCATGGTTACCAAGGGATTTATTAGGGCGCCCCGCGTGAGGAATAATAGGAGGCAGCGCAGAGATCAACCGGCAGCTCCCTCATAACCACACAATTATCTCTTAAACATGTTGTTGTAACTTTATCATTCACCTGCATTTGGCCCGCGGATACTTTGGTGTCCCTAAAGCATCCCCGAAGAGACAAAACTCGCTGTGCGCTCAAGGGGGAGCCGTGTTTGCGCTCAACACCAATTTATTGCCGATGAACATATGGCCAATATTTTGTCTCACGTCATAGCACGGGGGGCGAGAGAGAAAACAAACAGGCAGCAATGTTAGCGAGTCAGCAAGAGCAGAGCCACTTGGCCAGCTATGCAAACGCTGTTGGACAATCTGAGAAGAGGAGCACTTGCTTTCTGGGTATATAAAGCACATCAGGCTTATCTCTGCACGCACTCCTGACTCCCATTTGGAGATATTTCATTAACTGCGCGCGCTGTCTTAACGCTGGCAACACATTGAGCCCCCCTCCAGTCTAGGTAAGCGGCCCATACATTACTTTGTTTCTAACACACACCTTTTTAATATCAGTGTTTGTTGCGTTTTACGCGCATGAGCGCACAGCTTTACAAAAACTCATTTTGTATGAAATATGATGCTTATTCAAACTGCAGGCCTGTGCTTTTTAAACTTATTTTTGTGAGAGTGGCCTGCGCCTTCGTGCCCGAGCTCACAATGTTTCCTTCATTATCTGAAGATATGTAAAAGCTGACCTCTCTTTGTATCTGAGCAGATGTTTTCAGAAATCTTCCTCATTTTCCCCCCAAAAAATTTTGAAATAAGACACTACAAATCTGGCCAGTGGTAGCATCCGTGAGATTTCACCAATTTACTGTGAAACATCTGTGTATCAACAGCAGAAAGGACATGGGTGAAGTTAATATGTGGCTGCCTGCAGAAGAAGTGTCACAAATACTTATTATTCCTCATATCATAACATCTGTCTGCTGCCACCGCATGTATTCCTCGCATTATGGCCTATTATAAGTTGTCTAATTGGGTGCACACAACAAGCACCCCCTGTTGTTTCTGAAATGTGCCGGTAGAGACCGCTAGAGCTCTACAGATGTCAACAGCTGTTAATGTTATTACTGCACTCACACACAGGCTGCCTAACAAGGAGGACAACTTGTCTGTACTTGTGCCATCCCGAGCGGGACAGCTCAGCTCCTCCTGGAGAGGCTGATTCATTTATTTATTTAATAAATTATTTATGTTATTAAATATCTCAGCTTTTTTTTTTTTTCAAATTATAGTTGCTCCCTTTGTTTATCTGAAGAAGTCACCAAGAATCGGGCCATTTGTCCCCTCCCTCCCTCCTCCCTGGCAATGTCAGTGAGATACTGGAATAGGAAGTGATTAAAAAATAATAAACCCATTTTTACCAATTCGTCTTACATGGAGCAAGATTAAGGCGAATGGCACAGCGTGGCATGAAATTCAGCGTTACAAATAAACTGGTGGTTTAACAAATGAAGGCATCTCCTCGGGGCACGGGCGCACTGCTATAATCTCACCGTGACATGTTTAATCATTAGAGGAAAGGAGACGAATAAAGACTTTTGCCCTGGAGGGAAAGGTGGCTGGATTTCTGTTTAAAGCAGAAGAAAAAAAAGGAAAAACGGGCTTCAAAATGATTTCTAGCCTGAAGCCAAGTCTCCCCAGGCCATGGCTTAGCCCCCATAATAAATAAACCGGACCCGGTTTACCTGCATATTATATATAGGCTTTTAATCATAGAGGGAAGAAATCGGTCTTGTCACTCTGTACATTTATCACGGCCACCCTGAGGCAGGCGGGGTTACCTTTATCAAAGACTAACTCCCAGCCTGAGGCTCCCAAACACGCTGAAATTCAGCGATTAAAGCAGCCAATGATCAACATTATTATGGATTCTCCTGCGGCATTCTTATTTGTGCATTCAATCGAAAGATTTATTTAATCAAGAATATAAAAAGCTCTTTCTTCACTTATTTGGGAACAATCGTGGGCATGAATTTTTAGGAGGGAATTATAATTAATCAGACGGGGCCCGTTTTTTGGGGTTCATCCGAAAAATTAATTGTTTTTGGATGAGTCCATTCTGCTGTACGTTTGATTGCAAAGCTGGGATCTGAAAAAAATGTAACGAGCTTTAATAATGAGCCAGTCAGCTCGGTGGCTTATAATATTAAAATGGAAGCACTGGCGAAACTGGTGATAGCATAATTACAGCAGCAATGATCACATAAAAAAGGTTAGGCTTGTGCCGTTTTACGCACAGAAGTCAAATGAGGGAATAGTTTTACTGTGTGTCGTTTGGGTGTCAGAGCTGAAGATTTAATGTCAGCTGAACTCAAATTAGCCGACTGATGGGAAGCAGCAGCCCTGCGCAGCGCTTTGTCCTTTAAATCCTGGTGCATCTGCAGCTCAGAGGCCCTTTTCACTAGATCTTCTCTGTGGTTTAACACCCCCCCAACACATACAAACACTTTTTCAGGCATACAGAGCTAAACGAGGGGTGAATTTGGTTTTTGAAAAGAAAAGGAAGAGTGTGAGCCAAACAAAGAAACTTTCCAAGTTTTTTGGTCAACTTTTAACACTTCAAAATAGGAAAATAAGTAAAAATAGGCTGAAAATTAAATTATTATTATTATTATTATTATTATTATTATTATTATAATGTAATAATAATAATAATAATAATAATAATAATAATAATAATAATAATAATAAATAATAATGCAGTCCAACAAAAACTCGTAAGTCCTTGCGCGTAATTTTAAGACTAAAAAAATTCTTTATAATTTATTAATAAATCTCATCTGAAGCATCCTCCCTAGATTTACTAGAGGAACATTTTCCGCCGTTGGTCCCGTCTCCCTCTCCATCATCAGTCTGCACACTGGCCTCTGTCAGAGCGAAAAAGGCACGCGGCCTGTTTGAACTACCTGTAAAAGTAAACAGGTAAACACAGAGTGATAGGCTCTCCAAGTGGAGGACGTCCACTTAGCCTGTGCACATTTACCTCTCCTTGCCGAAACCCTCGGCTCAATTGATCAAATAGTACATCCCCACGTAGCCAGTGGCCGCAGTCTGCAGCCCCCAAGTGCGCTTCCCCCATGCACCGTCACCAAAACCCTAATGTGACTTCCCCCTTGTCACGGTGCCACACGCAGCAAAAAGCAAATAAAGCCTGTGTGCTCTAACACACCCTGATTGGGCTCCTCACACTGAACAAGTCTGAGTGAAATAATGTCCCACACGGGCCCCCAGAAAAGACAGTTTTCCTGATGAGATGCGCACTGAGGCTGCAGCCCGGGCCATTTCTGCGCCGTGCGTAAAGCTCTGTGGGTGTCTGCTGCGCGCTGGATGTCCCTTCACATGTCGGATTTAGCAGTAGAGCATTACTTGGTGGATCAGGTCAGTAACCTCTCTCTGCCTTATGAAGGCTTAGGCTGCAGCTCCAGTTCGTCCATATAGCCCGATCAGCTCAATGGAGGCTTTGTGGGATGTTGAGTGATTAATTCTGGCTGTCTGGTGAAATATTCACCTCAGGCCTGTGCGTCAGGTGCATTGCTGTATGTGACAGAATCCTTAGAGTGATCCAGAACATTCTTATATTTTTATATTAGTAATTATCTTTATCAAAGAATCCGAAGAATTTTTACAATGTGCTGCATTTTATTCAATTTTACTTCAACAATCTGTGGAACTAAAAGAATCTAAAAGACACAATAGTTCCAGCTCTGCCTCGAAAAGGAGACAGACCGTGCATAAGTGTGTATTTGCGTGTGTGCAGCCTATGTGTGTGCTGAGATGAAGGACTTTCCTTAATATTGTGGAAGGATCCAGGAATTGAATGAAGAGATAGTCCATTGAAAGCAGTTGAATGCCATGACAACTAGGAACAACCTCAGATTTATTCCAAACAGTTAGAAAGCATTGTGCGCGGGGCGTCAATCATCTATTATTTCGGCCCTGAAATAAATGCAAAAACTGCGGCCGGACAAAAGCTTCCAACAGGAGCCGGACATTTGTCTACATTTCCCCCATTGTCTGCAGCTTAGCAATCGGTTTGTATTTGTGTTTGCCCGGGTCCGACCACCCAGGATGCGCAGAGGAACTCGCTCAAAAAACGTGAAACATTGTCACCCACATCACATACTGGAGAGCAGGCGAGAGGGGAGGAGAGCGAAAGGGAAAGTCTTGAAGGGAAGGAAAATAAAGTAAGCAACAATGATAGTCGGATTTCCACCGAGCTCTTTAAAGAGGGAAAACAAATATTAGGATGCGCTGCCACCATCAAAACAAGGCAAATTATTTTAAAAAAAATTTAAATAATAAACAAAAGAATTATAGATGTTTAAATTTGAAGAAATATGCACATACAGTGTAAAATAAATAAATCAGGCCTTCTCTTTATTTTTATTTATTGTTTAAAAAATCATATAATTTAGCCACTTTGTCTGATATTTCCTCTTAATATTGATATTTTTATGAATCATATCAATAATAATGACCTCTTGTTGGTTTAGTGTCCTCATTATCACTATCACATTTGGATAGGCCTACTGCCTTAAACACTCGCTTAACGCTTTCAGACAAACAGTCCTGCTTCAGTTTCAACATTCCCTCTTGTCCCTAAGCCCTGGCAAAAATATTGACACAAAAGGTTTACATAAATTATCCCCCAATATTTGAACAATAGCCCCTCTTTGGTGTGGTTCCCATCGCTAAAAGAAAAAAAAAGGGAATAACTTTACGCACGGAACCTTTAAAAATGTACTGATTTGTTTAAAATGTATAATATTTGTAAAGGAATAGAAAAGCGTCAGTGGGAGCAATTTGTTATTTTTTTTAAAGTATTGTGAGTATAAAGCTACTTGGAGGTTCTTTGTATGTAAATAGGGTGTAAAAAAGGCCCTCCCCGTCTTTGTAATTAATTGACACGTTATACCACTCATCATGCTCTGAAGCACCAATGGTAGAGGCTCGGATCTCCCCAAAACCCACAATTTCACATCTGCAAACACTGTCTTCATCCACTTGACTCCTAAGACCCGCCCACACGTGGCCAACCTTTCGCGTGTTTTAATGCTTTTTCACTGCAGGTTCATGTGTTGAGACCAACCTTATATGGACTGATCGGACAAGGTAATGGCTTATTTCCCTCTAGCACCCAGCAGTAGCACAGTATCCATGAGCCACATATAGCACTTCAGCCACTTTGGCATTCTTCCTGGACTTACAGACACTGAATCCACAGCTACTTGCTTAGGCAATGGTTATCCACAGAGGCTGCTTTGACTGTACTACTTCAGCGTAGAGCGACTCTTACCCATCCACATTTCTCCTGAAACATCGCCTCTGCTTCTTTTTGTTGTGGTTTTTGTTTCAGAACGGCGGATTGCGCGAGAAGCTGGTGCGGCAACTTTTCCCTGCATATTTCCCCCCCTCCACCAGAATATGTCGTTGACCAACACAAAGACGGGCTTTTCTGTAAAGGACATTTTGGACCTTCCTGACACAAATGACGAAGAGGGATCTATCACCGGAGCGGAGGAAGACACGGAGGGATCGGAGACCACATCCACGACGAAAACCACTGGAGTTTTGGTGCAAAGTCCTCTAGAGAACGTTCAAAATCTGCCTTTAAAGAACCCCTTTTATGACAGTAGTGACAATCCTTACACACGATGGCTTGCTACTACGGACAGTATTCAATATTCATGTAAGTAGAGTCTAAGATTCCTCATTTATGCTCTTTATAATGACTTGCGTGGTATTTTAAAGCTCTGCAGTTACATTAAGTCACAATTGATGGCATGCAGCCTCCTTTTTGCACCCTAACGATGCCCTTGGGTGGCGTGCAGCATTCATCTTTATGCACCGTGCACTGCTGCGCTCGTCTTGAGGCGTTTACAGCTCAACAAATGCATTTGATGCACGCAGAAAGATCGATGAAGCACTGTGGATAAACTCGGAAAGTTATTCAGAGTAAGAAGCACGGTGCAGAAATCTTAGAGTGCATTCTGTGAGGGGATTTACAGGCAGACAATGCACCTTTTAATGCTTCACTGAGTCGCTCTGCCTGTGCAGATTTGCACAGAGGGATCATTTTGTGGTATAAAAATCACACTAAAATGTTTAAATAAAGCAAATTTGGGTGTCAGGTTTTATTATATGGTGATATTCTGCCTTTAAAATGCTGTATTTTTAATTTTGGCCTGTGCGCAATGATTATGTGTTATTTCTAAATGCGTAAAAAAACTTTTTACGCATGAACGCATGCCTTGATGTTGTGATAAACATCCCTGAGAACTTCACAGCATAACATTTTGACAGTGTTCCTCCCGTTTCTTGCCGCAGTGCACGGCCTCTCCGCCAGCTCACAGGACTCGGCCAAGTCCCCAGAGCCCTCCGCGGACGACGAATCGCCGGACAACGATAAGGAAACTTCCAGCAGCGGCGGCAGCGACTCCGGCAAGAAGCGGAAAAGGAGGGTGCTGTTCTCCAAGGCGCAGACCTACGAGCTGGAGCGCCGCTTCAGACAGCAGAGGTACCTGTCCGCGCCGGAGAGGGAGCACCTGGCCAGCCTGATCCGCCTCACCCCAACCCAGGTGAAGATCTGGTTCCAGAACCACCGGTATAAGATGAAGAGAGCCCGGGCCGAGAAAGGTATGGAAGTGACCCATCTCCCTTCTCCCAGGCGGGTGGCCGTGCCCGTCTTAGTCAGGGATGGAAAGCCTTGTCACACTCTTAAAGCTCAGGACTTGGCGGCCACTTTTCAGGCCGGGATCCCCTTCTCGGCTTATAGTGCCCAGTCGCTCCAACACATGCAGTATAACGCGCAGTACAGCGCCGCGGCCACGGCACAGTTCCCCACAGCACATCACTTGGTGCAAACGCAACAGTGGACTTGGTGAGAGAAAAACGATAGAGACTTGGTTTTGGAGGCACGGTAGGGAGTTTCACCACAGAGCAAAGAAAAAGTTAAAACACAAAAAACAAAAAGACTTCTCATTTTTGCAGCTTGACTCATATATATACTACCATTTTTATTCGGGGCTCATGTGTGCGCCGTGTTTACATGTTTTCGTTAAGAGAACTGGGTCCGAACCTCTCCCTTATAGATTTTATTCAGAATGTCAATGCTCTTCTTGTGATATTTTTTGTAAAGTATGTTGTGTGTTGGTTGTAGAGATGTTTTCTTCTTTTTTCTTTTGTCCCTTCGTGTTATTATCAGCACGTACGAACCACTTTATAATTATAGAAATTTTAATTTCTTGCTTCTTTTATGGACCGAAAAAATATTTATGGCCATGAATAAACACTGGCAACTTTTCAGCTATTTTGTTTTTATTTCCTCTTTGTGGAAAATGTTCATCTCGAGAGAGATAATCGGGTGCATGCGTAAAAGCTTGGGATCGGCCTGTGTGTAATGTTTTGTATTTTTAAAATTAAGGGAGGCATTTTTTAAAACATGCGCTGATGTGTAAATAATAAGGCCTCGCGTTTGTGTCATTTTTTAGAGAATTATTTTCAATTAAAACTAAATTATTTTTACACATTCGATTGATGATATCTGATTAAAAAACACTCCTAAATATCAGAAAGGGTAGCAACGCGCTAGACACAATATTTAGGCACAAAGTGGGAATAAATCTCAAGCACACTTGAGGCTTTTTCCTTTTAGGCAAATTTAATCCCGGGAATATTTTTTCTCAATCCAACACCTCCCTCATAAAGAGCCGAAAGTCACTTGTGAAACGGGACTAAAATCCACTCACTTAATATAAGAGGGCTTCTCCACATAAGAAGCTTTTGAATGGAAAGCTCTCCTTTTTGTCAGCAGCCTCCACCACTCCCAGCCTTGGGTGTAAAGTGGTAGACCGCGGAGGGAAAAAATCGTTTAATGCAATAAATGTTTTGTTATCTCTTTAGGCGCTAAACTGCAAATAGAGCAAGAATAATCAATGCGTCACCAGCCTTCTTTGTTTAACCTCGGGCCACGATGGAGTAAAAAATGCGCAAAGGCTAATAAAGTTATTCCTCACGTCATGATATAACACGCCAGCTATGATATTCCGTATTAAATTCACTCTCCCTCATAATTATCCGTGTTCTTAAAGGTGAAACCAGCACAAATGTCTCCCCTGTGATCCGCTGCGCACTGCGGATTATCAGCCTCCAGTCAATATCTTGGGTAAATATGATAAGCGAGTAGAAAAATCCATGCATTCTGTTTGTCCCGGGACAAAAATCTCACAACAGATGTTAGAGTCGCCCCTATCATCACTGAACAAACAGCCAAATTGGGCAGATTTGCTAATTATTTACAGAATTGAGTCTCAGGGGGCTACTGCTTTTGTGGGCGACACAGATTCAATTTGTCCCCGACAGAAAGGTTTTGTGTTGTGCCACAGGTTGCGCTTGTAGGTCAAATAAATCAGCAAGTTGGTTATAGCTCTTGTTTTAGATTTTTTTCCACGATGCACAAGAAATCCGCAGGATCTCCAGAAGAATCAATTTTAAATAGAATGTACCACCGCATAGAAAAAAATGCACTCATTAACTCTTGCTTGATTTGAGGAACTTCCAGCTAATATTTCGATGTCGAATAAAAATCGACTAGTGGTTAAAACGATTCAAATGCTTAAAACCTTGTGCGTAAAAGTAAGTCTGTAAATTTCCTCGCGCATCTTTATGCCCTCAGTGATCAGTACTTTTGTGACTCTATCATTGCATAATACAGTACACGACACAACACAGAGACAAAAGGCCAGGCCTGCTTTCTGCTGGGTGTTAGAGGCGTGCATGTTAACGAGCATCAGGATGCAGACAGTGCAGATAGAGAGACGGACAAGAGTTGCTCGGTGCTGTTCAGAGTCAGGGAGATGCATCCTTGGGCTTTTTGTCCCGCCTGTCACTTGGTGCCATTGTGATCTTTGCTGCACACGTTGTCTCCCATATGGGCAGCTGGGCTCGGACAAGGAGAAAAGGATCTTTCACAAACCCCCAAATTGTGTCAAGCTTTCAAATAAAGCATTGTTGTCGCTCAAAGAAAAACGAATTAAAAATTCGTGCTATATCTATTCTGGCCTAAAAAAGAAGCCTCATTCACAGATAACAGGGAGTCCTTCTTCCTTGATAGAGCTGTGCCAACAACAGGCTTCTCATTTCTCTTTCCACTGCATCCCCCATTCTGCAGGGTGAAAAGGGTGATTCTTGTCTATCCGAAAAAGTCGCTCCTCACAGCGCAAAAACTATTTTTAAATACCAGACAGTGCGCTTCCTTGTTTGCTTTGAGTCCCGCTGGTATGCGTGGGCCGACTTCTGAAATAGGCACATGGAAACATATTTGACGCATTTTTTTTTCTACCACGAGAGTCCATTTTATATATTTTTTTCAGGTCATCAGGTGTAAAATTGAGCCACTGTGTGCAATTTGAAAAACATTTATTGACTGGATTTACAGTTTCCTGGATGATGCGCACATTGGCAAATATTTTATAAATGTAAAGACAGCGTAATATTTGATTTTGCGCATTTTATTATCATCTGAATATGATTTTATAAGCTTGAGGATGTTTTTCAACTGGAGATATTTTCTGATATTAGCAGGATTAGTGCGCCATCTTCTAATGCCTGTGGTTCAACTAGAAATAATGTTTTAAAATTGCGCAGATATTTCTTAATTTTCAGTGATATTGCTTAAGTAAATTCACATTTTTAACCAGTATGTTAGACATTTATATTTTCAATCAGCCGCTAAATCTGGATTTAAAATCCTTTGTGAATTTTTCCTCTTTAAGTGAACTGATTTTTATGTCATCTTGCATGTTGGATTCGTTCATCAGCGACGTGCCAACTCCAAAATAAAAATACAGGCCGTGCAAAATCTATCAAAACAAACTTTTTACGCTGAACAAAATTTTCTCTGCACTCTTGTTTTGTCATTAACGCACCAGAAAATTACACCCACTTTTCCATCAGCTCAGCATCAGGGTAAGATTTATCGGAAATTGCTTTTGGCTGCTCGGAGGGATAAAGCAGGCGACTTAAAAAAAAAAAAAAAAAACACGCGTCTCGGCGTGCAGCATAGTTCAACCTGCGTGGATAACACTATTATATACCTTGGAATACAATACTTGAGGAAATGTGCACTTGGGACACCATGGATCTTCGTCATCCTGCCCATTTGAACCTCGACATGAATCATTTTTCTATCACGCACATCGCCAAATAAACGAGGATTGAAAAGCTATAATAAGCGGCGCCTTTTTTCATTTTAAGGAAGCTATCTGGGTTTTATTGCCTTAAAGGAGATCCAGATTAGATTCGCCACAGTGCCGATATTAAACAGAGAGAGGGGTGGATGATGGGAGGGAGGTGGAGGCAGAGGGGAGGATGTTGCGCCAAATGGCCACAAGATGGAAGCAGAGGTCTGCAGATGGCGTCATGCAGCGCCTACCTGGAAATGTCCAACAGCTAACTTCATCTGAATCCACACATCATCACTGCCACTAAATGATACAGCTCTCTGTTAATGAACACATTTCGCAGAAAGCTTGACTGTCTTTTTAAGTGCATGATTGCGGTTTATGACATTGTTAGGGATCTTGAGAGCATAATCATATCGCCCTTGAAAACAAACAAACAAGACAAACATTTCTCATGCAATTAGCTCTGCTACCATTTCAGGAAGAGAGAGGCTGAAAAAGGGGGTGGAGAGACATAGAGTATCCACGGTGTGGCGCAATAGGATAAGGGGACAAATGGTGCAGATTAATTCAGTTCAGTGAAAGTGAACAATGGAGCTGAAGTGCGGTTCTTCAAGGAAAGTCTCTGCTCAGTCAGAGCCCTTCACAACAAAGAGGACTTTAAGTCAAATGTCCTCAGTTAGATGAAAACTGAATCATCACCACTTTGCCAATAGAAACTCTTTTATAGAAGGGATATTGTCTAGCAGAAGTAAAACAAATCTGTGTACAGAACAATTAAAAACAAAAATATCACGGGGAAAAAATGTATTGGTTTCCAGAATCCTCTTATTACCCCCTTTTCGATGTCTCAGACTGACTTTCCAGGCTTCAAAGAGCCCAAAAAAACTCATCTCATGCAGACAGGAAGTATGCAAAATGGGTCAAAAGACAAAATAAAAGGCTTCCATCTTTATGCACCTGCTCAGTTCAGCATCAGTGAGCCTGCACCTGTAGGGGGCCTCGTTGCACCAGCAGGGGGGTGGACGGATGCTGAACATGAAGGAAGAGGAGTGTAAGAGAGGGGAATAAATATTTAATCTTCTAGAGGTCTGACTGCTCAAAGGAGCTGGAGAGGAGACAGAAAACACAGGAAGAGCAGAGCAGACATCAAATTGCAGACATAAATAACTTAAAATGAGAGTAAGGACTTCTTAAAGACGGATGTAAACATTGAAAAATCCTAAAACCTCATTAAAACGTGATCAAATGCAGCCACTCTCATATAGTAAAACACAGTGTTTGCACTTGCTTCCATTTTGGAGTTAAATGGCTCATGCATGCTGCTGTATGAACATGAGAGAATCCACTCAACAAATCTCCAAGTTGACACAGAAGGACAGTGTCTGCATTGTTCAGAACAGCCTCCAGTCTGCATGTGAAGAGTCTGCTGAGCTGTGAAACACAGCGGTGTGCGCACGTGACAGAAGAGCTGCAGTTTTGTTGTGGAGCCTGAAACATTTCTGCACAACTCCAACCTCTGCCATGGTGTGTTCATCTTCAACATGATTAAAAGTGTCCGCGTCTTCTGCCCCTTCATTTCATAAACCTCTTTTAAGAGCAGAGGACAGTGGCATGCATTTTAAGAGTTAAACATTTAAGTTTATTTACTCAAATCAGTTTATTTATGCCAAATCAGTAGGGATGCACAATATTGGATTTTTGCTGATATCCATGAAGGCAATATTTCAAAATTCTGTTAAACTGAGACTGATGTGGTCACAGATACATACACCACTTTTATATTGTCTAGAAGCCTCTCCTGTAGAAGAATCTACCTGTTACTGTTACAAGGACAGTCCATTTTTAAACAGGCATGAAATAAGACAAACAACGTCAGAGTCTACCACACATAATCCATATTTTCTTGTTCAAATACATGCATCAGATAATTCAAAATTTAAGTAATTGCTCATGACAAACTTCAAGGAAAACATGTTTTAACAGTAAAATCAAGTTTCATCTGCCAGTTTAAAAACTACAGGCAGCTTTGTAAGAGTCTGCTGACAGAAGGGGATCGACGTAGAGCACAAAACAAAAATGTGGCATTTTTCGCAAATCTTACACTTTCAAATTAAAGCTAATCCTTCTCATGGTACAAGTTTTGATGATGGTTGGAGACAATTCTGACAAATTGTTTGAGATTTAAAACACATTCTTCTGGAGTCCAAAAAATAAAATAGCAATATGAAATATAGAATTAAAATAATGTAAAAATAAATAAAGTACTTATATTTCAGACTTAAAACTTCAGTCATTAAAACACAATTTGATCACAAAGACATGAGAATGAAAAAGATGAGCAAAACTCACATGTGGTAGATCCATCTACTCTGTTTTGATCCTTCAGATGTAATTCTTTACCTGATAGGTTGGGACATTATAGTGTGCAAACTCCTCTGAAAAAATAGATGCCTTTTTTTTAGTTTTTGAGTTGAAACAAAGTAAAATTACATGTTTTACAGCCAGGAGCTTGACCTGGTGGAGCTTAAGCACCTAAATAATTATTATATTGGATTAAAACTGGGTGATACGGCTTTAAAACAAAACCTCAGATTTTTCCACACAAAAATTGATTTCTGATTTTGATTGTCTTTTTTTTCCATTTTAAAGAAATAAACCTGCAAATAGAAAAAATACTCAAAACAAGTTTTGCGGTTAACTTTTCAAAATTGTGCCACAGAAGTAAACAGGACATCGCTCATAGAACCAAAATCTAGCTTTAATTTACTAATTAAAAGTACTACCTTGTCATTTGAGCATGGCAAACTTAACAAGCTGCACAGCACACAGATCAATAATGTGGAAATATATTATTTAATCTTACAAAACAAATACTGGCACAAAATTGTAATTATCCCAAAACAAGTGAAGCGTTTCAGTGTTTCGATCTTTAAACTGTGCCACTGCTTACTAATAGTTGTCTCTGTTGGAAGAAAACACCGAGGGAGGAATGAACCAAAGGAGCCCAGATAGAGAAAATGAGCAAAGGGGCAAGTCGATGACAATAAATCTGTATTTTAATTTTTAATTTGTCTATGACAAATAAAATAAATTAAATAATTAAACTGAAACAATGCCATGGCCTTTATTTATTATGGCACACATCGTTCAGCAGTTTGGTCGTTTCTGGCTATTGATGACTTTTAGTGCCATAACACGGAGTAATGAATTAATTCACACCTATAATTATTTTTTATAAAATAAAATACTTAAATGGCATGTTTAGCAATATGAAACAAACTAGCAGAGCTTCAGCACCTTGTTAATTACTGACTTGCGTTTTGTGATGTGTTTTTCACCCTGTAAGGTGGAACCTAACAAAGCTGAGTTTTTCTAATCCAAATGTAAATGATATTTACAAGATGTGGTTTACCTCTGTCAGAATTAAGCTTTAAAAACTGGACAAACAGACCCAGTGAATAAAACTGCTTTATAAAGAAAGAAAGTTGGTTCTCCCTTCGCTCTCTTTTCTTGATGAAGCTTTATTATTTTCATTATTATTCAACAGGGATGTCAGGACAATCAGTAAGTCACATAGTTTCAATCAGGATATCAAGAAACAAACACAAAGAATTATATAGAGACTTATTCAGGAATAAGGTCAGTACTTAAACATATGAAGTTCAAATATGGAGTGCACAGAATGTGTGAAAAAAAAAAATCAAGTTAAATAAACAATTACAGCAGTGCCTTGGACAGAGATCACAGTAATGATTTCATTATAAATTTATAACGTATGTTCAGTTCTCCCTTCAGTCTGTCACTTCATACCTGGATTTGTTGGGCATGTACAGGGATATACATGCAGCAGATAAAAAAACAAAAAAAACTAGTTTTCAGGACATAAACTTAAGAAAAAAAAAAGATAAGGATAACCTTGATTGTCACTGAGAAGGAATTTGTCACGGACAATAGAGCCACTCAGAATAGGGGTGGGCAGTATGGACTGAATATAAAATCTCTCTTTTTTAAATCAAAATTCGACTTCGAGTTTTAATCATTTTTTTACTTTTCAGAGAAAATTAACTGACAAATGACGTAGAAGTTACACAAAACAAGTTTGCCATAATTCGATTTAAATACTGTATGTCACAAAAGTAAACTGAATTCTCCTCTGGCAATCAAAGTGAATGCTCTTATTTTGCTATGTAAAGATGCACACAAGCACATTTTAGCTTTGATGACATGAGGCTTCTCTATATTAACTTTTATTTTATTTTATTTTTTTTAGCTAAACCTTACCGTAGAACTCTTTTCAAAAGTTAAAAATCATTACAAAAATACAAGTCTAGAAATGTGCCCATGCAAAAATGTCAGGCCAGTGCATCAACTTTCAATTGTTGTTTTGTCCCTGTTGGCGGTTGATGACTATTGGAGTTCAGGGGAGCTAAATGAGCGTCGGAGTCAGTTGACGAAAAATCTCAAAGTTCAGAAATTTAATTTTGTTAAATAGATGTATTACTCAGGCCTCTCAGAGCACAGTCAAAATCAGCTCTTTCAATCATACAAGAGAAAAAACAGCAAATATAGTTTGTCCGTACACTGACATGATGACAAAGATTACGTAGACATGCACATCCCTGGTAGGGTGCTGGATCCAAAAAATTCACATGAAAAAGCACAAAACGATCCGCACACCAAAAAGAGCATTCAACAATTTATTAAACAAACAGGGACGTTTTGAGCCGTACGTGACATGTCACGTACGCTTTGAGCCGTACGTGACATGAGAGATACATTAAGTGGTTGGTATTGCATCAGACCAAAACTCTGCACCGTGCACTCTGCCACTGCAGATACACTGCACTAAAGACATAAAACCTATTTATTTATAATATAAAAGTTATACTCAAATATGTCTTTTCTTCTCATGTAAAATCATCATTTGAGAGACTTCAATTTGATTATTAGAATTATACAGCTAATTGTTTTATTTCTATTTCTATTACCAAAAATGTTTCAATGGAACTGAAGAACTGTGAGGGGTCAAGGGTCAGGCATGTGAACTCTCAGGATCTGTACACTTATTACAGATACTTGGATATTCTCCTCGTTTAAGAGCCCATTCAAAGTGTTTCAGATTTGGTCTAACAGATGTGGTTTACTGGACGAATAAACAGGAGCGTCAACAGGATCTTAATTATTTCTAGTCTTGAGGGGCCTCTGAGGAATTGACCTGAGGGCTGCTAAGATGAAATTATTTTTTATTAGATGAATAAATAACTTAATGAATAAATACATCAGATAAACAACCTAATTGATACTTATTCAAACTAAAGAACTGATCTCAAGGGTTTTAACTGAATAGAACTGAGAAGCCAATTATCTACAGAAAGGTGGGATTGGGACGACATCAGTGTTTAAAAGTTCTTCAAGTTCAAACCATAGAATTTAAGTGCAATGGAATAAAACCAAATAAAACATTAACAAGCACAGCAAACTTAATCGAAGCATAAGTTGGGGAACCCACATAAAAATTTAAAAGTGTATTTGTATGTTTAAAAGTTTACATCTGCCAAACCCTGAACAATTATGTTGGGGCAGAGTTAGGGGAGAAGTAACTGAAGAGGTGGCATAAGACGTGAATTAAAGACTTCTTCATGCTTTTTATTTTTGGAGCAAGTGCTACATTCAGTACTTTAAAATGTAATCAGACCTTTTGTAAAATTCATTTATTAATTGTAGGTAAAATACTAAGAATGATTATCTGTTGCAAGGCACCAAACATCAGGCAGTTCAACAATTCAAACAAAGTAGTACGATAAAAACACAGAGAGTTAAGCATAATTATTCATGTTTTACACAAGTAAAATTAAAACATCAAGCAAACGTGCTGTCCAACTGCTTGCAATGACAGCAAAAGAGACACAAGAAATGCATCTGATAAATATAAACTAAACAAATAAGTACAAGATTGACATGTTTAAAAGCTGAGCACTAATTTTAAAAATGACGCAGCAAGTTTATAGAAAATAACAGAGCAGTGTGGTCATCGTGGAGTAGCTTCAGGGAGGTCAGTCACTGAGGCAGAGGCTCGATAAGTCTCACAGCCTCTGGGATGACCTTAGCCTTGAGCCTGGACGACCTGGCTTTGATGCACGGCCCCTATGCAGTGTGGGTGGGGTCCTTCATGATCCAGGAAGCTCTGCCTCAGCACCTGCTCATGTAGATGTTCACCGTGAATGGAGGGCTGCTGTGTGTAATCTTTTGACCCGATCACCCCCTGCAGTGTCTTCTTACCTGAGCAGATCCAGTACCACACTGTATACAGGAAGTGATGCATGTGCACAAGAAAACAATGATGTACAATTTTTAAGAAAGTGTTCAAGAAGGTGAGGTAAAAACAAGGGATGCATTATATTAGATTTTTGCAGATATCTGATATGTCAATATTTCCAAAGTTTTTATCACTGATACCGATATTTTTGGTCAAGAGCACAAAGCCTCACTTTATTAAAATGGACCTGTTTTATGCTGACAGTCTATTTGTGTTAGAAACAGATGAGAAACAAGGAGACAGCATTTTAAAATAAATGATTCTTCTCATTTATAGAAGTGGACATTTAATAAACCATTATGCTACATTTGTACATTCCAGTATTACAGCCAGTTATTGGGGTATATATGACCAATTTGTAGAGCCAATCTGTTGGCTGCAGAAATTGTCACAAACTATACCAGTAGAGATAATGAATTTCTTAGGTCATTATCTGCTAATACCAATGTGGTCCGATAGTGCAGTGGTTCTCAAAAAGTGTGCCTGAACACAAGTCCAGATGTGGACTTAACGCTCAGTGTCTGTGTAAAAATGCAAATTTGGTTACTTGGAAAAATCCGTGTAAAAAGTTTTGCACATCAGCTCTGAGCATCAAATTAAACCAAAATGCCAAAAACTGTGACCATCTGCTAAAAAAACTCTAACTTCAAATCCTGTCCTTTAAAAATAATAGTACAGTGTTGAAATCATCATCATCAAAAGCACATTTTCTAACTCAACAAGCTAGCATAAATTCTGATGAGACAGTAAAAGACTGAATTGAAATACATTTCCTTCACGCTGTGTTTAAATGTAACATCATGAGAAATGGTACAAAAAAATGTTTTTAGTGAGAAATTTTAATATAACCAATATTAAATATTTCATCAGGAAATTGTCTGTTTTTTTTATTTTTCCATGTTATGTGGCAAAAGGAAACATACAAAATAATCACACACACACACAAACATAGTGTCATATATATATGTATACATACATATATATACTTTTTTTTTGCATGGATATGTATGACGTGCCTTGAGATGTTGGCGATGTCTTTTGCATGCCTTGGGTGAAAACTTTTGACAATCACTGTGACAGTGCATCCTTATAATGACATTAAAAATAAAATTTAAAGAAAACAATGAATAGGAAATTTAAAAGGGAAAAAAAGAACAACACATTTCAAATTTGGGGACAGAAGAGTCATCAATAGCTAGGGATGAACCACCGCATGTTTCTTGGCAGAAATCCTTATGTTTGTACATATCATTAATTTACATTCTAAATTATCATCTGCCAACAACAATAACGTGCCCCTAATATTGTGCATCCCTACAAGGCAGCATATTATTCCAAATACATCCACAATTTACAAATTTACATATTCACTGTTAAAATGGCAAATTGATAGGGATGCACAACATTGTCAGCATGGGCAGAAAATATCTTAAAAAGCTAATTATTGGTATCTGCAGATATCTACAGCCAACATATCAGCCATATATTTTAGCCATAAATGTTCCATATGATGACTGAAATATTGGCAGAATGTATAAAAATACCACAATGCTTCACCTTAATATATCTGAATGTCTTCATTTAGAAATCAACAGTTTCATTTGTGAGAAAATCAAGTGTTTTTCTTTTTTTCAAATCGGCTTCTGACACAAATTAACTGACATTTCAATTCATTTATTTTATTATTGTGTCATTCATTAAAAATATGCCCAGCCCCAGAAGGCTTACAAGACACCGTTATGATCCAGATAGACCAGACTTTTCACAGTAAAAAGAAAAACTAATTGAGTAAATACTAACTAAACAGACCACCCTTGTATTTCTTTCAAGCACTGGAGACAAAACATTTCAGGATTTTTAAAATACAGTCATTTCACACAGGTGATAATTCATCACAGAGAGGACAATGTAAAAGAAAATGAGATTCATTCTCAATTTCACCAAAATCACCGAATTCACAGTCTGTGTCCCTCTGGGATATTTTTATATCTGCCTGCCTCAGAAGTCAGAGGAGGTCACAAGGAAAGAAACGGGTACACTTTGGTAAGGTGGAGATCGCTGAAAAAGAAATCAGTACTGATATATGTGTTGTGATAGTGAGTTAAAAAATACAGGCATATTGGATATCAGGAAAAATCCAATATTGTGCATCCCTGCTTAATTTTTGCTCCTGTCTGTAAAAAGCCCTAGAAAACAGGTTTTAGTCCACCATATGAATCCAAATAAACTGAGTTGGTGACATATCGGTAAGTAAGAAGAGAAATTTAAATAATCTAAAATCTTAAAATCCAGACTCAGAATATTCCTCTTGCATTATCATGTACCACATATTTTCCACCTGTACAGCATGTATCATCTGAATCATTTAGACACATTTCCTGAATATAATCCAAAGTTTCCCCCCTGCTGCTCACAATGAGGTCCTAAAATGTTTTCTTTCAGGTCCTTTCACTTGTATACAATGTTTCTCAGTCACATCTACAAAAGCAGAGAGTGAAGCGTGCCCTTGCCTCTTTTTTTCCAAAGCTCAATTTGTCAGTATTGTCAGAAGATTTTTTATGCTCCTCTCTTACTGTATCCAAAATGGAGCTAACGCTGAGCATGGATGGAGTCAATTTACTTCTTTAAGAAATGACACTGTGACAGTTTGTTTGGGTAAGTGATTTTTAGGATTGAATAAAAAACACTTCATCATTGCTTCACGTGAAAAGAGCAGAAATGTGTTCAGCTAACTCTCCCAACTGCACAGGACCTGCAGCAGTGTTTTTCTGTCAGAGACGCTGATAGTGCACTTTTTTAAATGGAGGTATTGGTTAAGTCTGCACATGTCCAGTTTGGAGTCGGCTTTGTGAAAAAAAAAGGGGACGAGCGTCAAGGCTCTTGACTTTGCTGAATGTTGAGATTAGAAAACGCAGCAGAGCCTGCAGAGCACACACGGATCGGAGGTCACACACATGATATGATGTGCAGGGGTTTTTTTTCTTCCCATGATACCTTTCACCATCTGCTTTGTATCCCATAACTGAACACGTGTAAAAATATGAAGGAAATAAAAGACTTCACAAATCTTACTTGTTTGGTTTTTGGTGTTTTTAAAGTCTATCAAATGGTCAATGTAATTGTTTGTTAGTTTACGTTGAACTGTTTAGAATAGTTTTCTGACTTCATCATAATGTAGAGGTAATTATGACATCTGACTTGGATTTACATGAAAGAACCGTCAAGTGGATCAGTGTACATCATTTATCTTGCTCCAACAGTGGATATACTCCAGCTATTTCTCTGACAGTGGATGACGAATGAATGTGGCCATCACAAAAAGAGAGTTGTTGAGAGCTATTAACGGTTAATGTGACTCAAGCAGAGCCGTTTAATTCAGCTTCCTCACGCCCTCAGTGGTGTGCAACTATTTTTGGTCCTTTACCACATGATTTTTAGATGCATAACCATTCATCCATCACTTTTAAAGCTGATAAAATGTACAAGGGAGATGTTGGACACATTTTAAGAACGTGCTAAAACTAAATTCTTCACTTAATCGTCTTTAAGTCACTCTGTTTCTGTCTAATAGATTTGTTGTCTATGCTGCAGTACAGCCAGGGGCGGGGGCGGTTTTACTCATTTGTAGGCCCCAGGCACAGACCAAAATGGCTATGTTCACACTGCAGGTAAAAGTGACAGAATCCAACTTTTTTGCCCATTTGTGACCCATATCATATCATTTTGTCTGACTTTTACGTTATTGAAGTGAGACAGACGTCACAAATCTGCACCAGAGGAGGCGGTACGCAGTAAGATCCAGTGTAAACAGTGGGTGAAACAATTATGGATGAACTCGGTGTCAGTGAAACCGCTCATGTCACAATCCCACCACTCCTGGCTCAGACCCCTGTACAGAGGTAGCAGCCACTGCTCCATAAAAGGCCATCATTAAAATGCACTCTCTTTTTTTCCTCAATCTTCTTCTCTTTATCACTTTGTTATAATTTTGTTGACACCAGTTACACAACAACTTCAAAACTGATGCACACACGCTGATGTGTAGCATCCATCTAAACACAGCTTGCTGCGTGTGATGTCACGTCTTCTTCTACACATGCGAGTCACTTCAGGGCCGTAGACGGTTCATACTGAAGTCTGATGTCAGTCACATGAAAATTATAATGTAAACCACACAAACGCACAAAAAAATTGATTTCAACAGAAAAAAATCAGAATTGAACATTATGACCTGTGGTGTGAACGAAGCCTATGAGGCCCCCACTGTAAAAAAATATCACTGTAATTTCACAGTAACTTACTGACCTATAATAGCGATGATTTCATAGTTTAGTATAGTTGATTACAGTAAAATATTTGAAAATTTAAATATGTTCTTGTGTTTTTAAAGCAACCCTGACACATAAATACTGAAAATGTACAATGCTGTAAAATCAAAGTAAATTATGGTGAATCCACAGTTATATGAAAGCTTTTTACAGTGTAATACTGTGATTTTACAACACCTTACTGTAATTTTACAGTAACCCAGAGATACTTTTACTGTAAAACTACACTCAAGTGTTGTAAAATCAAAGTATTGACCATTTGCATGTAACGTCACACTCTGTTCCATTTTGGCTAGAAGTCAAAAACGATGGTGTCCAGTGTGCAACTTAATGAATATTTAACCTATATAAATATAAAAGTACCTGTGGTGAACTTTAAATTACAAGTTGAACTACAGTTATTTACTGCTGTGTAGTGGACTATTCAGACAAGGCTTTAAATGTCAGTTTTATAGATCTGCAAGTCATTTCATTTATGAGGCTTAAACTATCTTCTGCAACTTCATGGGCTAGCATGTTTTAGTCCAGTCTATACTTGTTTTTCTGTTTGTGAGTCTTCTTGAGGCATCCAGACTCATCTGACAGAGTCAGTGACATTTTTTTTTCGGTATTATTGATACTTTCTGTTACTTTAGTGGCTCTAAAATGCATCTCAGCAGAAATTATTGTCTAAAATGCATTATAATCCATTGACAACAGTGGTACTTCCGCTGTCCACAGAACTGAGCAACATCATGTTAGGGCCCGTTTACATGACAGCATTGTCATCAGAAATAGAGAGGTTTTCCTTTGCATTTTCAAAAACACTCTGTGTTCACAGGGATCTGTGAGAACGACTGAAAACACAGTAGCGTGCATGCCAGGCCAGTAGTTGGCGATGTATGTTGGTAGTGAAACAGCAGTGTAACAACATGCATCTGCGCACTAATGCTTTCCAGTGAGGACAAACTTTTCACAAACAACAATGGCAAATGCGTCTTCACTGGTCAGTGTTGGAGAAGCAATAACAAACTGAGCACAATTACCAGCACACATTACTCGGTAATCAGCCATAGCTGCTGTTGTTGTTGTTTTTTGTAGGTGCTCGCGCAACCTTTACCCAAAAGATTACATGAGCTGCTTGTCTCTGTTTTCCCTGAAAACGGTGATTCTTGTTTACATGGAGATGAAACAAAAACACATTCAAAACTTTTCACTCTGGAAGTTTGCCGATTCAGGTACTCCAGGCACCGTTCTCGCATAAATGGACGGCGCAAACCAGACAATTGCCCAAATCCCTCCGATCCAGGCGAGTATCGAGTCATTTGGGTCCAAGTCTCAAGCAAGTCCCAAGTTTTTTCTACTGTGGGCAAGTCAAGTCAAGTCGAGTCACAGGTTATGTCGAGTCAAGTCGAGTCAAGTCATAGGTTATGTCGAGTCAAGTGGAGTCAAGTCACAGGTTATGTCGAGTCAAGTCGAGTCAAGTCACAGATTATGTCGAGTCAAGTCGAGTCAAGTCACAGGTTATGTCAAATCAAGTCCCTCACCATTGTTCCCCAGCCCACCCAACAAAGCGCTAAGGTTTATATCTTGAGGAGAGAAACCTTTTCTTCCTAAGGTCATTGTCAAAAAAGAGCATGCAGACTAGCCTGCATGGATTAAAGCAGCATAAAGCTGTTCATTTATCCATTACAACATTACATGTCTGATCATTTAGACTGAGGTAGATGGGAAAGGCTACATTCCATTAAAGAAATGACATGTTTGATACAAAAAATATGTTTATTTGGAACATTTTGCAACATCTAAATTGCAGGCTCAAACTGCCTTTCTGACATTTTTTAAAGTGTATTTTTTAGAGGTAGCTTCTTTAACAAAGGCAAACAAAGTTACAGAATGAATGAGCAGTGCAAAGTGCTTTTGTAAACAGCACACAGCAAATACTTATATAAAAACAACATTTAACTTAAGAGATGTCAAAATATTAAAAAAATAAAATAAAAAGCACTCTAAAAGGAAGTAAGAGCTGGGGAAATGCAACCTTTCCCAAGTAAAATTATTTGTGCAAGTTAATGTCCTGTTTAAATGTTATAGAGTCAGGTAGTGCCTGTATTACATACACTGATCATCACTGTAACGGAAGCGGATGTGTAGTAGGAACATATGTGTGTACCGTGTGTGGGACAACAATAGGTGACGGACCGAGTGTACTATGAATGGAGCATCAATAAAGTGAATCTAAAAGGTAAGAGCTACGTATGTTTCCTGTCTGGCTCTTCATATAATGCCTGAGCATCCCATGTTTCAATCACAGTGCGTGCATGCGTGCTGCCATACAATGAAAAAAACCATATGCTACAATTTTTCGGACTCGTGTTGTCTCAAGTCAAGTCAAGTCTGGAGTCATTGTTTCCCAAGTCCGAGTCAAGTCTCGAGTCTTTACCTCCCAAGTCCGAGTCGAGTTGCAAGTCATCCAATTAGCGACTCCAGACGACTCGAGTCCGAGTCCCTATGACTTGAGTCCAATTGTCTGGCGCAAACGCAACGAAAACTCTCAGTTTTCATCCGTTTTCGTTGTCGTGTTAACAGGCCCTTAGTCACATGTCTATAAATGGTCAATTGTACTGTAAAATTACTACAGAGTAGTGTGGATTCACAACAATTTACTGTAATTTAATTGTACCAGTACTCTAAATAGGAATGGGACTTGATAATATTTTATTGATACCAATGCCATTTCCAATGCTGCTTATCAATCAATGGCTCCCTTATTGTTTACAGTTGATTTTCTGTGTGGGCAAAAGTTGGCCTGTAGGTTTTCAGTGGCAACAATATCAAACACAACACTCCTGATTCAATGCTGTGCTACATACATAAATGCTTCTGCAAGTTGCTGGTGTCCCACACACCAAAGGTTGTGCCATAAAACACCTTTTTGACAAAAAGGGAACTGATAAGCAAAAGTACTAACAGGTACTGGGTTTGTTGTTCTACCAAATGTACACTACATGATATGAAGATATGTGGGCTTTTATGGGGCCTTGACCATAACAGAGTGGACCAAGGACGTATATGATGGTCAAAATCTACTTTTATTCTATTTCATTTACTCTTGACCAGGATTGAAAGTAACATTTTTAATACCTCCCACTGTGGCTATTCAGGTTTTTTATTAGCCATTGTAATTAGGGCCCGACTCTACCCAAGTTTTACAAACACACTGTTCCATGTGCACATAAACAGCTCCATGAGTTTTACAAAGAGGCCATACACTGTAAAAATATGTTGATGCTACATAAAGAATTGTGGCAGCTGTGGTTGTGAAAGTATACTGTAAAATATACATGGAATATGAAAAACACATTACAGTTAAGTACAGTACAAACACAAATAAATGGTAAACCTTAAACTACAATTTCACGTAAATACAGCAACAACACTGTAAACCTACATCCTAAAATCATAAAAAATAAAAGCAAAGTTCTGATGTAACCAAATGCTGTTAAATTCACAAAGGATTCTTACAGCTGTAGTTGCCAGTGTAATACTGTAAAAAAAAACAACCTAACAAACAGATAATTTGTACAGAAAAATCTGTGCAATTTTGTAACATCTGTAAATTTTACACTTGTAACAACACTTTTTTTTTAAAAAAACATCAGATGTAATGTAATGCTATTCAAAGTCTAAATAAGTGATATATGTGAACAGATGTACAATATTTGATCTTTTTTATTATGCAGATCTATTTTTTTTAATAGTTGACAGATTTATTTCATAATTTCAATGAACACAACACACAAAACTCATTTTTACCAAAAAATATAATTTGAGGTTAATTACATATTTTGATATTTCAGTACTTTCCCCTTTAATTTAGCTTTTTTTAGTATTCAAAAAGTATAACATTTTGTGATTTTTACAAATGATGACTGCCATTTTTGTTGCCATTTTACAGCATTTTACTTTATTTTTTACAGACTCCTTTTTCACAATGTATTTTTAAAAAATGGAGGGACCCCTAAGTTGAATAGAAGTTAAATAGTTGCAGTCCCTGTGATATGGGCATGACACTGTTAATGACTAAAACTTTTTCAGTCCAGGTTCGCGTTACTTTATTCGAACCAGTGGGTAAGTTTGTTGAAGAGACATCCATCATAACACACAAATTTCAAAACAGATATAACATAGAAGAGCATAATAGAGAAAGAATTAAAATACACTGACTCCAAATAAAAACCATAAAGTCAGGTTAAAACAAATAAAAAGAAGTGTAAAGAAAAAAATGAGTATAAAGAAATTAGAACAAATATCAACACTAAAACTTCTATAGTAATGCTATTTTGGCCCCACTTCCAACATGTTTTGACAAAAGTTTGTTTTACTAAGTGGCTCACATTTTGTAGTGCAGTACCGCCCGCCTTTATCTGATTGGCCCATAATAAATGTGATTGTCAGAACGATCATCCAATCACCTTCGGGTATGCCTCTGAAAGGTTCTGCCCTCCCCATACACTTTCTATGGGTTCTTTCCAAGTTGGACTAGGGAAAAATATTGAACCTTACCACAGACCCGAAGACCAAAACATGTGCTGATTAATTATCCTTAGGTATGAGTATGAGTGTGAATGGTCGTTTATGTGGCCCTGTGATTGGCTGGTGACTTGTTCAAGGTGTGCTCCACCTCTCGCCCAATGTCTGCTGGGATAGGCTCCAGCTGTCCATGTCCTTAAAAGGATAAGCAGTGTACATGATGGGTGGATTTAGCAGTGTACATGATGGGTGGATTTTAGACAGACAAGCTCTGTTTGAACCCCCCACCACAGGAAATAACCATAGCTGAAAATGATTTAGTACTGACATCATCCACCATTTCTGTTTTGTCATCTAAAAGGGGGGCAGACTGACATGTGACTTCACATGCCCCCCCCCCCCCCCCCCCCCCCCCCCCCCCCCCCCCCCTCCACATCATGCAATATAATAATAGCACAACTAACTGCCTCCTTGGTTTGGGCCAAACCCCCTCTAGCTCCTCCCCTGGATTACAGCAACACTGTGCTTTTTTGCATTACATTCATTTATAAGTTTATCAGATACAATCTTAAAAAGCATGTGTTTGTTTTATTGTGCAGCTAAATTAAAATAAAAAGTGGAAACTAATGACGTCAATAAATCTGTGTACCAGGTCAGACAATTTTATACTTTTTAATTAATTTACTACAAATGTTTGCTTAGTAAAGAAGGGGACCTAAATACAGTCGACAAACACGTGCCAAAATGTTAGACTTAAGTTTCTAATTGAAAATTTGGGTGACATAAATCATGTTGTTCATTACTATTTTTCAACAAATGTTTTATCTCTGACAGGTAAATTTGCATGAACAACAATGCATAATAATTAATATTTAAAGCTCTCTCCTGTTCATGGCACCACTCTGAGGGCTTTTTTACAAAGTTGTGTTGTTTTGGTGATATGCACAGTGCCATATGGTCTTATTTCCCTTTGTCTTCTCTCTCTCAATGTTCCATCTCTCAGGCCTTGAGTTGTCTTGTATAAAACCCACAGTCCGCTGCAGTCAGATTCACTGGATGGGGGACAGCGCCAACAATCAGGTTCCCAGAGTTGAGTGTTTATGCCTTTCACTTAATGGATTGTCTCACCTTCTTCAGAGGATGAACATGAGGTGCTTGAGATGCCAGCACTGCAAATGGATCCTGGGGCTTTGAGGCTGATAACAAGCACCCGTCATCTGTTTCAGACATGCTTCAATCAGCACGCGTGATGATCAAAGAGCAGCAGTGTGGCAGCAGCAGCCTGTTTTACCGATTCAAGCTGCCTAATTAGCTTCCTGTTTAAAGAGGATGTCAAATCTGTGTAGCGAGTTGTGCCTATCGTGTGTTTGTGCACTTGTACCCTGTGCTGAATTTATAATGTCTTCTGGAGCTAACTTTGCTGAATGGAAAATAAATAAAGAAAAGAACCTCCATGGTATTTCTTTTGTGCTTTGCTGAATAGGATCGGTATTACAATATGACTGAGCGATGCACTTTCTGGCATTATGTTCCACATTTAGTCTTTATGCTCCTGGTAATGTGGGAGATTGGGGCAATAACCTTCAATTTATTTCCCTTCTAAAGTCGCAGATACAATCCATGCACCATGTTTTCATCCACGTACCTTCATAAACAAGTTCCCATCAGCCCACTGCTCCCTGTGATGATTTGATACATATTATGGGGAATGACAATGGCTTCAACCCTGATGAAATAAAACCTGAAAAAGTACAATAAGCACAAAAGAATGACACACACACATGGGATTTAACACAATTTTGCTTTCTAACAACTAAGCAGAAAGACTTCAACTCATTGCCTGTTTAAGCATTCAGCTGCTTGTAGCGGTGCCCACCAAAGAACCTCAGTCAGAGGAAAATCGGTAAACATTTAGTGCAAGGTACACATCAATATTATTTCATTAATTAGGATTAGCAACCAGAATTTAAATAAAGTGCAGAAATATAATACAACCAAAATGGCATTTGACTGTCAAAAATCCAATCAGAAGGTCTCTTAGCGCTCCTGTTGAGAATCAAGTCCAGAGAAGAGCTCAACCATGTCTTCATATCAAGAAAATTGATCCATTAAGTTATATATATATGTATCCTCTAAAGGGACATTGACAGAAAAAAATAAAAATATAAGATTCTCAAGGGAATGTGAAACTTCCTCGTGCTTGTACGAATGTAAAACTATCTTGTGTGCATGATTGAATTTATGTCTTGAGCATGAGAAAGTTTCCTATGTGCAGAAAGTTTTGCATGAGCACAAGATGGTTCCTTGTTTGAACAACCAAGTCCAACTGGTCATCCTGGGCTCCCACTGAAGAGTCTCAGTGTCCCCATTACTCCAGCACCTACGGAGACCGTTCCGAGACAACATAAGGAGGATGATGTCCAAGCAGTGCAGTAATGGCCTCGTAATTGTGTCCAAGATTGAAATAAAGCTCAGCTAGATCTTGGTAAACAGCTGATCTCTTGTGCACTCCTGCAGCTTGTACAAACTGGGAGCTAGCTCATGCTCACAGTAAACTTTTCTTGATATAGAAAGTTTTGCATCTGAACAAGATAGTTTCCCTTGAGTAAAGGAAACTTTCACCTGCTCACGCATATAACTCCTCGAAATACATAGTTTTTCGTTCTGCTCCTTGCATACTTTTTCAAAATCCAATTTTTGCTTTTGCATGAGTTGGTTTCTTGTGAGCTTGAGGAATTTTTGGGTGCACATGGTAATTTATTTATTAATTATTTTCTACCAGTGTCCCTCTAAAGGCTCTGTATATATTGAGACAATAAAAAAGTGGATTAGTCTGTGTTAAAATAGCACTCTAAATATAAAAGACAAGATTTGCTGCACAGAGCACAAGCTGCATATTATTTATTTTTATGAGCTACATATTGTCTTAAGACATGTTTTACTATTGTGAATTAAAATGTGATGATTGATGGACAAGCTTTTACTTAATTAAAGTTTGGGTATGTTACATTATGCCAATGTAATATATTTGCAGCTACAAAAGAGCCACAAACCATACGTCCCTTCATAAAATCAACATTGCCTTTTCAATCTAAACAACCACTAAAGCTCATTTGGATATAACAAGCACATATACCTCAGTAGAGAGTCCAATAAGAGCACTGTCACTGAGCTGAGCTCTGATTGGCCGGAAAGTGGGTGTCCCTTGCTAGATTTTCTAAAGGCTCATTACAGAGCAAGGAGGGGTACAGATGTCTAATGACCTCTAATGTGGCTTCAGTAATAAGATGTTGACAGGAAATCATAACATTTTTGGGGTGATGACACAAAAATAAATCACATGCTGCAGCTTTAAGAGGTGTTTAATAATACTGCTTACTCATATTCTGGTATGTCCTGTAGAAATGTGACTGAGTCACCTTAAAAGAGATGCTTCACATTTGTTTTACCTACTCTTGCCTGGCTTCATAAATTAATGAATGCTCTGACAACGGTTGAACAGTCAGCACAACCCGTGACCTGTAAAGGCTATGAATGAGATGACGAGTGGTCAAAAAAACAAAAGGAGAAAGTCTGAGGAATTTCAGATTTTGTAATCATGAGTACTTTTATGCTCGTCCTTTATGTTTGCTGTACCTTAAAGCAGGGCCCGGATCAGCATTATGGTGTAGACCCTAGACATTGTGAATGTCTCACAACTTAGGTGGATGGATAAATAGTTCATGATCTTGCATCCATTTTGTTCTGTAAAAGTGTGAGTCTGTTCGTGTGTTGTCGTGTGGATTGTCATATTATGTGACTGTGAGCTTGTTGTATGTTCCTCGTATTCACCTGCCTTTTAGATTCAATGAAGCTTTTGTGCTAATTCTGGCATATTTACAAAGATGCTTTTATATATATGTATATATATATATATATATAATTTTTTTTAAAATTCCTCAGTAATTTTTTAAATACAAGTTTTCTGCTTTATTTTACAATTATTAAATGTATTAAATACAGAAATATATTGTTTTTACAGTCCCTTTGCTGACGTTTTACAGTGTTATACTGTATTTTTTAGAGACTTTTGTACACTGTAATATAGTCTGCTCTTGTGACAGTTTTTTTTTACCTCAGACACACACAGTTGAGACACAAACATTGTATTCCACATTAAATGACAGATTTATTCAGACATCCATAAAGGAACAATGACAGTATGGATTGAATGCACCTTTTATCCAAAATGTTTTTTTTGAGTAACCGGTAAATCAAGCTTGTGATGCCTTTTTGAGAGCTACAAACATCACTGTAACTAAGTTTTCAGAGAACAAAATAAAAATGTGACCCCCTTTTCATGGAGCATAAATTTTTACATGAAATTCATTTCTGAATAAAAAATAACAGGTTTTCAGGTGATTCCATGATGCACTTCTGACCAAGTTCTCAAAATAATACAGAAAAGACATTCCTCTCATTTTAACAGAAGTAAACAAACTTTAGTGTAGACCTTAAACTTTAGTGCTTAGAGCCCAGGGGGCTGGATTGTGCAACCAACTGACCCCCTTCAACATTGTGCTGAGTCTAGCTCAAAGTGCATCTTTGTCCTTTGAAAGTAGAGCCTTTTTAATTGTAGTATTTTGCAAAAAACGCGAAATGACCAGGGTATATGTCACCTCCCTCAGATGTTGATAGTCAAAGAACAACCCTAGGCATGTCTGTGTGGCCACAATAAACATCAGAGCACAGTGCTGGGAAACTAAAGCCACATCCACGTCTTGAGAGAGGGATGGTCGGACTTAGCTCTCTAAGATTTGGACTAAACCAGTATGCTAGGTTGTTAGGCAAGCCAAAATCTCATAACTGAGCGGAATTTTTGGCAAAATACAATAAAAAAGCTTTGTTGAAAAAAACTTGTTAAAGTAAACTTTAGTGTGTATGCAAGCTTTTTTTTTTTTTTTTTTTTTTAAATCCATTAATTCATAAAATGTTCAGTGACCATTATCAGTCAGGGAAGCCTGAATATGGGTTGTTCCACTTTTGACCCTGTGGTGCTGCAGAGACGTCAGTAAAGCATGGAGAGTTTAGGCCACACCAGGTGTAAGAATATGTTGTATACATGCACTGTTAAAATTATTACCTTAATTTCACAGTAAATTAATGCCCAGTAATTGTGGTGATTTCATTGTATACAATAGTTGTTTACAGTAACAAAGATTAAAAATAGAATAAGTTGTGTCTTCATAGCAACCCTGACACATAAGTACTGCAAAATTACAATGTAATATCACAGTAAAGTGTTATGAATCCACAGCTATATGGGAGCATTTTATTGCATAATATTGTGATTTGACAACAATTTACTACAATTTGACAGTGATCCAGAAATAACACTAATATAAAATTAAAGTGTTGTAAAATCACAGTAAAGTGTTGTGAATCCAAGTTGTGAATGCATTTTACAGTAAATCACTGTGATTTTACAACACTTTACTGCAATTTGACAGTGACCCAAAAAAATGTTGCTGTAAAATTACAGTGCTGTAAAATTACACTAAAGTGTTGATGTAAAATGCTTTCATACAGCTGTATGAAAGCATTTTACAGCACAATACTGTGATTTTACAGTATTTTATGGTGACCCATATGTTTACAGTTAAGTCTTGTAAAGTCAAAGTATGATATTGTAAAATTACTACAGAGTACTGTGGATTCACAACAACTGACTGTTAAACCCCAGGGTTCTCTTGTGAAAATACAGTATTTTGTTGCCTAGTGCTTACAATAGTATCTTGAATTTGACATCACTGCAATATCACTACATCTCAGAGGTCAGTAAATTCCTGTGAACTTACAGCATGCATGCCTCTGTGAAATAGTGCAGATTTTTACCCATCATGCACCACAAAAGCCAAATTACAATCATATGCTGTGGAAATGTACTGTAGAAAGCTGTGATAACATGGTGATTTTTAACCGTGGATTTGTAAAAAGAGGCCGTTTTTCCTGGTCATCAGGACTATTTGGTTCCTTTCTTTAAGTTTTTCATTATTTTTTAGCTTAACTCTGTTCAGGAAATGTGAATAATGCTATATAATCAAACATTGTATGGCAGAATGTACACCATCTTTTCTTTACTGCTCTCATGTATGATGAAACTGAACTTATTTAATGTTTGAAAGCTGCTTGACTTCTTTAGTATTTTCAAAAGTAAGTATTCTGTCACTTTAACTAAAGATGTAGTTTTGGTCAAAGAACCAGTGTATACAGTTCTTTCTCCTTCTTAAACTTCAAAAATGTTTTAAAAGCTCAAGGTTGTTATGCTCAAAACTATTATGTTCTTGTAAGAAATGAAAAATAGGACTGTTGTGTATTTTGCAGTAATAAGTGTTCATAGTATATAACAGCAACAGGAATTCATCTCTTAACAGACTCAAGCAGTCTCATATCTGGAGTGAATCAGTACCTGAGGCTGCTTATTTATAACGATGAGGTGTGTGTCCATTAGACTGAGCCCATGCTGTAGAAAATCTTCCTCACTTCAAACACCACTGAGAGCAGAGTGAGGTGAACAAAAGCTGAAAGATGTTTTTGTGTATTTTCTCTTTGACTGAGCAGCAGCCGTCCATCTGAGTGCAGGAATCCCCCCCCCCCCCCCCCCCCCCCCCCCCACTCGCCTGGGCTCCTGCACACATGGCTGGAGGGAGGAGAGAGGAGGAACAGTCGGCTGCGGCGGCGTTTTAGCTCACAATTTCATGATGGTTTGAGGAAAGAGGCCAGCCAAGCATTTCAAGTGGCAGAGTAGCGAGAGGGCAGCATTGTGGAGGAGAGCAGGTAGTGTAATGATCAGGTAGACAAGATGACATGAAGCATTCTTAGGGACGGCCGGGCACGGCGTGCTGACATCCTTTCAGAGGGGATGGAGCACTGAAACAGGATGAGACAAAACCAACAAACAAGAGAGCCATTAGCCCCAGAAGAAGACTTGTTATTACTGTACGGCGGCTAAAAGGCAGACGCTGAGTGAAACACATGCAGAGAAACTAAAGGAGATATGTAAATCATGCCACCTCTTGTGAAATTTAATTGTTTTCCTGTATAATTCTTGCTAGATTTTTAATGCTTCTCATCTATTTTTAATATTTGTTTATTCTGTTGTTATTACCTCCGCCAAGGTGGTTATGTTTTTGCTGGTGTTTGTTAGTGTTTTTTTTGTTGGTTTGTTAGTTTGTGAACTGGATAACTCAAAAAGTAAATCACTGATTTTCATTAAATTTTCAGGGAATGATAGTCATGGCACAAGGAAGAACCCGTTTTAATTTGGTGGTGATCCAAATCAATATGTGGATCCAGGATTTCTTTAATAGATCTGTTAACATTGCAAAATACATCACAGTTTTCTAACTTCTGAAACATTTTTATGACATTTTCAGGGAATGTTAGTCACAGCACAAGGAAGAACTTATTTTATTTTGGTGGTGGTTTTTAACATTTCAAAATTGGGCAGTCTTCTGCTACTAAGTCAACTTCTCAAAAGATTTTGATGACAGTTTTGGGAAATGTTGGTCATGGCACAATGGGAGCACAGATTACATTTTTGTGTTGATCCGAATCTGGATGTGGATCTGGAAATTTTGAAAGTTAGCTGTTAGATTGTGAACTGGATAACTGATAGGGAAGAACTGATTACAGTTTGGTGGTTTTCCAAATTCAGGTGTTGATCCAGGATTTTGTGAATGTTTGTTTGTGAACTGGGTAACTTAAAAATTAAGGAACAGATTTTGATGACATTTTCAGGGAATGTTGGTCATGGCACAAGGAAAAACTTGCCTTGGTGGTGATCCAAATCTGGATCAAGGATTTTTTTTATTAATAATGAGAAATGGGCAGTTTTCCATCATTTCTGTAATAACTCAATAACTAATCACTGGATTTAGATGACATATTAAGGGTTTGTTAGTCATGGCACAAATAAGAACTGATTTAATTTTAGTGGTGATCCAAATCTTAATGTGGTTTCAGGATTGTTTCAAGTTTGTTGTTCGCCTGTAAACTGGATAACTGAAAAGATTTTATTGACATTTTCTAAAAAAACTAAAAAAGTGAAGAATGGATTTAGATGAAATTTTCAGAGAATGTTGTTCATGGCACAAGGGAAAAACAGATTAAATTTGGGTGGTGAACTGAATCCAGATAAGGAGCCAGGAAATTTTTCAGAAATTTTTTTAACATTTCAAAGTTGGGCAGTTTTTTGCTAATAACTCAGTAACTCTTTAATGGATTTTGATGGCACTTGAAATGGTTACATTTTGATCCAGGAATTTGTTGAAAGGATTAGTTAACAGTGCAAGATAGGACAGTTATCCACATTTTGACAATAACTCACCGACAATGTTGAAAATGCCGTGCGGAGGTTTGTGCTTTCGGAGCACTTCTTATTGCAATGCAAAGGAGTATGGGCAAAATATGTTTCACTACATTGGCAGTACTTAGTAATAAACTGTATGATAATACATTTGATAAATGAACTACTTTGAACCTAATTGATATGAAATATTGTCTTTCATTAACTATGAATTTTACATTTCCTTCAATTCCCAAGACAGCTCTTTCTCAATAAGACCAGTGGCATTTTGGGAAATGTAGGATGTCTAAAAGTGCTGAATATTAAAATTAGTCATAAAACACCTTAAAATGTGCTTATACTGCATGTTTAACATGAACATATAACAGTTATGAGGAATATCATGTGACATTTTTAAGGCTTTGTGTAGAGCTTGCACTTCAACGAAATCATTTTTAGATTCAAGAAGTTACAGAAGATTTCTACCTCTGCCTGCAATAAGAGAATGAATAATGTGAATTAGTACAAAAAAAACAGAATTAAAGTGTTCAAGATATACAGCTTATGCATTAGTAACGTTTGTATCAGCCAATTACAATTATCCGAATACACAGACAACCTAAAAAAAACAATTGTGCTGAAATTTATTTATTCATTATTATGAAAAATAGTAAGACTCAGCTTACACCAGAAACAACACACCCCTGTTCAGTATACATGGGGTGCACAGATCTTACCCACTTGGTCAGTGGTGTTCAAATGAACTCAATACCATGAAATATAGCCAAAGTCTGAAGGCACAGTATTTATATCCATGCAAAACAAAATCTCTTTCATATTTGTCCCTGTATCCTATCAATCCATACATGATATTATTTGTCAAACAACTGTATTACTTGTGAAATATATATAATTACTGAAGAATTTATCTAAAACTTAAAATTTCATAAAGTCTACAACACATTTAAACCGTATAGGTTTGAGCTGAAAAATGAAGGAGAGACCAAAAAGTGACATTTCCCTTCATTCATTTATTCTTCACCCAACTGCTGACAGAGTAAATGAAAAACTCATTCAGTGTATCTGTAGTAACTTATCTATTATATGCACCTCAAGTAGGAGTTGATTTTCATTACTAAGCAGAAGAAGCGACCTGATAGACAAACTTCGTCCTGATTTAACAGTCACACATTAGAAATGATGTTGGTACTGAGAGAGAAGTACACCTGAAGGAGTGATTACAAAAACATCTGCATCAACATCTGTATCAGCTAAATCAGTGGTTCTCAAACAGTGTGGCAGGATACACTGGTGTGCCTTTAGACAAGTCAAAGTGTGCCTTGGGTTTTGTGCAATCATCAAACATAAAAAAAAAAAATTGAGGGAAAACTGTCTTTTTATGAACAGAATTAATGGGTGGATAAATACGTTACATTTTGGTGTTTCCCATTATACGTTTCCCTTTATGTTAATAGCCTTGCCAAGCGTAAGTGTGTTGCTGAATCAATAAAATTTAACAAAGTTATAAATTAATTTTCTGATATTTTTTAAATGAATATTTTCAGTAATACTGCTGTTTGTCATATTTTAAAATGTGTAAATAGATACTTCCAGAGTAAAAAAAAAAAAAATCAAGGAAAACAACATTTCATTCTCTAATAGAAAACACTATTGTTTTTAATGTAAACATTCTGCAATGACTGAGTAAAACATTGTGCTACATTTGTACGTTCTGTGGGTATTTCAGCAAATATATGTGACATATATGGTGAATATAATTGACCAAAATATTGGCTGAAGTATCAGCAGAAATTTTAATATCTGCTGATACCAGTATTCCACTTTTTAAGCTAATATCTGCTGGTACCGATATTGTACCATTAATATCATGCATCCTGTGGATCTTTATGGGGACACCTGTGTTTAAAAACTCACTCTTCTGTCAGTCAATAAAATGTTTCAGTCAGATTTCATCCCTTGCAGTTTTTTTTCAATCCAATCATGAAGAGTCGTGTTTTTGGGGGATTTTTGTACTTGTGGATCCAGAGTGATATACCTGTAACTAGAGATTTTTCAATCCCATTTTTATAGTAAAACAGAGCAGTGATGTTTGAAAATCTCAACTTTGACTTTGACAACTTTGGGATGGAAATTGATAAGATTGTATTGCTACCAATGCTATTATCAATTCTGCTTATTGATCAGATTCTTTATTGCGTCTCTTATCGATTCCTGTGGATTTTCTGTGAGTAAAAGCTGGCCTGCATTGGTTTTCAGTGGCAACAGTTTCAGTTCAACGCACCAAACATTGTGTAGTAAGTGAATTATTTGTCCAAAAAAAGGGAATTGTTAATCAAGAAAACTACTGATATCGATTCCTTGAGGGAGTTGTTATCGATTCTTATTTGGAATTGGTTTTCGATTCCCATCCCTAATTTTTACCACTAGAGAAAGTGACATTCTGTCAGACTATTGACCAACCAATTGTGCTTAGTGTCTTATTTTCTTGCATTCTTGACAATGGTGTCAATCAGGAGCAGCCAAAGGTCAATAAAAGGCAAGAGTTATTTGATATTAGTTAGTTATTAAAGAATCAAAAAGAAAGTTTGAGTTTTGATATTTGTGACCTTTTTAACATTTTAGACAAATTGCCTCCAAAAATGGCCCAAATAACTAAATGAAGCAGAAGTGAGAAAGCTCGACCATTATTGATCTTTGTGTGATAAACTTCAATGAAACTAAAATGTCATTTTGATTTATTGTTTTGTCTTTATGGCCGTACAACTTATAGTACACTAATATGATATCATTACATTCTCAATATTCTAAAAATATTTTGAACTTGATTTTGCTTATAGGGTTCGATGTTTTACATGCATTTTTACAATAAAACTGAGCAGACTGAGGTTGGCAAAAGATGGCCTGGAGCTGCAAGGATTAAAGTGTTAAAGAAGAGGAGTGCACACGGAGCTGTGATAATATTTTCGTCTGGTAAAGTGGAGAGCGGGAGGCAAGATTCTGGAACCAGTGCCCCTGGTTTGTTGCTGTTGTTGTTTTTAAGTTCATCTGTGCTTATTTTGTACTGCCAGGTCATAAAGTATCTAGGACTTTTATGTGATTGCAGCTTCAGATTTGAGAAGTATGTAAAAATTGTTAACATATTATAAAAGAACACGTGGGTCTCCTACTGTAAGCAGGAATATTGCATTGCTCTGATAACAAATTATTTTGTACTTTTATTTGTTTAATTATAATGTTTGCTTGTTTGATTCACCAACATGGAAGGTGATTTAAAGACTAGTTTTGGAAAAAAAAAAAGGAAAAATCACAAAAGAATGGAGATAAGAGGTTTGCCTTGCTTTTATTTCCTTTTCAGTTTTTCTTGTACAAGGTGATCATGAAACCTTTTGTCACAAGCTTTGAAACAAAGCAGTGAACATTATAGACGGGTAACCAGGACGCTCACATAACTGCCAAAATCTAAAATATGAAACATGAAGTTTTGGTCACTTCCTGGTTTTGTGACTGAGAGAATCGGGCTCTGTAGCACTAAAGATCGTCTGAGGGTGACAGTATCGGGCCTCTTGGTAATTTTCATTGGTAAAAAAAAAACACCTTTTCTGTTCAGGGAATCGATACGTGCAACCTGCAGAGCTGAAACTGGGTCCAGTTTCATAAAGTGGGCTCAATCTCTGTGCTCCCTGTTTTAGTTTGTGTTCTTGTAAAACTGTATTGATTCTGTACTTTATGTCCTCTTTGTTGAGCTTGTTTGGGGTTTTTCTGTATTTTCTGTGGAGTTTGTATGTTTCCATAACATATTCATCATGAATTAATGCATGAAAGTAACATTTATTTATGCAAGATAAAATATCAGTCTTTCATTTGCTCTCACTTTGTCATGCATGGTAGGGATGGGGGTATTGATATCGAGTATTGATTCATCAATACTTAAACAAGTTCTCTTTGGTATCGATTACTCCTCTAAAATATCCACTACCAAATGAGTTATTTAACAAAATGTTTATCTGTGAAGTTCCATGTAATGTTTTCAGTCTTTCTCTCCTTATTTGTGCCACGGGAGCGCCACTTTCAGTGTCATGTGACTGTGAAGACCAATCAGGCAAATCAAACAGTACTCATCTGCACCCCCAAGCACACACACAGAAACTTAACACATTTTTGTGGCAAACTGAAGTATGAATGACAGAAAGAATCAATTTTATGGATTGTTACTCCGAAGAATATCTCAAATCAGAATTTGAATTACTTAGAATTGACTGAGTTTACTTTAAAAGTTTTATACATCAGTGCAACATAGGCCGACATTAGTTTAGTTGTTTCATATTTTTTTTGTGTTTTTGGAGTAAATATTAAGTCATCCAAAAACATGTCACTTAAGTCTTTAATGGTGAAACATCTGCTAAATGTATGCTCTTTGGACTAAGACTTCAAACTAAACTCACTTAGAGATCAGAGGGTCTAGAGTCTGGACAACATCTTTCCTTTTTGTGCCTCTGATCAATGAAAAATGAAAACATTTCAAAACCATTTTGTATGCATTGCAGGATATAAATATTGGTATCAGGACTAGTACTGGAAAACTGACAGCAAAAAGCATCAGTACAGTATCAATTTAAAAAGTCTGGTAACACACATCACTAATGCAGCTCATTCATAAACAATAGTTTCTGTTTGCAATGTGATTTAAAGTATTGAATAATGTTGTGACGGACATTTTCAGGAACAGAAACTTTTTTTAGGATCATTTATCAACATGACTCTGTAAAGACTCTGTTGGTGAGATTAAATAAAGCCGTTGATGTGTCCTGCTCTCTCTGTAACATCCAGACTCTGTTTATCATTTTTTTAGACATTTGAGCTTTTGGCAGAGCATCTGCCAATTTCACTGCCAGGCACAAACCTCTTATCTCCATTTTTTATGATTTTCTTTTTTTTCATAAAACAGTGCTATTGGTCACCTTCCATGTTAGTGAGTGTGTTTTATGAACTTTTAACCTAAATTAAGTTATGAAAAAATAACTTGTAATGGTTTAATCACAGTGTTCATTCATTCAGAGCTCGACTGTTTTTTTCATTCCCTGAAAAGTAGCAGTTTAGGAGATAGGAGGTTTGTGCCCGACAGCAGTGACAGGGTGATTTTGTGGTTTGTCTTCAGGATGTTTTAGGAGATTTGAGAGTGAGCCTGAAATGAATTGTACCCATGAGACATCATTATACTGCAGACAGACCTGACACTCAGTGAGTTGGTCTCACTGGCTGCAGACATTTACCTGATATATTTGTTATCGTTAGAAATCTTGATCAGTAATAGCAAATAAGTGAATTGATTGTTCTGTATTTCTTTATCTGTTGTTATTATGGGCTGTTATTGAGTTTGACTGTTTGACTATTGTCAGTAACGTTTGGCCAGGACACTCTTGCAAATCTTTTAAGGATCAAAATAGTAGAGCACATCAGTCCAGTTCTTAGGTCTTCTCACTGGCTCCCTGTCTGCTATGACTTCTGTTGATGCTGAATGTTTCAGGGCCCAAATCCATCAGTGACCTCCTTTTACCATCCAGACCACTCAGGTCCTCTGGTTCAGGCCTGCTCTCTGTCCCCAAAGTCAGCACCAAACATGGAGAAGCAGCTTTCAGTTTTTATGCTCCACAGATCTAAAGAAACTTCCAAAAAACTGAAACTGAAATCAGGGTTAAAGACTCATTTGTGTCCAGCCTTTCATTAGATTATATTTTCCACTTTTTCATGAGAGATTGGAAACAAGCACTGTAACAATTGTAACTGTTTTATTGATCATAAATTTTAGTTACTATTTTATTTACAACACTGCACTGTGACTTTTTAACATGATTTGGTTTTGAATTCTAATCAAATAGTAGCATTTATACATTCAGCTTCTGTTTTTGCTCAGTGTTTCTTCTCTTTCTGCTTTTGTTCTAATGTCTTTGTTTTTTTATGTTTTATTCTGATATGTTTTTCTTTTTTCCTTTGTCCCTGTAATCTGATGTTTTTTTGTGTGAAGCACTTTTTCTTGTCTGGTTCCTGAAAGCTGCTATACAAATAAACTTGCCTTGCCTTGGAGAGATTCAGTAAAGACAATGATGTATCCTGCACTTTCTGTGACAGACATCCAGAGACCATTTATTATTCATTCAGAATGTGATCAGGCAGAGCCTATGGCAGCTGCCCTGTAGTTTAAGGCATTAGTGATTTTCAGCTTTGTCCTGATGGATGGATGGATGGATGGATGGATGAATAGGATGAATAGGGGTTTAACGCCATGTCGGCAACTAAGACCATCTTCATGGCGAAAGCAAATTAGACAGGCATTTTTAGATCCAGAATAAACAACTTATAAATGTATATAAAGTCTAGCTGCTTTCAGAAACTCCAAAATTCAGCTTTGTCCTGAAGATGTTCTTTTTAACCTTACACATTTTGAGAGAGAACTTGAAAATGAATCATCCGAAACGTCACTATACTGCAAATAGACCTGAAACTCAATGAGTCAGTCTCTTTGGCTGCAGATATTTGCCTGATATATTTGTGTTTGTTAGAAGTCTTGATTGATATTAATGAATGAGTGAACCGATTGTTCTGTGTTTCTTTATTGTAATTATGGGCTGATACTGAGTTTGTCTGTCTGCTGTTTGTCAGTAACTTCTGGCCAGAGCACTCTTGCAAGAGAGATATTTGACCTAAAAAAGGTTTATCTAGTTGAAAAAAGCATTTTAAATAAAAAGAAAACTGTTATTAGCAAAGTTTGACATTCATAAATTTTAGGTTTTTATTAAAAGAGACAAAACTCTACCTTAAAACTGTACCTGTACCCTGTAACAGAAAAGCAGCTAAACATTAACTCCAGATTTGATGCATTTGTTTGATTTTAAGTGGATTTATTTTTCTACCATTAATGTAAAATATAAAGAAAAGCAATTTATTGTTAATATACTGGTGTGCAAAGACAACAATACATCCACATTATAGTGGTACTCCCTGAGGGAAATAAATGTATTAAATTAGATTTAAATTAGGTAACAAGGCTGTAAACATCAATGCAAGACCTATACAGCCTACATTCTTAAATATATTTAAATACTTAATACAATACTTACGTATATTCTTAAATACTTTTTAATACTTAATACAGTACTAAAGTATATTCTTAAATACTTTTAATACTTAACACAATACTTAAGTATATTCCTAAATACATTTAAATACTTAATACAATATTTGAGTATATTCTTAAATATATTAAAATACTTAATACAGTACTTAAGTATATTCTTAAATACTTTTAATACTTAACAGAATACTTAATTATATTCTTAAATCCTTTTTAATACTTAATACAATATTCTTAAATACATTTAAATACTTAATACAATTCTTGAGTATATTCTTAAATATATTTAAATACTAATATAATACTTAAATATATTCTGTTTAGTTCTGCCTCCATCAAACCCCTGATGCGGTGCTCTAGTGTTTATTTATTTATCACTTTTTCTCTGTTTATTGTTACGTTTTTTAACATTGCATTTCTTGGTGATGTTTTTTTAAGTTTATATTACAGTTTCTCATGTTTGACTTTATGTGTTTAATTAATATGTTTCAATCATCATGAATCATGAGTAATTTAATGATTATTTCTCCACAGGAAAAACCTGCACTTCAAAAGCTAAGACAAAAACAGCCTCCTGAACTCAATGTGTCGTGATCATGATTCATTCATGTCTGCTGTAGTGTTAGATATCATCAACATCCTTAATTAATCACGCCCTATGATGACTGAAACATCTAACTTAAGCATCAATGAACAAATGTAGTCAGGCTTAAACATGTGTGTGACTGATACTTCAGTATAAATACATGATTCATGATTTTTCATGCACACTGACTCATGACCCCTACACTGAAGCGCTGCCTTCGTCTTTTAGACCCATTCAGGGACAGACATTACAAATCAACTCAGAATTTAAATGCTTAGTAAGTGGAAATGGTTTCTTGATTCATATTTGTCCCTGTACAAATGCACATCAATAAATAAACAAATCATTACATTATTTATATCCTCACTGATGGGCAGATACCTCAGACTTCTACTTTCTTTTTTTCAACATACATTGGTCACCCTCCATGTTTGTGATTAGTTTTGTACATCTGAAACCGAAGAAAGTATCAAAACAACTGTCAGCTATGGTAATGCATTTATTGAAGCATAAATGTATTTTTAAACGTACTTTTTCTTTATTTTTCTTGCTTAAAAGAAGTGATTTTTAGAGATACAAGGTTACTGCCAGACAGCACTGACATTTAATGCTTGTCACAGATTTGTAGATTGTCTTGTCCATTTTCTGATTTAAAAAAGTTTGTGAAAACACATTTAATTGCATGTTTTTCTTTTTTTTTTATTTATGAATTAAGTGTAGAATTCTTGCATGAATGCTGCATTAACTGAGCTGGAACACATCACCCTGTTATCACAGGAGCAGTGTGGACGTGTTTGTCAAACTCTGCATCCTGAGGGAAAAAGGGGTTTGAGGCATCGATGGTACTCACTCCTGTTTTTTGTTTTTTCCGTAGCAGGGGCTCACAACTTTCAGCCCATGACCCTCAAAATAAGACAGCCAACAAGGTGGGAATCCTCATTTTTGCCCAGAAAGTTCGAGCATATTATAAATGAACATTTTAAGGATCTTTTAAACGTTGTTATCATTTTCATCGTAGATATCTTTTAATGATTTCATTTCAAATAGAACCCATTTTATTTCTGTCAGAACAATATGGGACTAAGTATGCAGCTTAGATGTTTCATGTATTTATTGACTTATATATTCATCTAATCCCCTCGGGGAGATCTGAACTCTCACTTTGAGAAACACTGATCAACAGAGACACTGATCAAGAGTGAACTGATATTCATTCACTGACTAAACTAATAATGTGAATGGATTCTTCTGTCTGTAGCTCTGTCAATGTTAAAAAATAAATCAATCAATCTTATGGAAAAACATTCTTAAAACAGTCTGGTTTACAGAATTACATGTTATTTTTATTTCAACGTAAACTCATAATATAAATTAGAATTGTCCAATATGTGAAGTCAAGCTGAATGTTGGTGTTAAAGCTTAACTTATTTCTCTGTGTCTCTGTGAAGAAATGCTGTCAGTTATTGTTAACACTTTATTTATTTCATGGCCAATCAACATCTTTAGCCTTATTTTTGATTATAATAACAATGATAATAATAATTATTCTTATTATGGTTATTATTTTGTTGTTGTTGTAAGCTGTTGAATTAAAAAAATTAAACAAATTTATTTCTATTTTATTTGTGAACTTCCCTCAAATGTGTGATGTTTTTTTCTGTTGGTGACTCATAATAATAATATGTCCTTACAAAAAAACAGCTGTTAATATGACCTCTCAGTAATTTCCTGATATTCGGCAGCCCTGCTGACTTCATCAGAAGTCCCTAATTTTAGAAAAGTCATTTTGTTGGACTCATGTTGACTTTGCTCTGCTTCGCAAAGTCAACATGGGAAGACCAGACGTGGTCTTGAGAGTACAGCACTGAAAACATACATGTTGAAATGTTGGTAAGGACAACATGACTTCTTTATTTTCTAATATTTATTTTAATAATGATTGGATTTTTTAGGGCTTTTCGGGACTGATTTAGGTGAGTTTAATAAAGAGGTTAGAGGCCAAATTTCAGCTATAAAACAATACTTTTAATTGTTAAGAAAGTAGAAATGAGACCAACTCCCTAAATAAAAGTACTAACTCAGGTTACTAACATGTTCATTGAAGTGTATTTGAAATGGTACTACATGTAGCTTTTTCATATGCCCATGATTCCCCCCTTTTTAATAAAGTTGTAGAGATTGTTTTTAATTTAGACACAAAAAAATGATCTTATTATAGAATATTAAGAGGATTTTTTTGTAAGAAACAGACAAAATGCCACCAAAAACGAAGTAGAAAAGTGATTCTTGCACACCCTATTAAACTCAAAACTCATCTATATATTATGTTTCATCTATTTCATGTCCCTCCATAAATGTTTGACCTAAACGACTTCTCTGCGACTGTTTCCCCCTTCAGCGTGGATCAGGTGATCTGGGCACGTTTCATTTCCTGTGAAGAAAATGGGTTTAAATTTAAATCTTTTCACTCCGGGCCCTAAAAATCGACTTTTATATTTAAATTGCAGCATGTGGAACGTGCTTGTGTGTGTCAGGATCAATACATTCAGAATTTAAAGCAGTTTTTGGGTGTGTTTATGTGGATTCATCTAAATAATTGTAGGCTATCAGGTGGCCTACTGCATAAAAGCGTCCGAAAGTGGTGATAAACAGAGAACCAGCACATTGATATTCAGCGTCCGCTCAGTTATGGAGCTGCTTAAAAAGTTTCTGTCTCTGCACGCAGCACTCAGAGCGCTCGGGAAACTTTTGATTAGAAGATGCATCTCTTCACATTTAATGTGAAAACAGGAGGAAAAATGAGATCCCAGCAAAAATGGACATCAGCAAACACTTGATTCAGATTGTAGCAATTTGCATGCATTTCGGGGGTAAAAACCATGTTTGATTAATATCATTATTTCTTTTTTAGCTCATTTGATGATGGGAGGTGTCTGCAGCTAGAAAAGTAATTTAACTGAATCATTTCAGGGATCACAACTCAACCTTTGTGCAAATAAATGGTATTAAACTTTAGAAAATACACAGTCAGAATGCAAATGACTGCAGAAGACTGTCCTGCCCTGACACCTACAATAAAATCCTCAAAGTATGTTTATTATTTTAAAATAAGATAGTGCAAACCCTCAAATAGAGTGCAAACCCTGTTTTGTGAAACCAACTGAATGTCCATTTTTTTCTTCAAATGTGAGGCAAATTTAGACTAAAAAAGAAGACGAGACATTTTTTAATGAACTACATGATGAAATTCTGTGACTACACCTTTGACAAGGTCCATTCTAATGGCTGCAATGCATAATATCTGCAAAGAGAATATATATACATCAGAAACCCATAGGGCATGTCCTGTCTTTAAATGATTGCAAATGGAACAAAACTTAATCAAAATAATGGTATTAAAGACGGTTCCACCTGCAAGTATTTTTAAAAATCAGATTATATTACAATTAGAATTATTCATTCTGATTGCAAAGCCTGCTTTATTTAACCAACTTATTTTGCAGTTTTCTTTTGCTGTTTGCAGAATTCTAGCAGAAAATAACAAGAACAAAATGGAAAAAGGATGTACAGTATGCAAGTTCATAAAAAAAACTCACTGATTTCAAAAATCATAATTACAGCAACAGAAAGTTAACCCTAAAAGCTGTGATACTTAAAGTGTTTGTGAGGGAAGATCTGAAGAAAAAACCTTGTGTTCAACAGTGGCCTTAAACTAGAGGAAAATACTCAGTTTTTAGAGAAACTACTGCACAAGAACCTTTTTGGCCTAATTATTTAAACAACTGTCTTCAAGAGTGTTAATGATTTTAAACTCAGATTTGATCTGGACCTGCCACGAGTATGAAAGCAGAGCAAACCCTGTTTTATGAAATCAGGTTAAAGTGCAGGTTTCTCTTGATGTGAGTTTTTGTAGCAGAAATAAAACAAGAACTAGAACTGCTGCTAGAGCTCGAACCTCTGCCAACACACTTCCATCATTGTCGGGTGAGGTGTTGTCAAAAATGTGGAAAACTGTCATGTCTCGCACTAATAACTAATCTTTGAAAAATCCCTGGATCCACATCTGGGTTTGGATCACCACTAAAATACAATCACTTGTTCTTTATTTCATGATCAACATCCCCTGAAAATTAGATCAAAGTTTGTTGAGAACTTTTTCAGTTACAAGCAAAAATGCAGGAATCTCACGATGTTCACCAATCCTTTAAAAATTCCAGGATCCGACTCTGAATCACATCCAAAATCGAACAGGTTTGTCCAGGGCCCATTTCTGATCCGTCCTGATATTTAATCCATTTCTGTTCTTAAGTTTTGGAGTTACCTTGTTCAAAAAAACTAACAAACGCTGGCAACAACATATAAATGAAAAGGACCTGTTCACGAGTCAAAGTTTAGGAAGAACTGCAGGGTGAAAGGTCATAAGAGTTTCAGTGGAAGTGTTGATCCTCATGGCTGTAATGTTTGATTTACAGAATGTTTTCTCGACACTAAACACTTAAACAAGAAAATGAAAATAATTTCTTCTACATTTCACTGTTTATTTTATCTCAGCTTCTCTCCTCTTTTTATCTTGAAGTTCTTTGTTTTATTTCTTTCTTTAAATTTGTTTAATTTCCTTGATTATTGTGTCCTGGTGTTTTTGTTGTACAAATAAAGTTGCCTAAAGGGATCAAAACTCAACCTTTGTGAAAAAATAATTTCATTAAACTGAAGAAAAGACTCTATTTGCAAACAAGCAGAGAAACAACTCTGCCTCATAACAAACAACAGAATCATAACAGTATTTATTTGACCAAAATGAAACATAATCCTGAAAATCAAGTACAAACTGAGGTTAAAGAGCAAATATAATTTGCAGTTTTCTATTCATGTTTGGTAAATTATGAAGAAAAGATTTATTTATTCGTAAAAGTTACAAAGAAATATTATGAAAAAAAGTGGGATGCAACCTTTATATATTAAACTTCATGTGCAGTTTTCTTTTGTGGTTTTGATGGATAAATGAGTCAATAAATGAATAATTAAAAAAGGACATGCCACTACATATTTATTGAGTTTAGTTAATAAAGAACTACAGGAACAAAGGTCATCATTAAAGAAATTCACTTGGGAACTGTAGTATAATCAAATATTTAATTCAATTTAATAAATGAATAACAAACAAAATTCTTCTTTGTTTTCACTTCAGGCATCAACCAACCTTTTTCAAAAAATAAAACTTATTTAAAAAAAAAAGAAAGAAAGAAAATAATGCAGTTAACCTGGATTTTTTTTTTTTTGCTTATTTCCACCCTGCCTTGTACATAAAATCCTGAAGGTCAGTCCATCATTTCAAAATGAGATTTGATAAAAACCAGCTGCAATCATGAATTTTGGTGCAAACTCTTGATATAAAACCAACTTGGTGTGCAGTTTTCTTTTGATGATTAGCAGAAAATAAAGAACTACAGCATTAAAAATATGAAAAGAGATGATCATACTTAGAAAATCTATGAATTAATCTTATCTTGTATTTGCATGGGGATCAAAACTAAACTTTTGTGCAAAAAATTGAATAAAACTACAAAAAGATGCAGAGCTTACATGCATACTGCTGCATATGAACACTCAGCCTTGTAACCTACAAAAAAAATCCAAAATAATGTCTGTAATTTCTGAATCAAATTTGATATTCTACATCTGGAACCATGAACTTTTGTAAAGCATGCAGTTTTTGTTTGATGTGAGGCAAATTCAGCAAAAGTCAGAAAGGCCAGAACACTGAATAGCAGACTCAGCATGATGTTGAGTTACAGCTGGGGGATAAAAGTCACGATTAAAGGATCTGAAATGCTCATCCTGGAGGCCGTCAGGTATAATTTGAGTTTATTTGTAAGCAGAGTCAAACATACTCCATGTTTGATCGCAGCAAGTGATCCAGAACTTAACCTTTGTGCGTGTAATTGATATCAAATTAAGGAAAATACTCAATTTCAAGGCAAATTACAGCATAAAACCTCCTCGTCCAAAAACTTAGAACAAAATACATGAATTATGTTAAAATCAGCACTGACGTAACGCAGCCATAATCATGAAATCTGAGTGCAAACTACTTATATTTATTTAAGCAGCTTCTGTGCATTTTTTTCTTTCGATGTGACGCAAATTTAGCAAAAACTAGATGACCAAACATTTTGTATCTGCAGCAGATTATAGTTAAAAAGAGGGAGAACATCCTCATTCAGTCACAAGAATAATGTTTTATTCAGACCTATCACTGCAATATGTTGTTGCTGTCGCCAAAACCTTGAACCTTCATTTTCTTCATTTTCATAAGACAGCTTTTGACCACTGTCCATGTGGGTAATTGAGTTTTAATCAGTTCTAAATCAATTAAAAGTATGACAAACACTTGTCAGTTATTACAACACAGAGTAGATTCATTCAGTAATCCAGCAGAGGGTTTTTTTTTTCTCTAATTCCTGAGAAGCAGGAACTTTGGAGGTATTTGGAGAATCATTATGCTACTTCAGCTATTTTCTGTACAGTGACGTAAAGAGTGCAGGGTCATGTGCCCCACCCCCGAACTCCATGTAGCCCCTCTTGTCTTTGGCAAATGTCTGTAATTATAAATGTAAACCAAAATAAAGCTAAATCTGTCATGGATCACATGCGCATAGAGTATAAGAGCATGAAAATGGATTGATTACTATTTTAGTTGTTTGTTATTAGTATGTTGATACAATTTTTGAGTGTATTTTTATGAAACTCTTAGTGAAGAAGCCCTGAGTAAAAAAATAATAGAAATGTAATAATAGAAATAATAGAAAATATGTTTATTTTGTGAAATATGCTTTTAAATCCTCTGTTCCTAACAGTGTACAGATTGATTAATTTTGATTGAATTTTAGGGTTAGGTGTTTTATACTTACGATAACCAAACATGAATATTGATATGCTAAATTATGATTTAAGCTGCATCATTTTGTCACTGGCAGGCACAAACCACCTATCTCAAAAACTGCTTCTTTTCAGGAAATGATAAAAAGTCTCAACAACTGAATGAATGAATGAATGTTAATATTTTTCCTGATTACAAATGTTTTCTTGTACTTTGTTTTGATTAAGTTTATAAAACACTCAACACTATGGAAGGTTACAAACAGCACTGATTGGAAAAAAAGAAAAGCCTAACAAATGGAGATACAAGGTTTGTGTCCCTTTTTCATATTGTTTAACTAAGAACAAACTAAAATTGAAACAAATCAGCCATCTAGACATGAGAACAGAATGAACATGGCCCACTTGGTGACAGATTTGTCCGTCCTGGAGGACTGTCTCTGAGTGTAAAAGATGGTTTGAGGACAACAATGAGCTGTAAGAGGCCTGACAGAGACGTGAGGATTTTGTGGGTGACAAAGCCGGAGCGAGCCGAGGTTTAGTCACAACCAAACTCTCCAACAGCTTTGTTTACCTGCCCTCGCTGCTGACACAATTAATGCAGCTGCAGAGAGGAGCAGCGGCGAGCAGGTACCCTCAGGAACCTTGGTTAATCTCCATTGATCTGCTGCTGCTGCTGCTGTGAGTTTTTTAATTGTCGTTACAAAAGAGAGCGGCCATGCTAAAATGTTGACACTCCAAAACAATGCAGAGGACAGACGCACTCACACAATCATGAGTGGCCCATATTTCAGGAGAGTAAATCTGTTTCAGAGCGAGTTAAAAAAAAAAAGAGGCCAAATTCATACCCTGAAACTCTGGGTCTCAACTGGTGGGTTGGGGACCCATAAGTGGGTCAGGGAGCTGCTTCCAGTGGGCCATGAACATGCGCCTGTACTTGGTGTCCGGAGCCCTGAGCAGACGTGCATCTGGACTGATCAGCGCATTTTTATTTTCATCTGATTTGCCAAGAAACAAGAACATTTGGCTTCTTTTCTCAACAGCTTGATTTGTCTTTTTTTTTTTTTTACAGATAATAATGTTGATTTTCCTCTTGATCATTTCTTGAGATCTCTGAAAAATGTAGAAATGCATATCTTTTATAGAAGTTCTTCTATTATTTTGGTGCTCTTCTTTGTCTTCCTGTCCCTTTTGCCATATATAATCATGTAAGGTCAAACTGCAGCGTTTTTTTTACCACGTACATTTAGGTTTTAAATTATTTTCTTAAATTTTGGACAAGATTTCTTGTGAAAAATGTGCCATTAGGTTCTAAAAGTTGATCAGTCAGGAACTACTGTCCTAGAATTGTAATGATGTACTGTTTTGATCATCTGTACATTTGCAGCGTACATGACTAAAACAATAATTTGAAAACTGATCGTGAAAGCATGCCTTAAAAAATGAGTCTTAAAATACCTCCCATGCTGTTTAATTCAAGTTTAACCCTTTATAACCTACATGGAAGGTCTCTGCCAGGACATATTTTTACATTTTTACATGCTGCAGTGCCAACTTTTGAAGTATTTTAAATTGCTATACATCACTACAACCCTTATATCCCAAATTTTAGTAATATGTTTGGAATACGTCCATACCAGCTAGATAAATTCCTAGAAAGTACAATAAACCATGAAAAAACTCAAATATGTTTTTTCTTTTACACATAGGCTACTTTTTTAAATGCAGTGTAACTACAGGTTTGACAAAAAATCATGTTTCAAACATTTGTCACATAAATCATAATGGTTGTAACTCATGACTACGGAAATTTTGATTTTAAATAATAGAAAAAATATGTAGAAGTAGGAGCGTTTTTATACATTTATTCATGGTGTTTTATTTTCTGTGTTATTGGCTCTGCCTCAGAAATGCCTGTTACCCCTTTTAGACCACCTGTCATAAAAATGAGAAAACATGAATATTTTAGAATTCTTTCAAAAACTTGTTAAAACTGAAAATGGTTTTGTTATTGGACATATATTTTGTAGAGGAGTGACCAATTTTAAACTAAATTCACCTTTTTATACCCAAATTTGATCGACTCACATGATTCCTCTGAGGAGTCAGAAATTAATCAGCATAACATTCAACCACAAAAATTATTTTTTTCTGTTCAGGAATGCAAATAAATACAGATAATGTGTAAGTATTAATATTGTGCATTGAAAAAGAAATCATGGGTTTTGGCAAAGTGGTGCAGCAGGTAGAGCTGTTGTCTCACAGCATCAGTGTCTCTGGATCACCGGCCCCAGTGTGATAATAATTCACGATAATAATCAAATTTGTATTCTGCTTTTTTAAAACAGAGGTTTACGAAGTGCTTTGACATTCACGCAAAGGCATGTGTGCCTTTCTGAGTGGAGTTTACATGTTCTCCACATGCATTAGGGCTGGGAAATATATTGTTTAAATTGATTATTTGAATTTTTTGTTGCAGAAGATTAAAAACAAAAATAAAGATTATTTTTTCTTGACACTGTCTCACTTATTCTGCCCTCCTCAAGTCCGTCCCTAAGTTTACTTCTAACAGTGACAAAACAACAGTTTGTAAGTTCCTGCATTGTTTGAAGATACAAATGCTGAAATTTTTAAATGTTTTCCCAAATGTAGGCCATGACATTTTTACAGGAATATTTCCAGGCTTGTATTTGTCTTTTAATGAGATTTAATACTGATAAAAGAATCCCTTGTTATAATATTGTGAACATAGTGCAGCTCTCAGAGTCGATCTAGACAAGCCTGCGCACTTCCAAACTGTAATATACCTTTAATAACAACATAACAGCTTGAATTTTAATTTGTGGAGTAAGTTTCAGGTTAGAATTCCGACATATACTGATGGTGTTAAGAAATCTTGTTTTGTGAGGAAAAAAATCAGTGATTTTATTTTCAGGCCATATCGTCCAGCCCTACCACGCATGCTTGGTTTTCTTCTGTTTCCTTCCTCGGGCCAAAGACGTGATACTTAAGTTAACTGATTATCCTAAATTTCTCTTAGATGTGAGTAGTGAATGGTTGTTGATCTCTCTTCGTTGGCCCTGTTATTGGCTGGAGACCAGTCCAGGGTGAACTATGCATTTTGCCTAATGGCTGCTGGGATTAGTTACAGCCCCCTCAATGACCTTGACGGGCACAAGTGGTGCAGATAAAGGACGAATCCTTTTTTACAATGTTGTCAAATATTTTTTTATGTTTTACCCCAGATCAGCACTGTGTAGGACTTTGGTAAATATTTAGTTGTTGTTTTTCATTGTTGAAATGCTTCATGTATAGGTATATATTTTTATTTTTGAGTTCTCTTTCGTGCTTTTATGTCATGGATTTGACCCACAGTAATGCCAGTGCCAGAGGCAAGAGGCCCACACTGTCCCTGGTGTACACCACCATGTTATTACTGTCATGAGCAAACTTTCAGATTTTCTTTACGAATAACTATATTTCAGCATAAATCTGAACTACTGTTATATTTTCATCAACTGTTATATTATTATGATTTATTTTATTGCTACCATCACCCCTGAATAACTGTTGTCTTTACCACCATTAATCTGTTCTCACATTGATCAGATATTTTCTTTATATGTTCAAAATCCTTTCTCATTAATGAGGAGGATGAAATGTTCACATGCACCCAGGAACAGTTTCCCCAGTCTCCTACACGAGGGGCTCTCTAACTTTTCAGCCCCCGAATAACAAAAGCAGGGACGGGACCCCCCTCTGTATCCTCAAAGAGCAGCAGGCCCTGAAATTATAGCTGTCATGTGCTTACTTACATTTTGAGGGTTTCTGTTTCATATTATTTTAGCGTACGTAGGTTTTATTTTGAATAAAATACATTTTTTTAACAATAATAAGCTAAATATTGCATATTTCATACCTGCTTCTTTCCCCTCTAAGCCCTGAGTTTTCCCATCCTCATGTACAGATTTGCTTACCTATTTATCGATCCATCATTTATTATTTTTAATCGTCTTTGTGCATCTCCACTGATTTGATTTTGTCTTTTTGTACTACTTTATGATCTCTTTCTTTTTTTATAGCTGCTCCAGGTTCATCTGTAAATTAGGTTTTTGAAAAACTGAGATTTTGAAAGATGAAAAATATGGAATTAATTAGTAATTCACTGATTAATTTACCTAGACTGTAAATCTATCTAAATCACCTTAATCTTTGGTGACCTGTTTTATAAAATGATCCATCTTGAATTCATCCATGGCTCACAAATCACCATGTTCTCAGACTGAAAGAAAAAACATTCTGCTGACTCCATAATCATTCATTTCACTCACACCCAATCTTTTCTGTAGAAATTATTAATTAACTAAATTAACTTTTTGGTACAAGTGCCCAAAATGTCTGTCAAACACTGAAACAGTGGAGGAGATGATGAGCAATCAAACACAAATAATCAATAATCTGCTGCTGATGGTTGCTGCACATCATTTCAGTCATTCATGTCTAAACTCCACCTCTCCTGAAGCAACACAGTCGAGTACAAGTTTACTGCTTTTATTTAAATCCAGAAAAGGAAATTCAGATTATCTTCTTAAATGTTTCTGAAATAAATAAATAAATAAATAAATACATCAATCAATCAATCAATAACATAATTTTTGGAGTATTTTTAGAGCAGAAAGAAAATCACTTGAATCATGAATCAGGTTTGGTAAGAAAAATATTTCCACTTTACTCCACTCAGTCTTCTCAGCAATTCATTGCTGTTTTGGATATGCTTGTTTAATTTTTATATTCTGTTCATCTGTAATATTGTCATTGAGCATCTCTGTTTTTCTTTTCCTCTTCTTTACAACTATTGACTTTTCTTGACTTTTCTTTGTTTAACCTGGTTGTTGATATTCTCTCTCTCTCTCTCTCACTATGTATATATATATATATATATATATATATATATATATACATGTATATATATATATATATATATATATATATATATATATATACACACATATATATATATATATATATATATATATATATATATATACACATATATATATACATGTATATATATACACATATATATATACATGTATATATATACACATATATATATATATACATGTATAGATAGATAGATGTTTTTTTTTGTTTTTTTAGATTTTTTAGTTTTTTTCTGTACTGAAAGACACACCATGGCTTTCTTTTTGAAAATTTAAATTGAAAAGGCACACTGTATATTGATGAATATATCAATGTAAATATGCTAAGAGGCTGGAAAAACTGATTTAACAAAGAAAGCACAATAAGATGTTTTTGGGTTGTTTGAGGCAGCTTATGCAACAATGTAGGCTCACTGTAGTATGAAGTGAAGGTGTTTAAAAAATCATTCATAGATTGTTGAATCGATTCTGCATGTTTTCATGAATTCGATTTGATTGAAATGCCAAACGATTTCTTTGCACACCTCTACCAAACTCTACTCTAGAACCACAATTTTAGGGTGGTTCATTTCTGCAGAGTTTCGCAATTTTAATATCCACGCAAAAACCTTTTTTTTTGTTTCCAATGTAAATCATACATAAATATGAATGTTGCAGTGCTCTCATGTGCTGTCACTTGTAATGCATTTAATGGCGAGGACTTCAGAGTTTCAGCCCCTGGCCCCTAAAATCACAGTGTCAGAAACAAGGGGCCCTCTGCCACACTAAACAGGCCCTCACATTTCAGCTAACATGTCAGCTTTTATATATATATATATATATAAACCACTGTGCAGTACTTGGGTGAACTTTTAGTTTACTTTCAAATGTTCTGTATAGATTTGAGGTTTGCATGTGCTTTTCTGTTTCTTCAAGGGTGTTTGCATCTGCTGTACTTAGTGTTTTATTTCTGCTTTTTAATCACTGTGCAGCACTTTGGCACATGTCAATATTTTCTAACATATGCCATAAAAAGGGGATTTGATTGGATTTTTTACACAGACAGGTAATAAGCATGAAGTAAAATTATTTAAAAATGAAAACAGCAGACAAAGGGAACATACCTGCAGTGGAAATACTCAATGTCTGTCTCCACCTCACACTTGCTGTACAATTTGAAAAGATTCATCATATTGAGTCAAACATCTCTGCCTTTGCTTTCTAAATCCTTCCTAATCCCACAAAAAGCATCATCTCTCTTGGTGTGATATCATTGAAGTTGTATAGTATTTTTGGTGGTATCTTTGCTTGTGAAAAGAGCAGACAGGCGGTTTTACAGTCATGTTGTGCCACGATGTGAGTGCCACAGGCTGTGACTCTCGCTTTGCTGTCTGGTGGCCTTGGCTCTCAAAGCTCAAAGAACACTATAACTCTACTTCTTTCAGGCGACACAGACACAAACTTAGCACAGTTTATTAATAGACCTTCAATGCGTTATTGAAAGATGATGTTTTTTTCGTCGTAAAGCTGAATGTTTTGTCTACGTGAAAAATACTGATAATAATTTACTCCCATGGCCACGGGCTTCCCCCAATCCCCCCATGTCGTATTCTTCTGTCATCAGATGAATCTATCAAAATTCTACATCATGACGGTAAAGATGTTCTTCTTTACTCTATGCGATGAGATTTCTCCATTTTCTCCATCAGTCAATTTGTGGTCAGTATCCCATAAAAGCCCATGTTCTGTTTTATGGCGCCCTATTAGCATCATTTCGTCCATCGAGCGACATTAATTGTGAATGAATGCAAACTCCTGCTGAAGAATACGGTCTTCAAGAGGCCTGTCACATACTTTCTCCACTTGGGAGGACCTTTAACCTACTTAGCTAAGGGACCGCACCGTTTCAAGTAGTACAGCTGAAAGATATGCACCTGCCTGCTTTTTACTCTCACACTGCTCAACGATTTAAGAGGAGAGAAAGTATTTGATCTAAATGGTGCTACTATGACTGCAGGTGTGGACTTTTTCCTCCCAAAAATTCTTCACTGGTTCAACCACTGAGCAGGCCACAGTCAAAATATGTGATAAATCTTTGGTTAGACTAGTAGAAGATGCAGTTTGGTGTAACTGTAAGCAAAATGCATCTTTACACAAAATGATGGATTTTGTTTCTAGTCAGTGGAAGAATAAGGAAACGTTCTTAATTCTTGCGTAATTAGGCATGAGGAAAAACAAATATTTTTGCAATAGTTTGCTTGAGAGCGCATAAATGTCTTGATAGATTTTAGATGTATGGGAAAAGTATCACCAGACAGTGTTATTTTTCCTTCACCTGGGAGCAGTACTGTAATTTTTTAAACGCTGTGCCCTATTTGCCTGTTACTTTGTGTCTGTTAATCTTACAAAAGTGCTTCTTCTCAGAATTGTAAGCAGAAATTTTAGCTCTGATGGGGGAAGTCTGTGCTTAATCCTGAAATTCACAGTTTTCTATAAGAACAACTCATCATAAGCTTTGCAAATTCGTCTTTGTCCGTAGTTTTGATGTGCCCTAAGGAGTAAAATAAAATCATTTTGAATTACTGGATCGAAAGACGAAACAAAGGATAATCAATCAATTATAGCTTTGTGTGCGTAAATTACGTACGAAAAGATTTCCAAAACGCGTTATTGTTTTTAAAAATGGGGCTTGTAAACTAATAAATATCCTCAGAAACATATCACTTGATCGAAAGGCCAAGTGAAAGAATGAGCCATGATCTATGGAAGCGTTTTGTGCGTAAATTACGCACGCCAGTTAATTTAGATTTAGGAAACAAGTCAGTCTTGCACTGAGGCTTTTATCTTTAACATGGCACTCGTAAACTTCATCGTTAAACAATTCTAATCTACACCTTACTGAACATAAAGCTGGACATCTCTCCCCACTTTTAGTCTTCTATCTTTATTTTTCCCTCATCAGAAAGAGAAAGTTAAAATTTAAGAGACTCCAGACTCAATAAATCCACCATGTGGTCTGCTCTCAGTGCTCTGCAGTGTGTGACTAAGGTTGCAGGTCAGGACCCTGGCCCTTCAACCGTCTCTTCACATCTCTCAGAGTATTGAACCAGCAAAGACGAGATGGAAAAAAGCAATTCAGCTACCAAACGCTTTGGTCCATCTGCTGCTCTGAACCGAGCTGAGGGGGTGATCATATCGACAAAAGGTCGTCTGTAAGACAATAACTATAAATGATTTGTTATTTAGGTTTGGTTAACAACACTTCTTCGCTTAACACCATCATATTGTGTATTAGACAACCGGATGGAATATCCCTTAACTCTCGGAACCTGTTTATCTGAGAGGCCGATTGTGTACCAATAAGTCCTATTTCACAGTCATAACATCACATATCTGTCCTACAGCTCTCCATAGAATAGCTGGGCACTTATATTTCTTTTAACAAGTTTTATTTGTAATTTCAATTTTCAGTTTTTCTACAAGTCTGTTTCTTTGTGAAATTATCGAGGACAATCTCTCAAAGGAAAAAAACCCTTGTATAGTGTTTTTGCAAGTTGATGTATCAGCGCGACAACATACCGTGCGTAATTGCGCATGATTGTGGAGATAAAATGTATTTTTCTCTGTCGTGCGTGGCTAGAGGTCCATTTTATTCTCATTGAGGCTTCAAGGATAAACGCAGGCTTGTTTCATGTAACATACTGTTTGATTTTTTAGCATTTGACACAAACACAGATTTATCCTGTAAACATAAATCGAAATATATCTTTGGACACATTCATCCAAGAGTCAACTTTAGCCATTTAATTCAATGTCTTTATATTTATGAGAGATGAATGACCAACCTTGGCTGGGCCTTCTTGGCGCGTCCGTGCTCCCGCTTCTTCGGCCAAATCTTCTTTCCTAAATAAAGAAGTGAACTTAAATTGGATTAAATAGCATAAATGTGCACTTTAAGCTCCCATAAGCGCTGCATGTCTCTAACCAGCTCCAGATTTTTATGGGATCCTAATGTGGAGGGTTTGTGGACCAGGGTCCTGCTCTCTGACTCAGTAATCCACAAGGTTGAGAGGTTTGCCTCATTTACATAATGTTAGAGGTCTGAGCCGAGGCCTAGCTTTCTCTTCGCCCAGATAAGACAACGTGCTTCGGCTGCTGAAAATGCACATAAAGCGAACCAAAATATCGACATTTGAAATTTAGGGAAAAGATAAATTTAAGCATCGGATAGATTTGGTTCCTGTGAAGGAGTTCGTCATCATGGATGATCATTTGTTTTTGTAGAGACTTTTTAAGATTGCTTCATCGATTTTCTTTTAATATTTATATAACTTTATGTCCTTTTGAAAACTTCAGCAGTTTTTACGCGCGCATTTTGTTTTGCTTCCATGAACAATCAAAAGGTCCAAACACTTTAAGGCTAAGTTGTTGTTTTTTTTTTCAGGGGGGAGAAGCAGGGAAAGACTCGGGCGAAAAAAAACATGCATAAGATGAATGATTTATTTCAATCAGGCTGTAAACCAAACCGGAGATCCGTGTTCTTGATATGAAGCTATAATTGATGGCTGACCATGTCACATCTTCAGCTGCTCAATTAAGGCTAGATCGCTACTTGCTGTCGTGCCATGCTAAATTACATTAGTGGTTTCATGTAGAGGAGTGTTTCCTTCCTCCAGTAAAGGAAGATTGCAGCGCTTCCCATTTATGGAAAACAACCTGAGCGCTGCACACCTGCTCCAGTTTTTTTTTCTGATGAAAGTGATGAAAAAACATCAGAATGCGTGAAGATTATAGCATAATAGCTGCCCCTTTCTATAACTTGGTAGATACAACCCACAGTTTCATTATGGCGTCATGCATCCATCCATAGGGGATAGGCGACAATGGGAGCATGTATTAACTGGTTTTCATTATTGCAATTTGTAGCAGCTCTTTTCTCTTTTGACCCCCCCCGGTTGTGCGCCTCTTCCTCTGATTCTTCCCCTGGCGCCAGTCAGTTTGCTCAGAGATTACAATGTCAGGTCAAGACTGTAGAGTCATTAAGGTGCCCAGACTTGAGGGTCTGAGGCTTACCATTTTGTCTACAAATTGTATTAAGTTTAATGAAAGAGCTCGCCTTTCTAAACAACTGCAGGAAATCGTCGTTTGGTCTAACTTGTTTCTTCACAATTTGTCATTAAAACGCTGATTCGTTGTAATATTTGTTAAACAAAACAACAATCATAAATCCTGTGTGTTAATCATCTGCTCTGCATCATAATGAATATTAGATATACTCACAGTTTAGATTCCTAACGCCGCTCCCTGTCAGCATTTTGTCGATTTGAGCTTATTTGGGCTTGTCCCTCTGTGCTGGGGCAAAATGATGCTTAAGAAGCATAAATGAGCTGGTCATACGACTTCATTGTGCCTCTTTGATGATACTCGGTGGCCCTTATGTCTGTTCAAAGTGCTCTCAAAGTTTCTAGAAAGAGTGGAATTCCCTACTGACGCAAAATAGTCATATGTGGTCAGATCAGCTGCTGTGTAGGGCATAAAGTGTTACTCTCACCTGTGCATGGTTGTCACATTGTATAGAATAAAACATATGATGCGCCTTTTTATCCATGTGTGTAAACTTATATAAAGCAAAGAGTATTTTCATGAATTATTTCCCTAAAATGTCAATGACTATTGTTTGCTGGTTTAGGAGTTTTGCTCCGCCCCCTGTGTTTGTCGTAAACCTGGCTCCTGGCTCCAATAAACCCGGGCTAAGAGCGCCCTGGGCTCGCCTCCTTCTCCAAGGCGATCAATAGGATCTCAGGCGCACTACAAGCACTCTCTTACGTAGACATCCACCAAGGAGAGAGCCGATACAACAACACGGTTGATCTGCTCAAACACAAAAATCTACCTGCTTTCTGAATCATGTCGTTGAGCCCAAAGCACACTACGCCTTTTTCAGTGACAGATATTTTGAGTCCAATCGAGGAGACCTACAAGAAGTTTAGTGGCATGGACGGCGCAGGGAACCTAACCTCTCCACTGGGAGCCTACCGACAGCCTCAGGTGTCTCAGACCGGCATGCAACAGCACTCCATGGGCCACAACGCCACCGTGGCCACCACTTACCATATGCCGCATACCGTCTCCCAGTTCTCCCACAGCGCAATGGGGGGATACTGCAATGGAAGCATTGGCAACATGGGAGACCTCCCGTCGTACCAGGAAAGCATGCGGAATAGTGCAGCAGCAACAGGGTGGTACAGCGCCAACCCGGACCCCAGATACTCCACAAGTAAGTTCTTTTCTGCATTTATGCTCATTTTTCTCATTTTATTTGATGATAAGTTAATACAGGGAAAATCATCTGACTTTTGATAAATGACAAACACGCACAGAATTAAAGGTGTATCGCTTTATTGAAACGTTATTTTTTTTTCTTTGAGATTAGTGTAACATGAATTAAATTATCTAAAAAAATATGTTACATTTAAAATTTATATTTATGTCTGCATAACTGAAAAGGAGATCATTCTTTCAAGTCTGGCTTTACTTTTTCAATTTTTGAGGCAGGTAAACACATAAAAGCAAAAACTCATAAGTGATTAAATGGATTATTCTTAATATTATTATTATTATTACTGCTAATATTATTTTGATTATTTGATTATTGTTTATTATCATTATCATCATTATTATTATTATTATTATTGATGTTGTTTAAAAATCTTTTATTAAAAATCATATGCTCTCTTACTTTCCTAATTAACCAGAATAAAAAATAAATGATAAATCAGACGAAACAGTGTTCTCCTCTTCTGTTTATTGAACGCATATATATGTATGTATATTTTTAAGTTTCTAGATTCATGGGACCTTCCACAGGTATGAACATGACCGGCATGGGGGGTCTCACAGGAATGGCGGACGCCACCAAAACCATGCCAGCTCTCCACGCGGCGCCCAGGAGGAAACGGCGCGTGCTGTTCTCGCAGGCTCAGGTCTACGAGCTGGAGAGGAGATTTAAGCAGCAGAAATACCTGTCCGCGCCGGAGAGGGAGCACCTGGCCAGCATGATCCACCTAACTCCGACCCAGGTGAAGATCTGGTTCCAGAACCACCGGTACAAGATGAAGCGCCAGGCCAAGGACAAGGCGGCACAGCAGCTGCAGCAGCAGCAGCAACAGGACGGTAACATGTGCCAACAGCAGGCGCAGTCCCCGAGGCGCGTCGCCGTGCCAGTTCTGGTGAAGGACGGTAAACCGTGCCAGAACGGCTCCAACACGCCGACGCCGAACCAGCAACAAGTACAACAGAACCAACAACAGAGTCAACAACAGAACGGGGCCGGAGTCGTGCTCGCATCCCCGACCAGCAGCCTCAGCCAGCATCAGAGCCAGCAGCAGGTGAACACTCTGGAGCTGGAGGAGATGTCCCCCAGCCCCCCCTCACTGCACAGCCAGCTCAACATGGCCCAGATAGACACATCAGCAGTAGATTACACCAGTAACATGGTCAGCTCAAACCTGCTGTACGGAAGAACGTGGTAGGACTCCATACTGTACTGTCACCTTTTCACTCCTTTTTTATGTAAACCTGCGGATGAGCCCATGCAACAACAACACAAACAAACAAATATATATATATATATATATATATATATATATATATATATATATATATATATATATATATAAACACAGACGCGAAGGCTACAGAGAGGGAATGGCCTTTGGTGTTGGATGGACAGGGCGCACAGACTGATGGCGCACAGACAGACAGACTGACTGACTGAGGCGCACCAGCTGATCAGGGCACATTTTCTTGACATCTCTGACAGGGGAGTCTATTTTTGAACATTACAGAAATGGCTGCCCTTGAGAGCAAGTATGTCGTTTCTGGACCTTTTGTAATCCATGTTTTGGACCTTCCTCATGATGTTTTAAACGTAGTCTATGTTGTTGAAACAAAAAGGAATGCTGCTTCACTGGAGTGCGGGCTGGGGGGAGGTGGGATCAGGTTTGGAGTACACTGAGCCACCACTCCTTATTTGCGGTGATAACCTGGTATTTTATCATATTAATATTGTAAACTAATGTATTCATTTAGACTTATGAAATAAAGTAGGGACTTGTATATTTGGCTAACACACAAGAATGCGTTTAACTGTATAATACTCGTTATTGCGTCCACTTTTATGTTTTCTTTATTCTTTTGTAAGTTAAAAAGGAACAAATGCGTGATGGCTGCTGTATATGTTTCAAAATCAAGTGAACGTTAACAATAAATAACTTGAAGTGTGAGAGCTATTCCTGAAGAAGTAATTTTTTAAAAGGCATCTGTTTTGGAGTGCATTTTCATTATGTTGTGATTGAGACCAAATTGAGCTGGAAAGCAAGGTCGATGAGGGAGCCAGCATTGTTCAGGTGACATTTTGGAGGGCTGCCTTTCATGGACGAAGTCTGCGAGGCTCACAGACGGAAATCACCCCTTTAAAAAATCAAAACACTTTGCAGGAGGTTCGATACTGACATGAAGCCGAAATTCACTCATCAATTTTATTAGATTGCTAAACAAAATACTCTGACATATTGATCCCCCTGATTTTTTTTAGGCCTAAATTTATTTTCGTTTTGTTCATAGTAATGTGATGTGATTTTATTTTAACTTTGTTTAATACGAGCCTCCTCAAACGCACATTGACTCCCATTACTGCGCGAGCGAGGAGGTTTTATTTTTCACTGAAATGCATGGTTTATAACTTTGTTCTGTCCAAGAAAATAACCCTTAGTTTTTAGGCTTTTATTATTATTATTATTATTATTGTTATTATTATTATTATTATTATTGAGTTATTATTACGGCCAATTATTATACACAGGCCCCGTATTGTTAAATACATATTTTAAAAATATATTATGTTTGTTTTTTTTAGTGCAAATGTTGTCGGTAAAAGGTGTTTTTAAACAATCAAGATCATTAATTATCCCATATTTAATTTTTATTAATAAATGATTTATATTCGATATGTTAGCGGAAGTCAATCTGGGCTGCAGTCACGATGTATGGCGCGCGTGGTAACTTAAATAAGCGCGTTATTAGTCGGCCATTTTAAAAACAAGAATACCCATTTATTTTTTTATTTCTTGAGTATTTCGTATGTATATTCTTGGATTTTATATAGTTACGTCTCCTCAGGACCGTTGCAACTTTTTATCATGCTGCCTATGAGTAATCGTCAAGAATTTAGAAGCATAAACTCAAAGCTGAAAATAAGTAAAGCAAAATAAATAATAAATACAAAACATTTTGTGATGGTCCCTTTGGTCAGATCATATTCACGTTTTTATTGCAGTTTGGATCGTACATAGCAATAATGGAGTATAGGCTACTCTCAGTAAAATAAATAATGGCAAAACTATAATAATAAAATTGGCAAAAATAGTCATGATGGCAATAGTATTATATTAATAACAATGATAGTACATATAATAATAAATTAATATCGACCACCAAAACAACAAATGATAGTTATGATAAAATATTATTATGAATTAATAATATTAACAACAACAATAATAATAACAAAATACACAACAGTGATATTTATTACCATCAAACATGTAACCCAGTTCATGGTTCTGTTTGCATTCTGTTTTGCACTAGTTATGCTTTTTTTATGGATTGTATTCATATGATGTCTATGTTTATTTGTATGATTTTTCTTTTTATGTGTGCCTGTTTTTTTTTTTTCTTAACATTTTTTAAATATTCATTCAGTTCACTTCACATGTTACGGTAGTAATGATGTAGAAAAAATAAAAATGACAATAACAATGATAGTAATGCTAATCACATCTGTAATAATAATAATAATGATGATGATAATAATAATAATAACAATAATAATAATAAAAAATAATAATAATAATAATAATAATGATAATAATAATAATGTTTATTAAAGATAATTACAATAAAAACCAGAATGATTAAAATAATATTTCAGATAATTTTGGTTTCACTCTTCAGAAACATTAAAGTTACACAGCTTGTCAGTGTCACACTTTTTTCCCCACATACACACATACACAGGCATAGTGTAGACCCTCAGACAGTCAGACAGACAGACAGACCAGTGTTATTTGTATCAATCTTTTTTGGTAGATGAATGATCTGTGCAAACAAACTCCAAAGTGTTTAAGGTCATCACTTAGCATCAGTGTCAGCCCCCCTTTGATTCTGTCCTCCAAAACCTTTTTTACACGAGCAGCGGCTGATAATAGGATCTAACATTTCATTTCCTGTGGTCATTTAAACACGTTTGGAAATTACTTCTCAATCCCTGCGCTGATGACACCCTGTGATGATGATGATGGCTATCAGTGTGTCTCAATGGAGACCTTGGAGAGCCCCCATTTCCAAGCCCTTCACATACCTGGCAGCTGTATGTATATGTGCCATCATCTCCACACTCCAAGGAAGCATCAGAGCCAATATGCACCTGACATTCTGAATTGAGCGAGACAACTCCATCAGAATGGAGTTTGATAAGAGCATTAAAAAGAGAAATGCATTCCACAATATACACTTTGACGCTGCAAAGATGTCTCTGATAGATTTGGTCTCTAAATTGAGGGCATGAATGAGCCGTCAACAAAGATTTCGATGGTGCACCACATGAAATGGAAGTGGAGGTGAAGCCATTCTTTTCTCTTTTCAATAGCCATAGTTATGGCACACTAATAGGCTTTGCTTGGTAATCACTGGCCATTGTGCCTGTTGCTTCTCTCTTTATTTGGGGGTACCTCTCTTTGTAAGGATATATGAGACAGGCTGGGCACCGTAATTGGTGCTGGCATCATCATTTCTGTCTGCAAAGTTTTAGGGGCTGCAGCTGCTGTTTGTTCTTCCTGGTCAGCTCATTGTTAACTACATCAGCACCCACACATGTGCACATAAACAGATGTATTCTTCGCATATGTATGCTCGCACAGCTTGTATCCACAAACAGACAGCAGACAAAGCAACTGAATAAGTTATACATCCTGTGAAATTGCCCTTGATCACACAAAGCTGAGGGAATCTGTAACTACCTCAATGCTATACATACTGTCAGCATATAGAGCATGAAGCAAAAGGAATGTAATGCATAGATCTAAAGATTTTTTTGGACTATTCTTCTCAGGTAATTGCAGGTTGCACTGCCTAATGTGAATGTTGAAGGAAGCTTTGCTTCAGCCTCTGCCCCTCCACCCCCCACTCCTACCAAACTCCCTTTCTCTCCATTATTCAACTTAATATGTCAGAAGGTCTGATCGCAGAGAAACCTTTTCAAGTCCTATTGATGTTTTCCTCAATTGACCATGGCGACCTAGCAACCCAGTGAGCACTAATTGGCGAGGGTTTAACATTATTGGCTGCATGGTTTACACAAAAGCATTGGCCGTACATGTAACCCTCATCATGCATATTGTCACTGAGGTTCTACCAGTCATGCACTGAGGGAAATTTTCTATTGTGTCTGGACTTAACTAAAGAAGTTATGAAAAAGTAAAAATACACCTTGTTTATATAATATTAATAACTCAAATTAAGACAAAGTAATGTGGCTCCACGTCTGGAAATATTTCAGAGTCATGGAGAACTCATTCAACACTTTATTTTAAGGTCATAAAAATAATTAGAACATTTCTGAGTAACTAAACTATATCCCTAATAAATGACAACTTCAGACATTTTCAAACATTTTGTTTATACAATATTTAATATTCTTATTAGTCAAATGTGTATAATTTGTAAGGAGAACATAAGTTGTAAACAAGACCACTTTTTTGTTGCTGTCACACACAACCCTCCTATCTCTGTTTTTATGATTTTCATATTGATGAAACAGTGCTATTAATCACCTTCCATGTTTGTAAGTGGGTTTTATAAACTTTTTGACCAAAGTAAAGTACTAAACAAACCCAAATTGTTATCAAGACAATGCAATATTTACTCATCCAGTCGTAGAGAATTTTTTCATTTCCTTGCAGTTTTGGAGATAGGAGGTTTATGCCCGACAGTGCCAATAATCTAAATTATTCTAACACACCAGGTGGACTGCTTCACACATCCATTTGATATGTTTCACATCTGTCTGGGCAACATCCCGTAGAAAGTTATAAGTAAGACAGAACCTTTCAAGAAAATCTTGAATCTGATTGAACAAATATTTTGTCACGTTCCTCATGGGCCCATCAGAGGCTTGCAGTCACTTCTTACTTTCAGAAAAAAATTAAACTACAGTCTGAGTATCATCTCTTGGTATGTAGAAAGCCATTGGCATTTTCTGACAGAGAAAAGATGGATCTGCCTGATTGCAAACAAAACCTGGCAGGTCTAGCGCAATTTCAGTTTAATTATCAATAATAAAGGATTAATTATGTTATTCAGTCATTAACAATGGTAGTTTGTGATTTGTTCAGTCAGAATAGACAATTTTAATTAAAAGATGATAAATACTTGTATGCAGTCCCGCTACCTTGCAAGGGCTGTACAAAACAAAACTGATGAGGTCATAAATAAGGCACAACATCTTTCCAACTTACAGTAAGTAATTTTTTTATTTCAAGGTCTTGAGTTTCACCATTAACTGGCTGCTTATTGGCATACGTTTTAGTAGCATTCTGGCTGCTTATAGTCTCTATTAAGGGCTTCATGGTACCTAACTCCACATGGATGTTGGATAGAAATGCTGTGAACTTAAGATTTTTCCTTGAATACTCTCCTAGTTTGTGCTTATTGATTAGTTAGGGAGGTGTACATTAAACGTGATCTTTAGCTTTGTTCAGTATAGTCCTCATAAGGTAGCAGCAAATGTTAGATCCTATGGATGGTACCTTATAAGGATCCATCCAAAGCAAACTTCTAGTCTTAGTGATGTATAAATAACTCTAAACCGAGTCTTCCTAATTCTGAATATGTCCTCTAATTTAAATTTCTTGCTCATAACTCATTGTCTCATAGTTTCACACTTTTTATCTAATTACTTGTTTTGTATGCTCTTCACTCTTAATACATTCAGTAAACACACACTCAATTAATGGAACATTTTATTAAGTCCAATGGGTGCACACGTTGTATTAAAAAAAAAAAAAAAGTCATAAAAATGGAGCATCTCAGACATTTTGAAATACTAAATTTATTCATTTTTAAAACAATATTTTGTATTTTTTTATCTTATGCGTATAAGTGTGCAACCATGAGTAGGGGATTTTGGGGAAATTGTAACACAGTCATTTCCCTACAAGATGTAAGCAAGAGATAGGGCATTCAGTTTGTACATGCTTACCAATAAATTATGATTATAATTATTGTTATTATTAATACAAAAAAAATGGGGTGCATAGCATTCTTTGTAGTCTCTGTGACTTAAAGCTAAAACAAACTTTATGTAAGGATATTGGCACAAAAATGTGTCATGGCTGCCTGATTGTTACAATGTTATTAAATATGAAACCAGCATAGTTACCTTTGTCTTACTGGAAGGGGTCATGAATAATATATATTCAAATATAGTACAATTACAGTATATTTAAAATCAATTAAAAAAAAAAATTGTTTGATTTTTAACGTAATACAAATACCATATTGTTTTTGTTGTGCCAAAACCTCCTATCTCCATTTTAATGATTTTCTGTATTTGATTTTTCATAAAACAGTGCTATTGGTCATCTTCCATGTTAGTGGGTATGTTTTATACTTTCCAACAAATTAAGGAATAAAAAATAATTTGAAACCAGTACAATACATTACTCATTCAGCAGTAGAGCAGTTGTTTGTTTGTTTTTTTTCAATCCCTAAAAGCGGCAATGTTGGAGATAAAAAGTTTTTGCAGAACTAAGATCAAACATTCAAAATAAAAAGAAAAACAAATACGCTTTACCCCTTTATAAAAGGTATTCTAGATATTATCATGACATGTTCTTGTTCTGTTCTGATATAAACTTGCATTTTTTTAATCTAAATGTGATCTGAGACTGTTTCCCCTTAAAAAGTGATTAATCCATCCAGTAAAATATCTTGACACCAAATCTGAATTATTCCTGTATGTAGAAGCACTGTTATATTTGAAATGTAATGCCAAAAATGAAAATCTTTTCTTCTAATGAATGAAAGACCTGAAATTTTAACACATAAAAAAAGCATCTGATCAAAACGTAACTGTGGGCAATATTATTGGATAAAACAGATGAAATGTCATTTGATGTGCAAACTTTTGACACTTTCACTTGTTAATTTAATTAGTTTTGTACTGATAAGTTATAAATATATACAAAAAAGCTTTATTTGCTTGTGCACATGTGATATTTTCTGTTTTAAAAGGTGCCAAGTATAGCTCAAAATATCTAAGAGTTATGAGGGGAAATGCATGAAAGTGTTAGAACTATCCCTGTCTCCCCTAAAATAGTTTTAATATAGGGAACATTCTGTGTTGTCAGGCAAAAAATCTCCAAATTGGCTACTCTTCAGGAAATGGACAAAATGCCTTACTACTAAATGAATGACTATTGTATTGTCCTGATTACAAATTATTTCTCTAATTTGGTTGAACTGTTATAAAAAACCACTCACAAACATGAAAGGTAACTAATAGCGCTGTATTGTGACAAAAAAAGGTTTGTTATTTGTGTCACGAGATTAGACCATTTTATTGATTTTTATAATTGTAGTACCTGAAGTATTGTTACCTTGTAAGGACCAAAAGCAAAGCTAGTAAGACCATGATTAATGTACAAAATTGATCTGATTGGGTGGGCATGAGGGCAACGTCAAAACAGCCTATCATTATTGGATAATGCAAAATTAGGCACAAATAAGTTGGAATGTGCAATATCATCAGCCTGGTATTGGTTTCATAACAGATTATATCTTAAAAAGTTTAATATCTGTATCAACAGAAACTAATACCACTGATAATATTTATACCCAATAAATTGACCAACAAATCAGACGTGTTTGTTGCATATATGTGCTAGAGTATCAGCAAATGTACAAATGTGCCATCATGTCTCACCTTATTATCACTTAATTTCTGCATTTAAAATAATACATTATCAATTACTGAACACTGTGCTGTTTTTTCTTGTTTCCCATTAGTTTCTGACACAAATACTCAGTCACAATGAAAGTAGGAGTCAATTCTAACATAGTATAGATTTGGTGTTATTAACATAAAAGTGTGTAACTCTTGTACTGACAAAAAGTGAGTTTGGAAATATTGACATATCAAATATTATCAAAGTCAAATATCCTGCATTGCTAACGAAAAGATCTATAAATGACTAATAGCCAGCCAGCATGCTACCAGTCATCATGTATTGCTAGTAAATGGTACCCAGAATTCATATTTTGCGTGATGCAATGTATGTAAATATTTATGCATTCATTTTTGACAGAAAACATTCAAAAACAGATACTGAATCAAAAGTATTCCTAGTTTACTCCAACAAGTTCCTCCACCTCCTCTCTCCCTCCAACCCCAGAAATAGCCCCCCGAATCTCGCCACCATGAAACGATAAGAGCCGAGGCCCGCTTTTCATGTCCCTGTGTGGCTGAATGCGATGAATTGACGAGTTCTGAGAGACACAGAGCGAGATTTTAATTAGAGTATTACTCTTGTGTTCTGCCAAAGAGAGACAATCTTACTCTTTTTCATTCTGTGACACACCTGTACAAAAAAAATGGACGTGTTTCTTTCCCACAGAATGAGCCAAAGCAAGTCTGTGAGTTTTTCTACCCCCAAGAGCAAAAAGTTCTTTAATTCCTGTTATTTTCAAACTAGAAAAAGTCTGAATATATTCATCCTCCTACAGATTAGCGGGAAAACATTTCAAGAAGGTCAGAGGACCCTGGAAGCAATTCTCACTCTAATAGAGTTCCATGAAATTAAATACATGGAGCCATAATTTGCCTTAGGTGTGTAGGTACATGCACTGAAAAGCACACGCAAACATGCACACACCCAATGATTGGCTGGTGCAGGACTTATACTTGCTAATTCTATTGCTTACTATGAATACTATTTTAGCAATATGAGGCATTACAGGGCCAAAGGAGCCTTTTCAGGACTATTCACAAATGTCTGCAGAGAAGGGGGGCAGAGGATGAAGGATGAGGACCAGGTTAGGAGTGTGGGGAGGATGAGGGGGGGTTGGCATCCCTTATTAGAAAACCATGTCACATTCTCCCCTCGCCGGCCGGACTTGCTGCACTGCCAGTCTAATCCCCCCTCCAAGTCCCCCTATGCATGTTATTCAATTCGCTCATAAGTAGTTAGAGAAACTGTTTTCAGTCGCCACTAATAACTACTGACCTCCAGTGACACAGGCAAACAATAGGTTTGTCAGGCCCGAAACGCACAACCAAAGAAACTGATTAGGAACTCAAGAGGTTTGTAGCAAGAATCAATGGTCGCTCTGTCCTGCCACGGTGCTTCCAGCATGGCGCGGGTGATTGTGGGACCTCCATTAGTTATGCCTCATTAAGTCCCACAAACTCTTCTTTAAGAAAATGAGTTTAGCCAATTCCAAAATCTATTACGGCTGTGGAGCCTCCATTGAGGTGTCACAATGTGCAAGAGTCCAAGACAGGAGAGGTGTAATCTATAAAGGCAGTTTTACCATCGGGCAAAGGTAGGCAATTACCTGGTGCCTTGTGCTCAAAGGGGCCTCAGTATATCTACCGCTGTAGACTTATACAGGAAGTTCATCTAAAATCCTTTCATTGATTAGGATGTGTTTTTTGGATGCACTTTTAAGGACCAAGAGGAAATAAAAAAGCACCAACCTACATTTTCATTATTCCAAAAAAAGTCCCTGAGAAGGACCCTTGAATAAGAAAAAGCAAGGTCCGAGCCCCTGAATAGCCCCAAACTGTCTTGTCAAAGGCTAGGAAATCAAGCAGGACAAACACTAGGCAGCGTTAAATAAAGCTTCAAAAATATATGAAATACACTGGGAAAATTCAATGCAGTATTCAACAAACATTAAAATAATTATTTAATTGAGAATCAGACAAATAGGAAGCAGTACTAGACATTATCAACAAACGTCTTCAGGAAGGACTTTATGATTCATGCAGCAAATTATGCATCAGCATGTTAAACAATGTCAAGCAGATATAAGTAAAGCACACAGGCAGTGGCGTATCAAAGTCACTCGGAGATCTCAAGAAAACAATCATAATTTAAATGCTATTACAGGAAACAGATTAAGATAAAGTGTATGCCTGCAGTTTCTCACAAAACACCTGTAAAAATGCATTTTTTTTAAAATATTGCTGTATATTCCCATCTATTTATTCAACCATGTTTTGTCCCATTTAAGGTACAAGCTTTAACATTTATCAATGAATTAATCTGGCTGGTTTAATTTGTTGTTTTTTTTTAAATTTGAATCATCATCTCTTGCGAAGAAGGTCATCCCTTTAGAATAAGTTTCTGAATGCATTCAGAGCATTTTGATTGAGCTTCACAGTTTTGGAATTCAGTATCTTGAAGTCCAAGATACAAAGACCAAAAATGCATACAACTTCAGGAAGCATCTTAAATAATGTTACAAAGTTTTCTAAGGTAAGTAAAATCCAGTTAAGTTGATTTTAACAAACATGTCAGGAAGAACATCATGTTCTTACAGGGCAAAGAGTTTAGAACCACTCCTGATGACAAAAGGGGCGCATTAATCGCAATATCACCAAGGACATAACTACAGACGGTGAAGCACTGGGACCCATACATAGAACAGGCCTCTTGGGATGGAAAGCGGGCCCATGGCCAGAATGTGTTTAAAAATGCATCCTTTATTTTGGGTGCCAGTATGGTGTGGGTTGCTATCATTCACTCACTATGCATTGAGGCATTGAGCTTCCAGTCCGACTAGAGACCCATTTGCCGTCTGTCTCTCTGTACTCTCTAGCCCCCCTTTTCCAAGTCTATCAACTGTCAAAGTCCATAAAGGCTAAAAATATATTTAGAAAGAAATGTGTCCATTTTGAGACACCTCAACACTGAATAATTCCTCATATATCAATAATGTCTACTAGGCCATGTCACCTCTGAGGGTATCAAACAGACTAAAACAATGTAACATAGTCGCCACATATTTTCTTCAAAGGTCTACCTCTATGTACATGTATTAGTGGACCAATTCTATTGGGGTTTTACCAATAAAAACAACTCAAACTGGTGCTCATTTGGACAGCACCAATCAGTTTTTCATGTGGGTCCTGGGGAGCTGACCCTTATCAGATTAGACCAATGAAAGCACAGTTTCGAACCATCGCTCTGATGTGCAGGGTGAAAACCTGAAGGAGGCAAACTAACAAATTTATAACATTATTTTACAAGTCTATAAAACTATGAATAAACTATAGAACAATACTCCATTAAACAATTATTAACTTCTGTATTTTTTGTTTGCCACGTAAAGATAAAAAGCTGATTTATTGCTTGTATATCATCCAGTCCTGGGTCTCCGTCTGATCATGTGACAGTAGATCTTATGGTGGTGCAGGTATGAGGCATTTTTGTTGGCCAGCCCAGAAGTTAGCATCGCAGTGGCTCTCTTGACATTGTGTTTTTCTGTAGTAGTAAATAATGTAAGGTCTGTTACACGATGAAACTTACATGTTTTGTTCATCATGATAACCCTCACAAATGGAAAACATTTTCATTATTTTGAAGTGTAGACAAAATCAGAGGGAGTAAAAAGCTAATGGCAGGCTAATATAGAGCTAAACGATGGTGGGCCGACTTCAGCACCACCACCTTCTTTCTTATAAGCCCAGATATGTACTTGCTGATAACTACAAAGATGCAGGGGACGCATAATGGCAGCCATCCCCTGTGTCGATTCAGTGCGTCAGTTGTGCCCATTGTCCATAATTAGCATGACTCCGACGCAAGCTGCTGTCTACACTTGACCGGTAGGATCAGTGTAGAGACGGAGGAGGTATGACAGAGACAACACGGTAACTGGAACAACTATAACAGAAAGTTTTAAAGACAAACTGATCAACGGGTCCTCAGTCATCAACACCTAAATGATGTGTGAGAATGCACAGACATAAACATGACCATCAATCTAGCTGTTGACAGAGGGTAAAAAGAAGTGCAGCAATTCCAGATGTTTTCCATGTTATGTTAAAACATTAAAATCACTGATGTTTGTGCTCACCATGGACTTAAAGGCATTTATCCAAAAACCCTTTCAAATATCCCATAGACTTAGGCTACGGTCACATTGCAGCAAAAGTGGCCCAAATCCAACTTTGTATTTATCTGACCCACATCTGATATTTTTATGACAGTCTGAACTGCACAAATCCGTTTTTTTTTTCTCCAATCAGCCCCAGGCCACTTTATGCGGTCCTAAATCAGGTACATATCTGATGTCTTTCGAATTGACCTCACTCTGAATGGTCATGTCGCATTTCATCCGACTTTTAGGTTATTGAAGTGAGAAAGACGTCACAAGTCTGTACTGGAGGAGGCAAAATCCAACGGGAACGATGGACAAAAAATATGGATGAACGCTGTCATAATCCTGCCACTCCTGGCTCAGACTCCACCTCCGCCTCTGAACAGAGGTAGCAGCTTCTGCTCCACAAAAGATTATCATTAAAATGTATGCTCTCTTTTTTTCTTCAATCTTCTTCTCCTGATCACTTCGTCATTATTGTGTTGGCTCTGATTGCACAACAGCTTCAAAACTGATACACACCCTGACATGTGTAGCATCCATATTTACTTTCGTAAACACAGCATGCTGCATGTGACGTCACATCTTCTTCTGTGCATGCAGGTCACTTCACGGCAGTTCATACTGATGCCTGATGGCAGTTGCATTAAAACCATAATGTGAACAACCACAAAAAAAATTGTATTTCCACAAAATATCAGAATTGAGCATTAAGATCTGCAGTGTGAACATAGCCTTAGAGACAAGGGAGCCGGCATTGCTACAACTCTGACTTATTTCCATATTTTTTGTCTCATTAAAGCACCAATCTCCTGCATACTCAAATCTTGTGCCAATGACTAAACAAGGCACTTAAGGGCTGTTATTATAGCCTGTGCTAGGGCCAGTCTTCAAAAGTATGTGTCTAATTTCATCCATCCTTTATGCTGAAAATGCATCAACTCAGTTTCATGTCAATAATTCAAGGTCATTTTGGATGTTTGTTTTATCAAAAGTCATAAAGAAGCAATTTGAGTAAATTCTGAACATCCGAAATCAAAACAGATGATACAGGGTTGAAAAGGTTATCTATCAACATGTCCTAAAGTGTGCAAAGAAACGTTGAATATTTTTGAACAACATTTCAAGACTGTCAAAAGTTTTATTTATTAAAATTATATTTGATGCATTTGTAGACTTTGTACATCTGACCTTAGCAACTACAAACCAAAACAGTGAAGCAAAAATGGCATTAACACAGATGCTGAAATGACAACAGACTGTAAACATCATATTTTCTATGACATGAAGGACGAGCTTTTCTGCAGCAGATTTGTAAGCCATTTAGAGCATAACTGTCTGTACTCCTGTTATATCTGCAGGGCTTCATATGATATAATTATACTCTATCCTTGGAATGAGTCACAGTCTGTAGAGAGTCTAACAGGGATAAAAGATATTTAATCATCACCTAGTAATCAGTTCAGTTTTAAAAAAGAGGAAGAAATAGAGTTTTTGTACTCAGAAATATGAACAGACATATTTACAGGACAAAGGAGTTCAGCTTTGTCCTTCACAACACTCCTCTTTACTTTCAAACCAGCAGCAGTTTTCTCCCAGCTCAACGTTGCCACAGTAATGGCCAGCTGCCAGTCTGAGGATTACTGGTTAATAGGGCCAGGGCTGGAGAGCCGTTCAATGAAGGTAGGCAATGGATAAAATCAGTTTATGTTGGCAATGGCAGAGTTATCTACATGTCTGTGTGTTCCTGGAAGTCTGTGTTGTTTTTTATTGTTGTGTGTATTTTTTCCTCTTTTTTTTTTTTTTTTTTTAGAAAAGACTGAATCTGAAATTATTCAGACAGTCAAAGTGAGTCATTTTAGTCTAAAATGAAGGTCCGAATGCTGTATTCATAGCACAAAAACACACGAGGCAAGTGAAAAAGCACACCGGAAAAATTCAAGGATGCAATTTTTAATAAGCTTGTAAAAACATACTCTCAGGACTGGTTAATGGGGAGCAATGATCCAACAGCAAACACCCAAACGCACATAGAAAGATACACACACAAACACACAAATGCACATGAATGGCAAAAGACAACAGAAACACCCAGTACTCAAATGGCACTGTCTGTCAAATAAAGCATGAGAGGACAAATTGGTTCCTTTGAATATATAATATGTATAATAATAGGTACAAATTCCAATGCTTTCAGTGTTTTTATTTGTTTTTCATTGATAAAGAAATGTGGTCCAGATCTAAAAAAAAATGCTACTGAAGCTGTTAGCATCTATGCTAACCTCTGTACAAGCAGTCACTTCTTGCTTCAACTATGCTCGTAACTTCCATCTCTTCCTGCTTTAAAGGATGCTGATTGGGCTGTGCAGCTACGAACCATCAGCATAATTGTTGTGGACTGGAGCTTTGAAAGGTGGATCTGCTTGATTACAGACATTGAATCAGGCAGATCCAGCTGAACTGCAAGGTTGTCAAATACCCACTCATCATATGTTGTGTGCAGAAGAAAAGTCAAATGACACACTAAATGCCTTATTTCACACTGAAAGCCTTTGGCTATGTCCACCCCTGGGCAGGTCTTTTTAAAAACTTAGGGTTTCCTTCTCTGTTTTCCAAAATATCCCTGTCTACACGAAAAAGAAGATTGCATTAATGCTCTGTTGAATGCGTATATTACCTTGCAGCAATGGCCATGATATGCAACTTTTTTTTTTTTTTTTTTTTTTTTTTTTTAAATTTCTAAGCCAAAGCTGATTTATTTTCATATCTCGTCCTACCACCATGTCTGACTGGTGTTGCAGTTTAACTTGTGGCTAAGTTACCGAAAAATACCAAATAACAGCCGGGTTCCCATTAATTGCCGGGTCCCAAATAAACACCGGGTGTAGCAGTACATTTTGATTAATAGCCGCCTGTTCCAAGTTAACACCGGGTGTAGTTTATTCTGCACAGCCTACGAGCTACAGTCAAAGTTACAGAACACACATGCAAACACTGGGCTAACAACTGACAGCTGACGCTTGAAAAGTGATTTATTTGAAAAGAAACATGATCAGACTGTACCTTATCAGTCCGCATGATTTGTTTGTCCCTCAGGACGTCCTGTCGACTCGCTTCTCCTCCCTCTGTATGTCAACAAATGCACGTTGGTTTGAGGCGCTCTGTTTTACGACAGTGCAGTTACACTCAACGTCTAAGGCTACTAGAGAGCTGAAAGCCGAAATCTTACATACTAGGGCTTTAAAAATTTAAAGAAGATGTTGTCACTGCCGCTGCATGTTATTTAACCCTTTCACATTTGCACATACTTTTGAAAAAGAAAACTAATGTGAGGAGGTCAGTCTCATCAGTTACCGGTACATTGCTGCTGATCGCCATGGCTCCGGTACAGCGGGGAAAAAAAGTACGACCTTAACTTAACTAGTTCCTTCCCAGTATTAAGAGTGTTTAGAGAGTGCTGAGTTGAAAGAAGAAAACAGAAGTATAACTATGGCACTGTAATCTTGCCTTGAAAATGTAAAGGTGATATTCATACTGGTGTAAATAAATAATTTTATTACATTTACAATATTTTTTCATTTTTTGCTAAGCAAGATTTTTGTGAGAAAGGAATAAAACACTTGTCCCAAATAGCTGTCTGGTCCCAAATAAACGCCTGGCCTGCTCAGTGATTGAAACAAATAATATTATTTGGTATTTTACGGTAACTGGTAATAGCAGGCGTGGTGAGTTAATATTTCTTCTTTTCTGTTTTATTTTGAGACTTATCTGATAGTCCCGGTCAAATCCTGTCTTTAAAAGGTTTCGTGAGTACTCTTGTTGGTTTCAACAACTGCTATTACCATGGCAACCAAGGAGCAAGCAGCCATAGGTCAACAGTCAACACGGTTACTTGTGAAATAATAACACCAGGTCTTGTCCCAAGTGTTTTAAAGCAGGGAAATGGGTGATTATGTATATAGTCCAGTTATCAATATTTAAAACGGCAATGTCCACTGCAACACATGTAAACAACAATGACAGTGTGGCATAGAGTGACATCACTTCGAGGAGAGGCCAGCACAGAGTGTGGCATTTAAGGCCAAAAACACAACTTTTCCTCTTCACACGGAGAAACCCAAACTGTGTTTTCGTGTGGACAGAAGGACAAAAAGCAGAAAAACCTTGTGTTTTAGGTGTGAACATAACCTGATACAACAGAGAATGGTCAAAACCAACTTTGTGGTACCATGATATCCCTTAACTCAGCTTCAGGCTTTGTCAAGCCGGCTCACTCAAAGAAAGCTGTATCATGTTGGGCCTGCTTCATGGTATACCCCACGGAGTGCAGACTTTAGTTAATAGAGACAGGAAACAGTGAAGGCAGGCATGAGGTCAAAGTCAGTCAATCTCTGTCGTTTTACAGTTTTTGGATTCAACTTATTTTTTTCCTTTTTTTATTTGGTTGATAGCCCCTGGGCAGTGGATCTGTACCTGCTGAGCATTTAATTGGGGGCAATAATCCAACAGCAAACAACCAAACAGACACACACGTAAAGACACAAATGCACATGAATGGCAAAAGACAACAGAAGCATCCAGCACTCAAAAAGCGACGTCTGTTAAATGAAGCTCAGGAGAACATAATCGTTTCTTCAAATATAACTTTCTGTAATCTGCCCCCTCCAAAACACGCAGGAGACTCAATACAGCTGCCCCAGAGGGCCACGGGAGGCCACAGGGGACCACCCACTTTCTTTTCAATTATCATCTTGCAGCAACCTGTCTCCTCTCCAGCATTCAGCAGGAGACACTGGCTGCTCTCCAGAGGGAATTACAATTAGACGGCTGTTTGTCCCTCCAATAAACTTCCAGACTTTAGCTGACAAGGTCCACTCTGTAGAGCCTGTGACCTCGAGGACAAACAGGATTACGCCCCCAAATCCCATGTTACTTTACTCACTTTGCTCGCCTCCTCCTGAGCCGCCACGGTCAGGGGGTCTCAGGATGGAGGCAGCTGATGGAATAGCATTGACACGGCTGATTTGGCCCCAGTTCTGCAAATTTACACGGATTCAGTCAGACACAAGTCACATCAGTATACTTTCACACCCTTTTAGTGCTGGTTTATGACTAAATACATTTTTATCATGAATCCTTTAAATCAGTAACTTAATTTTCTGATAATCTGGTCATGTAATTATGACCATATATTAAAACTTTGCATTCGTTTTTAACTTGCCAATGTTTCCAAACTTTGTGTCACATTAAAGATCAGATATGATCAGCATTAAAAGATGAAAATAAACTATTCTTGTGCTCAGTGTTATAACCAAACATGCAAAGCCAGTTAATTTTTTATATATAATATTATTTGTGCTTTTTTGTTTGTTTTTTGTTTCATATAACTGACTCAAACTTTCATAAAATCACATGCTCTTTAGACAAAAAGACAATAATTTTCTTTCCACTGAGCTATACAGCGACAAAACTCTGATGTTCTTTGCACAGGCGTTTCCTAATTCATGGGTCTTGTCTAATAATCTTATGTGAGTCTCAATGGCTCTGAATATTGTTGCAGTCAGGCACAAACCTCACATCTCCATTTTTTATTTAATTTTTATTTGTTATTAAACAGCACTATTGGACACCTCCCATGTTGATGAGTTTTATTAATGTCTAACTAAATCAAAGTACAGAAAAATAATATTAAAAATATTCATTCACTCAGTAGTAGAGCTTTTTTCAATTACTGAGAAGTAGCAGTTCTGGCGATAGGAGGTTTGTGCCAGACTGCAACAATGTTTGTAACATTTGAGCCTCCTACCAAAAAGTAATTTTCAGCCGCTATGTGAAAGATAATTTATTCAATCTTAAATCTTGAGCCTTGAAACTCTGTGTTATTGAAATTAAGGCTAAAAATAGACCTGGGCTATATATCAATGTAACTGATTATTTTGCGTTTTGTGGACAGTTTAAGAAATAAACTAGGCAACACTCACTGAAGCTGTCAAATGAGTCTGGACCCCTTAAGAAGCCTCACAAACAGAAAAATGAGCATAGACCAGTCTAAAATGTGGATTTGCTATTCACAGTGAGGGAGGCTCAAAAGAAGGTAAAAGAAACACTGCCCAGCAAGATAATTTGGCAATATTTCCAGGGATTATGACCCCCATTTGTTTTGGAGAAGTGAGGATACTTGAACGTGAACACAGAGTAAACGCAGAGTAAACGTATTTAAATTGCTTGAAAAAATTCCTTGTCGTCAAAGCCAAACTGATAAAAAAAGAGACCATAGTGCTTCATTTTAAAAGGGAACATGCCTCTTTCCATGCCTTATTGCTAAGATGTACATTTGTTATAAACTTACCGTGCCCACCGTATAAAGTCAGGAATATAAAGGCCCCATGCCCTGGAGTTTGACTGTTTACATCATGTCCTGGGTAACAATTAGAAAGAGTTTGATTTAAGTTGGACCTAAAATGTTCCTTAAAGAAGCATAGCTCAGTCCTCCATGAAGTGAGAGTTTGGTAAAAGGTGTCATGTTCTTCTGCTCCTAAAGCTCCTTTTAACAACATTTGTAGCAAGGAAAATTGATTTTGCTGGACACTGCACCTTTCATTATTTTTTCTTTTTCTCATTTTTCCTGAACACACATTTTTTTCTGAAGGTTAGCGAACACTGATAACCTGTATGCTAAGAAAATAACATTTTGACATCATGTGCAAAGCTACTTGAATTTCATTGTTACTTAAAAGGGTCATAAAATAAACTTGCACTTGCACTGCATTCAGATTTATCTGAAAGACAGAAATAAAGTTTATACAGTACATTTAACTTTATTTTAGCAGTGTCTATTTCCATGAAGATTATTCTCATTTTGTCCTCCTAAGAAACATAAGACATTGCTACATGGCACCAGTGTTAATCAGTGACTGATTGCTTATCGTTTTTTTTTTTTCAATGTTACCTTTTTGAGTAACTTACAGTGGGCATTGCAGCTTCTGAACAGACATGGTATCACAGTTTCTTATCAGATTAATGCTTAGTTCAAGTGAGTTTTCGTACTAGATGGGCTGTTATCATGAGATTACATGTACATGAAGCAGATGGCTCTAAAGTTTGGCACAGCATGAAGGATGAGAGGGAAAGTGTGAGCATAACTTTCATGACCAAAACTATTATCTATATTTTCAGTAGGTATCCATGACAGATATATAGACCATTGTTTTCTGTTGACTATTTTTTTTAAAAGAGGGGGGAGTAATGAGTTACTGGACTGTAAAGCGGTGAGTTATTTTTGTTACAAAGTATTAATAAAGTTCTTCAGTAACGTGAGGTGCACTCTCTGCAGCCACAAGTTGATTTTGAACGTGAGGAACATGAATGTAATTTTCAGAAAATAAGAAAGATAAATTATATTTCTCTCATAATCTTTGACTATTCTTATCCTAAATAGGAATGGAAGTATTGATATTGATAATGAGTGTCGACGTATTGATACTTTCACAATAACTTTTTTGGTATTGATTACTCCCCTACAATATTGGCGCTGAATGAGTACTCTAACAAAATATTTATCTGTGAAGTTCAATGGAATGTTTACAGTCTTTCTCCTTTTCTCTGTGCCAAGGCAGCACCACTTTCGCTGTAATGTGGCTTTGCAGACCAATCAGACCAGTCAAACAGTACTCATCTGCACCCTCAAGCATACACACAGACACATTGCATAGTTTTTTGGCAAACTAACGAAGGAATGACAGAAAAAAGATGTTTCATTTTAAAACATTTACAAATCAGTGCAACATAGCTGTTTATTAGTATTGTTGTTTCATCTGTATTAATGGAATAATTATAAAGTCATCCCAAAAATCCTTTGTCACTTAAGTCTTTAATTATGGAATATCTACAGCAATGGAAAAGGCTCTGGCCCCCCAGGTTTGGTTCTTGGTTCTGAGGGGAGGAGTGAGGAGGTTGGCACTGGATGAGCGAAGGTTGCCAAAGGGAGTGTGATGGTGGAGGAGATCCATAAGGTGGGTGGTGGGGGCTTGTGGTTAAGGGTTTGTGAGTGAGCAGGAGGATTTTAAATTGAAATTTTGGATCTTAAATATCTATGGATATCCAGTAAGTTGTTGCTGTCATGCCAAGACCTTGTATCTCCATTTTCATTTTCTTTTTTTCTTTCTTTCTTTCTAAAACAGTGCCATAAGTCACATCCCACATAGCTGAGTGGGCTTTATGAATTTTAACCACTAAAAAGTATCAAAACTTTTCCCAATTATGACAAAACAATGTTTGTTAATGGAGTTGTGCTGCCAATGCTGAACTCAGTAAAGTTCATCAGTGGTTTAAAAAAAAAAAAAAACAATTTACTCTTGTTTAATGCAAAAAAAAAAAAGCACTAACATGGTCTTTGTACCACACATGAAGTAAACCTTGAAAAGAAGCCTTTATTCCTGGTCATGCTTTAACTGTGTGTAGAATGGGTTATTTGTAAGAATTGTAAAAATGACACATCCAATGAAACTTTCAGTGTCATCAACATAATATGACAGGTTAACCCTGAAACATTCCTCCTTCTTTCTACTACACTTTAATTTATCCTTTTCTCTCTGACTGAAATGCAATCTCAGCAAACAACGCCAAAAACAAACTTTTCACCCTTCAGAAACATTTTTATGTGAATAGTTTTCTGAACCACTTGTCAGCACAAGAGCATTTTTCATGTGTCTAAAATTGCTTAATAAAAAAGAGAAATGTGGATCAGACTTGGCTATTTGTGTTTCGACAAAGAATCAATCCTCTGATCGTTTATATGATTTGTTTCAGATGTTCACAGCTACAAGAGAAGATATCCAGTGAGGGTCAGTTCAGTTGGTGAAAATGCATTGTTGATGCCAGAGGTCAGAGGAGAACGGCCAGAGAGGTTCGATAAAGATTTGTAATATTATAATAACGATGGAAAAGACAACCACACGTTAGACATGGAATTGATGAGACTTAAATGGCACCAGTGCCATGAACCTGATTCTTCCATGATTCTCTTACTGAAGATTTTTGGTCTGGGAAAAGTTAGCACACAGAGAGTTTGTAGCAACAATGTCAAACACATGACACTCTTGATATTCAGTGCTGTGCTGCATAGATAAATGCTTCTGCAAGTTCCTGGTGTTTCCATCCACTAAGCATCACGCAGTCAATGTTTTTGTCAAAAATTCAGCCACGATTTTGACCCCTTCTGCCCTGTGTTGGCCATGATTACATTGTTGACTTGTGTGTTATTATTTCTGCTGGCAACCTCCGATAAAAGCATGACCTCTTTGATTTGCAAAGCATGCTGAGCAAAGTGGAAGGAATTATAAGGGAATTGTTAAGCAAACAGGCTAATGATATTGATTCCTTGAGGGAGTTGATATTGGTTCTAATCATGAATTGGTTTCTGATTTGCATTCCCAGTTACATCCAAGGTATGCAGAAGATCATTTCTGAATGCATAACTCATCAAATCTTAAAGCAGATTGGCTTCATCAGCCGAGGACTGCACACAGTGGAAACTGAGGCTCAAATGTGCCAGGGCTCACCAAAATTGAAGGATAGAAGATTTAATGATATATAATGATATCTGCTGCAAAATTCAGAAGTTTAGGTCAGGTCTGCCATGTCCATCCTGATACGACTACACTGTACCCATCTTCTGGTGAGTGACCTCCACAGTCACCAAATCCCAGTCCAATAAAACACCTTGGGAATGTAACCTGACACACCAGATGGACCATACAATAGATTTCTCCAGTCCATCTGGGAAAGAGCCCATAGAAAGTGCTTGGGAATGGGCAGAACCTTTGAAAAGCATATCTGGCAGGTGACTGGATGATTGTTCCATCAACAATGTAAATTACAGGCCAATCAGATAATCATTAGGATGGTGCTATTGCAGTGGTGTAAAGGACAGAACGTGAGCCACTTTGTAAAACAAACACACTGGAGGTGTAAAATGTCTTTTCTATAGAGAAATGCTTACAGTGTTGTTGTTTGTTTTTCATTTATCAAAAAAATGCGGTCCAAATCTAAATAAAAAAACCTGCTACTGAAGCTGTTAGCATCTATGCTAATCTCTGTTCGAGCAGTCACTTCCTGCTGTTGTCTGCTCTGAAGGACGCTGATTGAGCCGTGCCGTTTTGGAAGACTCACAGTCTGTAGATTTGAGCTTGGTAAGATGGATCTGCATGACCACAGACATTGAATTAGGTCCAGCTGCACTGCAAGGTTATTTGGGATGTGGTGGAGCTGGAGATTTGTAACATGGATGTAAAGTTGACAAATGTGCTGCAACTGTGTGATGCTGTCACGTCAATATGGACCAAAATCTCTGAGGAATGTTTCCAACACAATGAATCTGTGCCATTAAGAACCTGGCACTAGCAAGGTGTACCTAATAAAGTGGCCAAAAGTGTATATGTCTCAAAAAATTCAAAATTTATCAGAATTAGTAACTGCATCATAGAGCATATTTGCTTCTTGAAGATGATTTTCCCCTCTTGTGTCATAAAGCCTTTAATTTGGATTCTTTCCTCTGTTTTTGTTTATTTTTACATGAGAAAGACACATTACTGTTGATTTTTGCTTTATCAGGGGGAGGTTCTCTAGCCCTTACAGGGTTCAGGTCCCCTCTGCATATATCTAAACTTTACTGTTTTATTGTAGTTGTGTTTTTTTATCTTAATATTGGGTGTGAAAGTAATCAGGAAAATAAAATAGTAAATGTTCCTCTGTTTTTATTGTGTCCAGTGTTGAAATAATATGGGCGGTCTGCTTCTTTTCACCCAGCAGGCTAACATCGCTCCCTTATTAACTTGTTACTTGTATCCTCTGTGTATTACGTGTTTGTTAAAACCTCATCAGTACAAATAACAATCACACTGAGAATTTGTCTCAGGCACACCAATTAGGGCACAATTCACATGGGACAAAGGCTCTGTTTCAGCCGGGAGTCACACTGCCCGGTGGACCTTGAGTGTTTATTTGCCCCGCTGCAGCCAGCTGGTCACACGAAGGCGCAGAAAGGCTACATTGACTCCAGTCTGCAGGGGGTAGTGCCACAGCAAAGGGGGGGAATGAGGCTCTTTTTCAACTCCACTCTCCACAATGCAGAACACCCAATCAAAGAGCCCCAAAGCCTTTAGTGGGGGCGGTGAGTGGGAAGAGGAGGAGGCTGTCTCCCCCACTCCTTTCCTCCTCCTCCTCTTCCTCCTCCCGCTTGCGGCTGTCCTGTCAGTGCGTCCAGCCACACTTCACAGTTAATTAGCGGTCAGATCCACTGGCCCCTAATCAGCAGGACATGTTAAAACTGCCCTAATCAGGGCCTAATCCCTGCTTTGTGTCGCACACACACATACCCTTCCCCAGTCTACTTATGCTGTCTGCTGTATTGATTAAGGAATCATTTGGGGATTTGGTGGTCAATACACAGCAATCTGCGGTGGGCTGTGTGTGTAACCTGAAAAAGATGTGACGATGCGAATGAGACTCTGAGGTAAATTGTTCATGGGTGGTACGGGTGTCTCTGTTACCACCCAGTGAGTCAGTGGGCAAAAATGTGAATGATATTTATCAGCTGAATTTGGACATCTGATCTTCTCAAATAAAGTCAATCAGATGAGAAGTTTGTAGGAAGCCTATTAGTGAAACACCTATTAATCCATTATAACAATGAGTTAATAACAGGGCATGATAGTTAACATTAGGGGCAACAATTCAGATGTGTTAAGTTAAAAAGTACTCATTCCTGCACGAATGAGATACCGGATAACAGATATTTGCTGATATCCAATATGCTGATATTTCTGAACTTATTTTTGTCAATACCAATATTTTGTGTCAAGACTTCATAGTCTCTAAGTATCCAGAATTAGCCTGTTCCTTTCATGGTTGCAGTCCATTTGTGTTAAACAGATATGAAACAAGAAAAACAACATTTTATTTTATAACAAAGTCTGTGTTGATAATATAGTACATGACACAGCAGAGCTTTAATCCATGATTACAATTTATATCCTTACTTTAGTGATACATGTTGAAAAGTGTATTAACAGCATCGACAATGGAGTTGAGAGGAGCTGCAGTGTTTTAGCTCCATACCCAACAGGAGCGTGAGAAGGTGCGAGAGGCCTGATGTGAATGTTTTTGAGCAGATACTGCAGAGCTTTGATGATGTGCAGTGAGAACAACGCTTCAGATGTCCACACGCATATTTGAGTCTGTGTTGCTCTCCTAGCAATCAATCAAACTTCTCCCACAACAACAGTTGTTTTTATCATCCTGTCAAGTCTCCCCTTTCTGGTTTTGTGCCAACCTCCTGCACTCAGCCACAGTGTATTACCCGGGCTATTTGCTGCTGCATTCACACTCAGGCTCACCCAGACTTTATGAGGAAAAAATATTAGGGGGAAATTACCAGGGTAAAGTCCAGGTGAAAAACTCTGCTGTTTGCTTTCACACATACTCCCCACCCCGGTAAAGTCAGGATAATTTCGAGTTTTTTTGCAAGTGTGTATGGGATTTATGTTTTTGCTAGTGTCTGCCTATGTGCAAGATAACTTAAAAACTTGTCAATAGATTTTGATGACATTTTCAGGTAATGTTTTTCCTGGCAAAAGGAAGAACTGATTGGAAATGATCTAAATCAGCATCGGGGATGTTTCTTTTAAAGGGGTTGTTATCATCATCAGCGGTTTTCAATATTTTCTGATATCACTCAGCTTAGAATGTCGCTTTGAAAGATTCATGCAGCTGTACATCATGTGGGTCCATGCAAACCACAGTTAAGTTTCAATATGATTTTTCATTCTAGACTTCGGTCTGGATCAAGGGTACATGTGTATCCATCTGGGTGGCAACTGACTGTAAATGCCTCGGCAGAGGTTCTATAGTTATTATTGATGTCACTGTTTTTCATCACGGGTGGCATGGTGGCACAGCAGGCAGTGCATGTGTCTCACAGCAAGAAGGTCAGGTTCAATCCCTGGGTCAGTCAGGGCCTCTCTGTGTGGAGTTTGCTTGTTCTTCCCATGCACGCGTGGGTTCTCTCCAGGCACTCTGGCTTCCTTCCACAGACCAAAAAAATGCTCATTAGGTTGATTGGTGACTCCAAATTGACCTTAGATATGAGTGTGAGCGTGATTGGTGACTATCTCTCTGTGGCCCTGTGATCGGCTGGTGACCAGTGCAGGGTGTACTCCACCTCTCATCCAATGTAAGCTGGGATGTAAAGTAAGCCCCCCGCAGCTCTGAAAGGAATAAGCAGAACAGCAGAAAACAGAAGATTAAACTGAAGTAAATGATTTGTGCTTAAACTGTAATTTTGTAGATTTGTAATTATTTGGAAAAAATAACTAAATAACTAAATAAATAAAATAGTAATAATCATTATTATCAATAATAATAATCATTATTAATTATATGACACTTTTCATAATAAAGGTTTTAAAAAAAGCTCTTCATTAGGACAGCAATAATTCAAACAAAATAAAACATACAACAGGCAGGTTATAAAATCATAGGTAAGTAAAAAAAAAGGACTTTAAAATATAAAGATCATTTAAACTAACTGCCATAACATACGTGTAAAGGAACTCTAACAACTAAAGTTCATATGAAATAAAAAAAAAAATAAGAAGAAAATAAACAAACAAATAAACAAAATTCAACAAACAAAATTCAATAAAATAAAGCCTGAGTAAAATCAGGGAAGGCTTGCTTATAAAAAGTGCTTCTTCAGGAGATTTTAAAGAGATCACAGACTCAGCTGACCTGATCCCCTTGGGTAGGTCTTTCCACAGTTATGGAGCCCTGGTCTCCTTCAAGTTTTAGTCTGATGTGAGGAACGACCAGAAGACCACTGCCCGAGGGTTTCAGTGTCTCAATTCATATGGTACTTAAAGGTCAGAAATGTGACATGATGATGATGATTTTTACAAATAGTGATGATGAGCAACAGTTTTAATCACAATTTGTCAAACGACTGTTATATTTAGTAAGCTTGACATAATGAGAGTGATTGAAACCGTCTGATAAAAGCAACTTACAAAGACTAAAGTCATGAGGATGTCATAAATTTAAACTGTTGAGGTAATATTCAGTCTTTTAAGACTGAAGGGAAATAATACCCCAAAGCTGTTAATATCGATGCTTTAAATTTCAAAGATGTTTTTTTTTTTTGGCAAGATTACTGCCTCGACCTGATCTAACTGACCCCCACCAGAACTTTGGATAGGGTCAGAGGATGAAGTATGTATGCTGTAAACAGAGCAATTATTTTATTTTTATTTCAAAAACTTCAATGTGGGCTGAAAATACGGTGAAGGATGCTCTTTTGAAGATTCTTTGCTAAATCCATTATTACCCTCCTTCACTGGAACTGAAGTGATTGACCTGAGTGGCATGGGCATCTTATCCCCTTTGCTTCCATGGAGATCAGTGACAACCCTGAGTGGACAAACCACAAAAGACAGTTCAGTTTCTTTTGGTTTGGCTGTAAAAAAAAGTGTGTGTTTTTTTTTTTCGCTTAAATATAATGCAGTAAAAGCGAAAAATTAATCCCAAAACATTTATTCTCAAGTTAATTACTTTTACTCTAAAACTGTAATTTAGTAAAGTTTAAAGGTATATTGATTTTGTTTCTGTCCACTAAATATGACAATGGAAAAGAATTGTCATGCCTTTAGTTGATATTTGAGTGTTCTGACAATATAAAACAAATGAGCTGGCGCCATAGTCCTGAGCCCTGAAGGGGACATACAGCAGAAAAAATAGTTACGGAAATAAAAAAGGACAAACTTTAGCGAGATCTTGCAAAAGTCTGTACCTTGTTATCTTTTTCTCTTATTTTTTCTTCCATATTCCCTTTTGTAAATATCAACACAGTGTCTAGTGTTAAAAAACTGATCTAATTTCTTTATATATAAGACAAATTTCAAAGTAGAATTTGATGAACCTCAACCATGAACGTGTTTTCTCAATTGTTTTGGTTACACTGACCCAGAAGTAGTATATTTTTGACATCTCATGACTATTGAGCCCAGAAAAGGAAATTCTAGAGAAAAAAAATAGGCAGAAAAAAGGTACAAAGTTTAGTGAGGCCTTGCAAAAGTCTGTCCTTTCTTTTTTTTTTCCCCCAATACCTTTTTTTTTCTACATTATGTCTCCTCTAGGGCTCCAACCCATATTTTATTTGCATAATGTGAAATTAAGCTTTCATACAAAATAAAGACATTTATTCTTAACATTGTAAGTAAATGCTGGCCTTATGTTTTTGTGCCATGTAGCCCATTACAAAATGAGTCTATGCATAGGCTAATGCATCAGTACATTACCCAGATTGTAAAGCCAGGCCCCATCTGTGATGATGTATGTGTATATGCAATGTATTAACTGAATTGCTAGGCTCCAAATATTGGGAGCTTAATAGAGTAGTTTATTGTTTATTAGGATCCCCATTAGCCTTGGCACTTGACCATAGCTACTCTTCATGGGGTCAAAACACAAAACAATTTAAAAACTAAGAATTAATTTAAATATAAAGTAAAAAGTTACATTCAAAAAGTTAATCATTTTACAGCACGTCTTTCCTTAATCCAAAGCAACATCAAAATGCATAATGGACCTAAAAAAGTGGTGGAGGAATGAGACCAAAAAACATGGAAGTGAGTTAGCATTTAGCACTTCCTGGTTCCCAGCCTTCTAGAGTAAATGGGATATAGAATATCAGTTTTGGATAAGAGCCTGAAAGAAGGTTCTTGATGGACACATGCACTCAAGATTTTTAATGTTTAATGGTAAAATGCATCTGATGTTGTCTGCTTTTGAACTTTAAGCCTTGTTGTGTGTTAAAGTGATGGTTGATCTATCTAACTGCTAACAAGGTCTACAAAAATGTCTGGGGACCTGATGGCAAGCATTTCTGATCGTTTTTTAAATATCAGTTATTCATACACTATTGCCACAGCCATGAAGACCAACTGGATCAGGTCACTCGATAATGAAGAAACACTGAAACAAGAGGTTGCAATTAGATACTTTGGAAATATTGTTGCTTCTAATTTGAATTTCCATGTTGTAGTTTCATACTAGTTTCACAAAAGCTTTTCACTCTCTTTGATTATGTTTAAGCTTCAAACATTGTGAAAAGTAGGTGCATTTGTAAAGATTATCATAAAGAACGAACTAAGTTTTATATTTTTGTTTGCAACAGAGCTTATTATCAGCAATGATCCAAAACACAGTGAAATATCCCATATGGTTAAAGAGCGCTTGTAATCGAAGGACCCAGCATGACTCTTATTCTGCGTTGGCCTACAAAAATACATCATCCCTGCACCACTCTATAACAGTGCTGTGACAGAGTCTGACCCTTGACCCTTGCTACATCTGTCAGAGATTTCCAATCACCCTACTGTTAAATCATTAAATGCATTAAACAGACTTTAAACATGATCTTTTTCATAATGATCTTTTCCAACTGAAAATTTGTCCCCAACTGCAAATTTATCTCTATAATTGTAGTGTGCATTAACGTTGTATGCCAAAGTTGGAATATGGTTATTTTAGATATGATTTCCCTTCCCTCTCAGGCCCTCTAGAGTCATAAGAATCCTTGGGGAAAGGATGTCCTTTTTCCTCACAAATATTTTGTCACACAAACAAAAATAATGTATCATTTCCTCTATATTTATACCCATTTTAAATGTTCTCCTTTGTTTAATGTGGAATCAAGCATGCACAGTAGTTAGGGGCATTTATTTTGAGTCTAGCTTGCAAAATGCAAACCACACAATTAACTCCCTGGCCTTTATATTTCGATGCAGGCTGTATTATCAATTACGTAATGATTCTATACATGAGCTAATGTACCTGTTTACCCAGAACACAGTGTTAGTCCTTCCATCCATCCATAATCTATACCGCTTATCCCTTTCAAGGTCAAGGCTGGAGCCTGTCCCAGTTGATGTTGGGTGAGAGGCTTGGTATTCTCTTAACTGGTTGCATCGCTATTATGTCTGCATTTATCGAAATCTCTGAGGATTGTGTCCACAAAGAATTAAGACAGTTCTGATGGCCAAAAAGGGGGTCCAAAGCGGCCACTGAGTGTATACAGCCTGCATTTATGATAGTTCCTCCTTCTTATCTGGTTCTTGTACAGTTTAAGAATTTTTGAGAAAACATCTTGGATCCATGTCATAAGAAGTGTTCTTCTGATATGAAGGTAAACCATCCAGTCCAGATTTCTGAGCATTTATACCAATTGTAAATGTTTTTCTTTATCTAATATAGAACCAAGCCTGCACACTCAATAAATACATCTATTTTGTGCAAAAGCTTGTTTCTTGAACTATTCTGGCCTCTATATTTATGTATGCTGTGTCCCATTTATGTAATGATTATATGCATGGGCTAATGTATCTGTTTTGCCCTTATATTTCCCAGAATGCTACGTCAGTACATATGCTATGATTGTCTCCATAATATGTTTGCCAGATTACAAAGCTGACAATATTGTTGCATGAGAAGTGCTGTTAATCAGCACTTATTTCAGTGCTTTATTCATTAGCTGGCCTATAGTGTTAATTAGGATCTAATGCACTGGCACTTGAAGGTGAGTTTGAATAACAAGACACATTTCCTCATGCAGATTCATCTCTGATCATTCATGGCTAACGAGCCTGTTGCAAGGGGTAACAGAATGTAAATGCAATCTAAATAAGAAGTCGATTCAAAACTTTTTCAGAGGCATATTGTTCAATTTCTATTCAATATGCTGTTTGTTGAGTCTTTTCTCCTCATTGTGATGTCATCTTCACAGAGATCAATACTTTTCACATGTGCCTAAATGATGATCATCATAGTCACTTGATTTAGTCAATTCAGAGGCTCCTTAGAAAGTCTAGGAGGCAAAATGAGGTCATCAACAATGACAGTAAAGCTACATTTCAGACCAAATGTCGATCCGCGGGGAACAGATTAGGTAATTACCATACTTTTCAGCAATATAAGGCCATAAATTAAAATTTCCAACAACTTTTCAAGTGACAGCTCATCTAATCAGAGGGACAATCATGGAGAGGCTTTGCTGTTTACTGATTGCTCTAATCAAAAATGGCTTCTTCAAACACAGCTAATTGGTCAGTTTACTCACGGAACGGGGAGGCAAATGTAGAGGGGGCCACTGTCGTGATTTCAAGGACCCAAATATCTCCCATTTGCATTGAGTGCCACCAGAACACACTTGACTCCCACAAGTTATCAGCAAAGCAGACAATTATTCATCAGGCACAAATTGGAACATCAAAGTCAAATCAGAGAATTACCGTCAGGGAGACCCCCAAAGCAAGGGCTGAGAGAGGAAAGGTGGCCTTTGATTGACCGTAATGCCCTTTGCTAAATTAACCAGCTTTTTGCTGTTGAGCTCTGAATGCCTGTGAGGGCTACAAACTTTTAACAGATACTGTCACACAATTTAAAAAAAGAGAAGGAGCAGGTACCAAGCTGTTTCTTTCTCTTTTTACATAACAAAATGGATAAACTGCATGTGAGGATTAAATATCATGTTCAGTGAAGAAAGGTGTGCTGATATAAGCTCCAGATATTGACATGGCGGTGCACTTGGTTTATAGTTTGACTCCAGTTTATGTTTTTGAAAGGTTGAGAGAAAATTTCCTAGATCATGAACAGTGGTTTTCAAAGTGTGAAGGGAGGCCCAAAATGAGAAATCAAAACAGCAAAAACTGTTCTGCTCAGCCCAGTTCTACCATTCAGGGAGCAAATACACACATTGACAAAATTGTTGGTACCCTTCCATCAAAGAAAGAAAAACCCACCATGGTCACTGAAATAACTTGAAACTGACAAAAGTAATAATAAATAAAAATTTACTGAAAATTAACTAATGAAAATCAGACATTGCTTTTGAATTGTGGTTCAACAGAATTAATTTTTAAAACAAAATAATGAAACTGGTCTGGACAAAAATGATGGTACCCTGAGAAAAGATTGCAAATGATTTGACCACAGGGACATGTTAAACTAAGGTGTGTCCTGTAATTATCATCACAGGTGTCTTCAAACTTGTAATCAGTCAGTCTGCCTATTTAAAGGGTGTAAAGTAGTCACTGTGCTGTTTGGTATCGTGGTGTGTACCACACTGAACATGGACCACAGAAAGCTAAGGAGAGAGTTGTCTTAGGAGATTAGAAAGAAAATTATAGACAAGCATGTTAAAGGTAAAGGCTTTTAGACGATCTCCAAGCAGCTTGATGTTCCTGTGACTACAGTTGCACATATTATTCAGAAGTTTAAGGTCCACGGGACTGTAGCCAACCTCCCTGGACGTGGCCGCAAGAGGAAAATTGATGACAAATTAAAGAGATGGATAATACGAATGGTAATCTAAGAGCCCAGAACAACTTCCAAAGAGATTAGAGGTGAACTCCAAGGTCAAGGTACATCAGTATCAGATCACATCATCCGTCACTGTTTGAGCCAAAGTGGACTTAATGGAAGGACACCACTGTTGAAGCAAATCATAAAAAAGCAAGACTGGACTTTGCCAAAATGCATTGCCATGTGAAACATGGAGGAGACTCAGTTATGTTCTGGGGCTGCTTTGCTGTATCTGGCACAGGGTGTCTTGAATCTGTGCAGGGTACAATGAAATCTCAAGATTATCAAGGCATTCTGGAGTGAAATGTGCTGCCCAGTGTGAGAAAGCTTGGTCTCAGTCACAGGTCATGGGTCCTCCAACAGGATAATGACCCAAAACACAGCTAAAAACACCCAAGAATGGCTCAGAACAAATCACTGGACTATTTTGAAGTGGCCTATATGAGCCCTGATCTAAATCCTATTGAATATTAGTGGAAGGAGCTGAAACATGCAGACAGCCCTCAAACCTGGGACAGCTGGAGCAGTTTTCTCACAAGGAGTGGGCCAAAATACCTGTGGACAGGTGCAGAAGTCTCACTGGGAGTTATAGAAATCGCCTGATCGCAGTGATTGCTTCAAAAGGTTGTGCAACAATATATGAAGTTAAGGGTACCATCATTTTTGTCCAGGCCACTTTCATTATTTGTTTTTTGAAATAATTCTGTTGAACCACAATTCAAAAGCAATGTCTGATTTTCATTAGTTAATTTTCAGTAAATTTTTATTTATTATTACTTTTGTCAGTTTCAAGTTATTTCAGTGACCACTGTGAGTTTTCCTTTCTTTAACAGAAGGGTACCAACACTTTTGTCCTTGTTTGTACATATATTGTACACACAGACAGACTGATGGACAAATGGACCTTATTGTGCAAAAAATCGCTGCAAATAGAGATTGCTGTTCAGTGTATAGTGGCAAAAGAACTAACGGAATTCAAATTATCTCTAAATGACCTCAGAAGTCTCACTTGACTCCCATGTTAATGATTTTAAAGTCACATAAGTGTTTTCATTTTCCTCTGACAATTACTACATTTAAAAATTCATTTCTTGGTAATGTCATAATAGAAGCTATTAAATGTCTTTTCTGCTGTAAGAGCAGCTTGTTGACCTTGTTAGCTGTGTCCAGATAAAAAATGTTACTCATGCTGAGAAGCTATTTTGAGGGAAATTGAAATTATAACTTCAGACATCTTACACATGCTGTGAGACTCATAGTAAAATTCAAAGTTACTGATGAAGGTGGCTTTCAGTTTCTTTTCAAAAATGCTCATTATTTTTAGCTTCAAAAACAGAATATGTCGCTGTCAAGATCATCAGGGGGTATTTTAAAATCAGTTAATACATACTACAACTTCACCAGCTAAATGCTGTACGACCCAATCAGGGGAAAGAAGCGGGAGCTGCAGACATGACGACGGCAGGAAGTGCCTGCATGCTTGAAAACAATGGTGGCGTGTGACGCGGTCTCCGTGGATGTGACAATATCTGCAGTTTCATCAGAAGTGGACTCAATTTCTTCTTTCAAAGAAGACCAAGGAACGTCACCTAAACCTCTCTTATGGGAAGCCATGTTTTTGCTCTTCTCCCGACGGGGGATCACTGCTGGGAAACTGGGAGAGATGCGGAAATTGGTTACTCAACGATACCTGGCGAAATATGCTCTCCTTATAAGTTACGGGGAGAACTTGGTGGGGATTGTCGTTGGCGTGGTTCATGTCACATATAAGTGGTAAATGGCACAACTGTGTTGTATAATTTAATGTAAGACGATAGTCTAAGGACTGAAACATGGTTTAAGCTAACGACCAACAACAGGGTCTAGCTGCTACATCGTACTGTGGCTTGATATGATTGGTCTGTGAAGAGTGTGACGAGCAGAACGATCATCCAATCACCAGCTGCTGTTGTTTTTGAAGGTTCTGCCCACTGAAAACATTTTTGAAGGGCTCTTTCCAAGATGGACAAGTGAAATATTTGATGTTTGTGACGGATATAGGGAACTGTCCATCTAACGTGTCAGGTCAATTACGTTTAGTTACATTTGGAGTCAGATATACATTTGGAGCAAAGAATTTGCCTTGAGGCTTAAATCTCGAGGTTTAAATCTGGATCACTATACAGCACACTGTGGTTGACACGAATGACCATTTCTGTTGTGCAACACTTGTGCTTCTGCTGCTGATCCGCCACTGTAACATAGATGTGAGGCGCGTATTGTAAAATCATGCAGAAAGAGAGGGGCAGAAAGAAGAGAGTCTGCAGAAGAAATGGCAGAAAGTTTCACAAGTATGGGATCACTATAAGTTAAAATGGAAAGAAAACATAATGCATTGTGTCTATTGTAAAACAGAGTTAGCTTAGCACAGGCATCACCAAATGGCGGACCTACTGATGGTTCTGTCCGGACCCGTGACCAATCTCTGATAAATTCACAAGAATAGATGTTAATTGAGCATTTTTTCCGACAGTCGTGGATATACAGCGGGCACGCCCGCCGATAGGGGGGGACAAACGGGTATGTTGTCCAGGGCCCAGGTTGAGGGGGGACCAGAACTGGGTGGGAGGGGCCTGCTGCCCCGGAGCGGAGGGACAGAGCCAGGCTACCGGTGAGAGAGACAGAGAGAGAGAGAGAGTGACGGTGGAGCGGAGGGGCATCTGATTATCTTGTCTCAGGCCCAGGCAAGACTGTCAGCTGGCCTGACGGCGGGCGCTGCTACTCTAGTTAACACTAGAACCGCTACAGTGGTCTGATCACAAGCCACGAGTGTTCCTAAATATATGTTCTGTATGTTTTCTGAGGCTTTAAGGTTGTTTAATGAAGCACTAAAGAGGAACCAGACATGAATCATTTAGCGGAGGTGATTTTCCCGCTGCTATCGTGTTTACAGCACGAGCTGCAGCAGCCACAAGCAAACAGGAGGCAGAGACAAATAAACAGTCAGTGCAAAAAAATAAGACCCTTGTCACCTGCAAGTGTTGTGTCCGACCTGTGCGTGGGAAATGCTGATGAGGGCTGAGAGCTTTTGCGCTGTGATGGCGCTGCGCTCTCCACAGGGCTGATCCTGTTCTTTTTCCAATTGTTTACTAATCGAGTTGATCATTTGTTCGTGTTATTTTCATTGTTGCAGTTCTACAGTTTTTAGCACTAGTTTGTTTTGTTTCACATTTTGCAAGTTCTAGCAACGCTGTTCTGTTTATTTATTCATTAGCCTATGTGAGTGTGGGTTCATGCAGTGTAGCGCTGTTTGTGTGTGAGAGAGAGAGAGGGAAAGACTGAAAGACAGGGAGAGAGAGAGTTAAGAACAGAGAGCCAAAGAGAAAGAGAGCAAAATCTGAAACTTGCGCAAATAAAATATTTATCTTCCTATCACTTTCTTGTTACATTATGTTGCAACAACACAGCAGAAAAGCAGTTACAGATGACAAATGATTGTACTTTTAAGAGTTAGCCTAATTTCTTGTATTATGAAGAGGTTTACTTTTTTACTGGAAGTGTAGGTCTTCTTTTTTTCAGGCTGTGACCCCTCTTATTTAAGAAAAAGAAGAGAAAAAATATTTAGTCAGTGCTCCGTATGCACTTGTTTTTTCCTAAAAAGAGCCTCCTTTTATTTATTGTTTTCTGAAGATGTTGACTTTTTTACTTGATGTGTAGGCCTTCAGTTCTTGGCTGGGACCTCTTTCATTTAAAAAAATGTTTATTTGGCTCTGTTTGCACTTTTTTTTTTTGAACAGGTTTTTCTTTTTTAATCTGAAATAAAGGCCTTACATTAATTTGCCTTGGACTATTTTTATTTATGCTAAAGGAGCTAGCTGTGCACTCAATCAACCATATCCTGCATTAAAAATTGACAATAAATATTGTTGAAACCATAAAAATGTGGACAGAGGGGAAGGCTATAAGACGCAAACTGGACATCAGTTCGGACCTTTTATTGGTGGAAATTTTATTAACTGGACCCGATTGACTTTTAATTGAATACCCCTGGCTTAGCATAATAGCTTGTCATCAATGCTGCAGGACCTCAACAGTAAGCATCTGGTCTATGCATCAAGTCCACAGAGGACACAACATGATAACGCTCACGATACATTAGCAGTAGCAGTGAACAGAAATCAATGAGATCAATAATTTAGATCAAGTCTAGTAAATAATGTGCTTTGATTATGGCTCGGTCTAAAGGCTGGTTCAGAACATAAATCAAAGTGGTGGTTACTTGGCTTGTATTATGTGTATTAAGTGCACATGCTTTACACATCCAATAACTTTCCTTTTAACTTGACTGCAGTGAGTAAAACAGAAATAGAATAAAAATACTGAGAGTGAATAAAGGAAGCAGGTGTAGGGCATCCTTTCAGATACTAAATAACTGTGCATTAGCTAGTTGAATTAGTATCTAAGTATGATATTATTTGGGCCCAGTAATAGAATATTATAAATTAGATTCTCAACATAAGAACTAGCACTGTTACACGAGTAAAGGCAAAATATAACCATGGTTATAAACTAATAATAATAATATAAAAATAACCAAAATAAAAATGTACTAAAAATAGCAAGATACGATTTAGGGAAAAAAATAAAACTGCAAGAACGATATGAACAAAACTAATTTAAAAGTTCAAAAATAATCTTCAGACCTTTTAATGAGCAGCTTCATGTAGGACCTACTTTTTACCAATAGAAAAATATGTATTTTGATTTTGGGATCCTGTTTATGCTCAAAATGATTAAAAAAGGGAAATAATTAATTGTTCATTTAAGAGACTTGACTTATTTTCTGTTTTGTATGTAACTGATGTTTTTCAATAAAGCTGAAGTGATTCAAGGGAAAAAAAAATGCAGTGTGCGCAATGTATCTCTTATCTGATTACTCGATTAATCACCAAAATAATCAATAGAATATTTGATTACATAAAGAATGGCTAGCTGCAGCCCTACTCAATATCCTCCAGACTGGAACAGGACCTTAAGGAGAGTGTCCTGCTGACCTGGTATAGTAAGAGTGGGCAAAATCAAAGTGAAGTCACCGTCCATCCATTCATCCATTCTCTATACTGCTTATCCCTTTTGGGGTTGCAGGGAGCTTGAGCCTATCCCAGCTAACATTGGGCGAAAGGCGGGGTACACCCTGAACCGGTTGCCAGCCAATCACAGGGCCACTTAGAGTCAGATGACCACTCATGCTCATGTCTAAGGGCAATCTAAGGGCAACCAATCAACCTGATGAGCATATTTTTGGTCTGTGGAAGGAAGCTGCAGTGCCCAGAGGGAATCCACACATTTACACTGGAAGAACATGCAAACTCCACACAGAAAGGCCCTGTCTGATACGGGGGTCGAACCATCAACCTGCTGCACCACCATGCCGCCCTGCATGAAGTCACCCATTGGTTGCAAAATTCCCCTCTGATGCTTGCTGGTGGCAGCCACCGTACTGTATTTAAAATGCTGCCTTAAACCTTTAAAAGCAAGAAAACTGATTTTGCAGGACTTGGGACCTTTAAGGTATGTGCCAAAAAAAAAGTGGGCCTAAAATGTAATTTTATAACCAAGACGAGTATTTGAATGGTAAATAACATCCCTGGAGCACATTAAAAAAACACAAGAAAAAAATCCTAGGAAGGACTCTCAGCCTTAGTGCTGAGGGTTAAGCCCCTGAAAAAGCTCAACAATGTCTTCATAATAAATCAAGCACATCTATTAAAAAACATGAAATAAGTCGATGTGTCACTGTGTGGTAAATAGCAAAAAACACTATTCTGATAGTACACCCATACCAAACCACCTTTGTTAGATAAATTCATTGTACTGCCTGTGTTGGAGGTTCTGTGAGGAAAGGGCGATAATTTAAGTGTTCTTTAGTTCTGTTGTGTTATAGTATCCTGTTTACCTTTAAAATAACTTTGTCTATGAATTTTTAGGTTTTTGTAGGTTTTGGAATTTAGTTTGTAAGTCTTTTAGTTTTCTAGTGTTTCTTTATTTGCCCTTTTCAACCTCATTTTGTAAACTTACTTCATTTTCTTTAAATAACTTTAATATAAACCATTCAAAACCTGATTTATTTATGTTGCTTCACTTTTCCCCACTGAGCTGGGTTGTAACAGTGGTCATAAATATATGGGCAACCCTTTCTTTTACAGTCCACTAATTACAAGGTGTTTACATGGTCATTATTAATAATGAGGTAATTACATGATATTACAGCTGAAATTACTAGGAAAAAATTTACTATTACAATAAAATTCAGCTAAGTACGATGTAGTTGTGACTGGATTATGATGGTAGTAACTCTGATACTAGTGTGTAAATTAGCAGGTATTTAGCTGGTGATAAAATGGTCATTTGTTGGGGAATTACTGGAAAATATCAATGATAATAAAGAAATAGAAAAAAGTCCTTCACTAATAAGCAATAAGTCTGGCTAAAGATCTTCTAGTTTTGACTGGATTAGATGGTAATATCTTGGAATTCATCACATAAATTCAATGAAACAAGGAAATAATTTTATGGAAGCACCTCCTCTATTAAGCATGCATGACTGATAATCACTTTGGTGATTGGGGGTTTATGTTGCAACAGCCAATGTTTTATCATATAATATCAAGACAGCAGTACTCTATTCACATGGTTTTATCCAATAATTCCTGCCAAACTCTAATTTTATTACCACATAAAGACCTGGACCAGACGACATTGATATGTGGAAGGTTTCAGTTATATTGTTCCTCAGGTAAGAGGTGGTTATCGGCTACTGCTCGCTAACATTTGGATATATCCTGAGGTAGTTACGTTGCTAATTAATTGAAAATATACTATTTGTTATTTTTCTCCTTCTTTGACTCTCTGCCCTGGAGCCTCAAGTTATCAAAAGCAGCCCTGAGCATTGAGCAACTTTGGTCAATGACTGTGTCAACTTAGCAATGTCTATCTATCACCATGAGAGGGAACTGCTCATTAAAAAGTTGCTAATATTTGTGTAGTTTTATCCTCCATAGAGTTCACATGCAGTAACATTTATTCATCTCACATTTTTTCAGACTTGAATTCAAGGTAAACATAGTCAAAGCTATTTAGATGTGGCATGCAGTAAACAGTAGCATTAACTGCGGGTGCTATCTGTTGTATGGAATTACTACAATCTGTTTTTTCACGAGTTGGATGACAGCCACACTTCTCTGTGTGTTTGTCATTGGGAGCTAATTTGACTAAAGTAGAATAAGACACCTGGATAGTCCAGAGTTGGGTTATGTGCACTAACAGCTCAACTATCGCTGACAGGAGAGTTTAAAGGTCCGATGACCTGGTGTCTCTGACTGTTTGCATCATGTCTTGAGTGTCTATAAAGCAAGGATTTGATTCAAGTTGAATAAAAAAAAGTACCTGTGGAGGATCAGATGTAGCTCTTTTCCCTCCCCTTTGAAAGTGTTCTTATCTGAGGGTTTGGAGCCTATGATGAAGAGCTCTGTGCTGATTGGCTGCCCAGCCTACGCCTGACTTGAGGTTGAGGAGGGGTTACAGGACACAGAGCAGACTTTCAGAACAGTTATGATGTCTGCCTGTGATGAGCAGAAAACATATGTAGGTGGAAGCTGTATAGCTATTACATCATAAACCCCAGGAAGTAAAAAAACTGAGCGTTTTAAGGGGCATTTTTTTCAATAGGTATAATGCATTTCTTCCTGAACTGAGAGTTTAGTAAAAGGTGTCATTTTCTTCTGTTCCCCAAGCCACTTTTATAACATTAAAAACAAAGAAAATTGATAATATTTACTGTGGCTGCAGAGACATGTCAAGACAGGATTGGTCCATTGGTGGTGGCTGTGGGCTGAATAAAACACCTGATGCAGTGAATGCCTCTCATTTGGGTGTGGTGGCAAACCTCCAATTGACATCATAGGGGGGCAAATTTTCAAAATGACTGTTTTGGCACACATTTCTTCGAGGTGGAGCATGCAACACGGGGATAGGGGGGATAAATGGTCCACGGACACCTATCTTTAAAACAAGATAAAGAAAATGTCATTAAACATCTTCCTAGGTGATAACATTATAAAAATGTGAACATACTGAAATGAATCTTGTATTATTCATGTACTTACTGGACATGTCATCACTGCAGAGCCTTATCCACTGAACTAGTTAAATCCAGTAGATTTGCATGCTTCCTCATCTGATACTGACTTCTATTCAGACTAATTCACTGAAATTGAAAATTATTCAGCACCATATTTTCTAAAGACAGAAAATCTGCATCGTCCTTCTTAGTACAAAGCATATAGCCATTGGAGACAATGAGTGAATTCACTAATGGATTAGATGATGAATATTTTGTTCTTGTGTCACATCACCAGAGGTCATCTTGTAGAGGTCCTTCAGTAAAGATCTTTAACAAGCAGCTGCACAATATCTCAGACGACTGGTGGAATGTGCCATCATTGTTCATAGTGAGAGCTTCAAGGAATTTAATGAAAAAAAAACATCTTAAGCATAGGGAGATTGTTAAAGGGAAGGGTGGAGGAATCTTTTAATTCTACGATCAAGATCTCTACTAAGCTAACCTTGTGCATCTTTTATGCAGATATTCCACATATTTAACATTTAATTTTAAAATCTTTGAATAAGGGCGGGATGAATAAAAACTTAATGTGATAACTGAAGTTTATGGCTGTTTTTTCATTGGATACCTCAAAATCAACACATCAGTATATAAGTAACTCTATAGGAGCTTTAATATAAAAACTGCTGATATTGCTGCATGTCAGACTTTGTGTCTAAGAGGTTTATTTAAAGAGATGTGTGTCTGTCTTTAATCTGCTGGACTTTTATTCTTATGCAGTGAAGGACTAAATAGTGAAACACGTTTGTCCTTGGAGAAGTCTTTTTATTAGGGGTATTATCCCTATGCTGTGCTGAGCGAACACATATCAAAGCAAGGGTGAATAAATAGACATACAACTTGGCCTTCTCCTCAGAGTATAGCGCTGCTGAAAAGAGGACTAACTGAATTGCATACATTGCTGTTGACGTGTCAATTTCTGCATACAAAGAAGGGCAATTATTTCTCCAAATGTGTGCTGAACTAAACAGAATGTAGCAATTGGCACCAGAATAGCTGGGGAAACATTCCAACAACTTGGAGACATAAGCATTGACTATGAAAAAATGAACAAATATTTCTGTGTTAAAATGTTAATCACTTTTTAAAATAATTTTTCCATCAATCTGTTGATCCCTTATGCTGTCTATCTATCTATCTATCTATCTATCTATCTATCTATCTGTCTGTCTATCTATCAATCATCTCAGTTCACGTACTATATTCATGGATATGTTTCTGTTTTACTTAGGGTAAAAAGATACATTACAGGTTTTTCTGAACCCGACTGTCTTCACATGGTAAACAGACACACCAGATGTATAGTATATCAAAACACATTTGCAAATGTATTGGATCACCAAAGATATCTCTGTAAAATCTTAAAACTTTTTTTTTTTTACTAAGCAGTGGCACAAAAAATGAGAAAGTGTTTTATTATATAAGCCTTTTTGCTCCAAATGTTCTCTTCCACTTTTTTTGTCAAGTATTTTTTGTTTTCTATATTTATGAAAGAACGGCTTAATTCTCTATCCATGGTTGATTCCACAATCAATATTGAAATCAGCCATTTCTCTAAGTAAGAAGGCCTGCTGGAGCAGGTGTCTCTATAGTTAGACACAGACACCTCTTACATTACCAAAAACACTCTGAGTTGAATAACAGCACACTAATAAACTATCTCATGCCAGTACTCAGAGCAAAAGCTAATATCTGTTACATACCTGCTCTATAGTACAGTATTATTTATCAAAGGAAATAGACTAACCTTTATCTGCAGAACAGCATGTGCGTGCATTCTCTGACAAATATTGATAGCACTCATGTTTTGATGTCGAGGGAAAAAAATTCATGGGGCTAATTGTCAAAATACCTCTTCCAGCTCAAGCACTGCAAGACTTGAGGGCACTTGTTTGCCTCTTCTGCTCTGATGATTCAATAAATCCAAACAAGTTTGCATCCTCAGGAGTGATGCCACAATCATCCCTTTTACCACTGAGAGAGCAAGGGGATGTGTGACGCTCTCAGAGATACTACTGTCATCTGATAGTGCATTTTCACCTTTGTCTCAAACTCACAGCCTGTCATATTTGAGATGATCAAGGATTAACATGTTTCATATTAAATTTATATTGATATTAGGTCTCAGACTCACACCTGATTTTAAAGAATTTACAAAAAAAAAAAAAAAGCACACACACAACAAGCGGCAAAATGTTGAAAATTTAGGTCAGTGATGAGGTGTTAAAAAAGCACGGTGTCCACATGACCCCAAAAGCCTCCTCAACCCCCACATTAACATGTCAATTTAAAAGGACAGCTCAATACACACAAAGGCAAACAAAGGCACATGCACACACGTTATGCAGAACTGATCTTCACTGAGTGTGTATGACTGCCTCCTACCAACATTACCTCTCCAATACTGCCAATACAGATGGAGCAAATGCTCCCCAGAATCTGTTTCTTCAACCTTCAAAGGAAAAAGTAATTGTGGCTTGAAGCAGCAGTGTGAATGGGGCTCACAATTACTTTAAGTTGGTTTTCAAGCCTACAGGTGGGTTGCTTTGTTCAGTTTCAGTTGAAAAAAGTTAGGCATTTGCATATTTCCCTTGGATCGATTCATGTTCACGCAGCAGTATTTTTAAAAGGGAAGAGTCCATGCTGATTTGCACCTGTGCCATTCTGAGTTGCACAAAAGGCCACCTTATATCATAACACCACAGCCAGTGTTGCTTTGACTGCAAGTCACACTGTGCATTATGGGAAGAGAGCCAGTAGGTTACTTCCCCTGAAAATGATAACATAATAGTCATAATAGCGGAGGTTAAGTGTCCTATGTAGGATTGTACAGATGGGCGTATTTATCATTGTGTGACACGTCTTGTTAGAAATGTAAACAGAATCTGCATGAAGAAGAGTTTTTAAAGCTTGGGTATATAACTTGGATGAGACTGCAGTGGAAGCAATTTTACTCCCCCATCCCTTCCCTGATGCACACTCATTTCACTGTGTATGTCATTGCCCTAAGCATTTTGCCAATGTACTGTGTTTGCAGCCACAAAAGAACCACAAACCATGTGTCCCTTCATAAAATTAACACAACAAAATTAACAACTAAAGGTCATTTGGATAAAACAAGCAAATATACTTTAGTAGAGGACTGTCCCTGTACTGAGCTCTGATTTGCTGAAAAGTGAGTGTCCCTTGCAAGATTTAAAAGGCTTAAAAAAGAGAAAGGAGGGGGAACAGATGTCTAATGATCTCTCATGTGGCTGCAGTAATACGATGTTGACAGGTAATCATTTTTTGCGCCAGTGACAAAAAATAAACGGCATACTCCAGCTTAAAAGCTGCTGAGAAACTGTCAGAAGAGAGATGCTTCAAAAAAAGAAAATTCTCCCACTTGGATGAGCTAGACTTAAAAGAGTTTGTAAATCAGTCCATGTTGTTGAGTCATGTGATGATCTAACCTGACACGCCAGATGGACAGTTTCATATTGGAAATATTTCACTAATCCATCTGGGAAGGAGCCGTTCAAAAATGTTTTCAGGGGCAGAACCTTGAAAAACAACAGCAGCTTGTGATTGGACGATCATTTGGCTCGTCACACTCATCACAGACCAATCCACATCAAGCAACGCTGCTATGTATGATGTAGCGTATGTAGCGGCTACACGTAGTAGCTAACGGCTAACAACAGTTAACGGCCGTTAGCCACTACGGCTAACAGCTACTTCCTTTCCTTTCCTGAGGATCAAACTCACGATTGCCGGGGCAAGAGGCAGCGACAGTACCGCTTAGCCACAATGAGCACGGCTAATAACAGTTAAAGGTGGTTAGCCCTAGCGGCTAGCTGTTAGCCGCTAGGGCCGTTAGCCGTTAACATAAACTACCTGAAGACTATTGTTTCACATTAAAGTATACCACACAGATGTATCATTTAACACTTAAATTTGACACGAACCTCGCCAAAGACAATCCATACCAAGTTTTCCCAGTTAACTTCTGAGAAGAGCATATTTCGCCAAGTATCGCTGAGTAACCATAACGACAATAGACTAACCGGCAAGTCCATGGATTGATTTCCACGTTCTCTCCCAGTTTCCCAGCAGTGATCCCCGGTCAGGAGAAGAGCAAAACATGACTTCTCGTAGGACAAGCCTCAAGTGACGTTCTTTCCTCCTCCGCTTCAGAAGCCGCCATTGTTTTCAAACCCGCAGCTCCCGCCTCTCTTCCCTGATTGAGCCGATAAGATTCCAGCCGAGTGAAGTCGTTGGACAATGGAGTCTGGCAAGACAGATATGCATGATTTCAGAATCAGGCAGGTCCGTCTGCTCTGCAAGGCTAGTGATGATCTGCTGTAGAGGCAGTGAGTAATATTTACCTGTTGCTACTCACATGTGCACAGAGAGGGACTCTGGGGGATCTAAAACATTATGATGAACTTTGTTATCAGCCTGGTTGTCTGGTAGCTGCATTGCAGTTATTACTACTGCTGTTGCTTATACTATATACACATATATATATATATATATATATATATATATATACATATATATATATACACACACACACACGTATATTTATCTATATATGTGTGTGTATATATATATATTTATATAGATAAATATATATATATATATATATATTTAGGGGAGAGCATCAAGGAGGGTAAATTAGAAAGATTCTGGAGGCCAATGACTGACAGGAGCCCTAAAAATAATTTTATCATTGCTTGTTCATTTGCACTATTTATTTCAATCACTGGATAAATAAAGCAATGAAATACAAAAAAAGTCAAATCTAACATGAAAAGGAGCAAAAAAAAAAAAAAAAACCCACTAATATGATCTGCCCCTGTTTTACAATAATTAAAGTACATTAAGAAACATCCTCATGTCTTTCTATTACAAAATTTCATTTACACTTTAACAAGGAAGATTACAAAATAATGAACCGGACACCACTATACAAAACAGAACAAAAACGTTCATATTTCATCATATCTAATAAACATGATTGTTTTAGTTCATATAATGTTATCATTATTTATTACTTAACAAATCTTAAATTTTTCACCATAAACAGCATATTGACTTATTTTGCAATGTAGACGAAATTAGGTTGACTGTGAAAGCATTGAAAGTGCAGTCTATATCTATACAAAGTAGTGCATCTTCAGCACAGATGTTAATCTTTGTGAAAGTGAAGTCAATATTTTTACGTGGTAGAACATCTTGAGCACAGAATGTAATCCTTGTAAACAGAGTAAAACATCCTCAACACAGATAGTAATCTTTGTGATACAACAGTCTATTTTTAACAATGAAGAACATCTTCAGCACAGATAGTAATCTTTGTGATACTACAGTCTATTTTTAAACAGAGAAGCACATATTCAGCACCAATGGTAAAATTTGTGATACTACAGTCTATTTTTTATCTTCATTTGGCTCTGTTAACGCTCATAAAATAACAATTATCTTTGAAAAATAGGTCCTCTTGAAGATTTGTTAGAGGACATCAGTTAAATCTATGTTTGTTTGTTTGTTTGTTTTTTTAACCAAACAGCATTTTAAAATATTCTACAATTTAGAAGAAAAAAGGCTATACAGAAAGACAAATGTATGATTTTCAAAAGTTTTGAATCTTTAAAGACTGATTATATGGTACATAGATACATTTTTAATGCTTAAAATGGTCAAAATGTTTAGTACATAGTTTCATTCATCATTTATTCTCTAATCTCATCTGACTAGTGTTGTCCCCATTGTTCGGAACTTATTTATGTCTTCGAACAACATAAACGGACAGTAATAATTATAAGAGTGTATCCAAAAAATGTATGTACCATTGTATTCATTTAAGAATTTGTGCCAAAGATGCTTGTGTTGTACCCGTCTGGGAACATCAAGAAACTCCTTACATGTCATAATTAGCATGCCTTTTTCTCTTAGTATAGGCTGTAATTAGTTGTAATGTTATGCATTCAGGTGGTCTGCTTTTATCTGCCACCTTTTCTTGCTCCTTTGTTGCAGTGGCTGCATTATTTGAATTTGTTACATCTGGTTTGACCAAGCTGCTCCTGCTCAGCCTGAATTGGCCTTTGTGAAACACATTAAGCCAGCGTGCTCAGAAGAGACTTGATCAAGCCTGGCTTTAGCTGGCTATCCTGGATGTCTTAATTCAGCTTAGGTGAAATACCCCTCTGGACATGCTGGACACTTTCTGTTGTGATTTGAAGAGTTTTTCAGCAAAAGTTAATTGTCTTACAGTGGCAAGCAAACTCTCAGCAATTTGTGAAGAGTTTTTTTAGCCATACTCTTTGTCCCTCTAGAGGGACAGAGTTACAGTGGACAGACATCCTAATGTAGTTTGTAGAGAGTGAGCCCCAACAATGATAACAGAGAAAATCTGAAGGTACAAACACTTACGGACGCATTCTCTTGTACTTTTCTGACCTGTTCAGGACATTAAATACTGACATTTAGTAGACATTTTTGTAATGATGATCAAAGTTATGCAGAGTGTGACAGTTTTTCAGGTATGTGTGCTATCTGCTCTTTCACTGCTGTTTTCATCGTTAAAGTTGTTAAAAGCAAATGTCAATATAATTATAAAGCTGAATATGCACTTCAGATTCAGTTTTAATGAAAATGTAAACGCAAAGACATTTGTTATAGAACTGTCTGTACAACAATGCCGTCAATGACGATGAACCTGATCTCTTTACAATAACACTTAGCTTGCAACAAGGACATAAACTCAGCTTTAAGAGACATGAGCCATAACCCTACCTATTCTAGTAAAATAAGCTATAACTCTTTGTTAATCATTCAAGTAATTGTCCAATAAATGTTATAATATTGTAAATAATTACAAGCACGCATTACTTCCATTATTGATGCAGCCATGAACATCTGCATTTTGCTTCAGGAAGTGTTTTTGGTGACTGTAATGGTGACTTTTTTTTTCTTCATAAACTGTAACATTCTATACCATTTTCTATGGTCACACTTTTGCCATTCTATTGATATGTTAAACTGCATTTTTGAATCATCCCCATCTATTCAAACAGCCTTATTACCACCAGTATGCAACACCAGTGGTGTGATTAAAGTGATGATCAAACTCTGTTAACTCTTTTGCTTTTATCATAAGCTTAAGCTTACTTTTTGCCTCCTCACTTTTTAGTAGTAATTAAAAGAAAATAAATAAATGAATAGATAAAATTAAAAAAAAAACTTCTAGTCATTTTTATTTTGCTAGGAGTCATCGTGACTCACTTGCATTAACATGTTAATGCAACTGTGCTGGGTCTGTTTTGAGTGTGGATGCTTTCACTCCTTTATTGTCACAAGAACAAAGTCTTATTGTTTCACAGGCCATAGATTCCCAAATTGGTTTTGCCTAATCGAAATGAACCCTGTTAAAGAGAGATCTACACCTTGGTTGCCTAAAAGGAAACTAGCAGGCAGTCGGGGTCTGTTGATTCAGGTTTAACATTAGCATTTTTCCTCCACGCTAATGCCTGACCCCAGATTTCCCCTGTGAGGACTGGCTAGCATGCCAACTCCATGATAACAGCTGGTGTTAATGATGGAGAGCCCCACCAATCCCCCTGCTGTGTCTTGGGCTAATCTGCTTTGATCACCTTTGCTAACATCTCTATTACCAACAGATATCAGGCATCAACAAGGAATTACATTAACGCCACTTCCTGTGACCCAGCTGTACAGAGAGCAGACATGTGTGCACATAACTTTGTTAACGTGTACTCCCAGGGGGGAAAGGGAACATGGAGAAGGCTACGAGGGTGATGATTTGTAAATGTGATTACATTCACCACCAGTCTGACAATTGTCTTCATTTCAGACACATGTTTGGGGCATGGGAAAGTCACTCAGCAAAGGATCACCACAGGTTCCTGCAAGAGTTGGAAGATAAGACACTGCATCAACTCCCTTAGATCATTTAGTATTATTTGTGCATCGGGGAAAGATGCAGAGCAGGAAATCTGTGGATGTGTGGCAGAGAGGCACAGACACGTCTCTAGTGGCTGTGGGAGAGCGCACCATGAATAAATTTAGCGCTGTCCCCAGGAGATTGCCTTCAATCACGAAGCATAAGGTGTCAATGCTGCGCCCTGTGCGCATGGAGCACCAAATTACCTTCCACCAGATTGCTGAGCTCAGTCTAATAGGAATGCAGGGACGGACTGTTGAGGATGGACTGCTAATTAATCGGGCCAGAGCTGGAGCTCATGTTCCGGCGGGGTGCTGACGACTGGTCAAGGTGAGGGAAGGGACATGTGTACTGTGTCCCTAAAAACACCTGACAGGTTTCAAAAATGGACTAAAACATACTAATCATTAAAGAAATGCATTTGGCCTTTAAGAGTTTAACTGTGATGTGAGAGTTGTGACAAAATACTGGAGTATGATACCAAAATGTGCCACCGGTGTACAAGTATTTATGTCTCTGATCTGTTGGAGGCATTATGTTTTTATGGCTTTCCTTCACAGGTCCAATCTTGTTGCCATACCAGCTCAGAAAGTCTTCAAGAGACTTCCTGTAAACTTTGGGCAAATGTCCACCCAGATTTATGGATGCTCAGATTAGATTTTGGAGGTCATGGACTGGTCAGGTCAGGAGGATGATGTCTTGTGCTCATCCTTTGCTTTCTAAAGAAAACCTGCAGGAATTTTCATTAAACTTCACCCAAATGTCTGTTCCAAGTCCAGGGTGAAAATAATAGATTTTAAAAGTTATTGATCAAAGTTCAAATGCCAATCAGATAACATATTAGGCGGGTGCTACTGCCGACTACTGTGTAAAGTTCAAAAAATGGGCCAAACTCCCCAAAACATGTCATAGCTGGAGCAAAAATATCTGTTCCATACAGGAAATGCTTTCATTGTTGTTGTTTGTTTTGTATTTAATGAAGAAATGTGATCTAGACCTGATAAAACTGTGACTGAAGTGGTTAGCTTCTGTGCTTATCTCTTTACAAGCAGTATGTCATCATTCTCATAGCTCCCACCTCTTCCTGTTTTAAAGGACACTGATTGGGCTGTGCTGCTACAGGCCAAGCACAATCATTGCTTGCCTGATCTGCTTGATTACAGACCTTGAGTCAGGCTGATCCAGCTGCACTGCAGGGTTTCATCTCTAGTCCTCTTGCATGAAAAGACAACCTTGGTTAGATATTTTAGGTCATGTGTCAAAGATTATCTAGCATCATGTTCACTTCCTATTTGTGAATGCAACACCTCAAAAACCTGTTCCATTTTCTTTTTTAAATGTTGCACAAATGTTCACGTTGAATCAAGTACAAACTTTAAAAAAGATATTAGAGGGCCACGGTCAAATGTCGTTGGGCATCATGATCGCTGATTGTGAACTTAATATGTCAAGAACTATTTGATGAATATCTGTCAAATGTACTCTCTGATTTGGCAATGAACTGATTACATCTGTGAGGCATGAGGTTAGAGGCCAAGTGACCCACAACTGTTCTTTCATTCTTTGGCAATGCATCCCTTTTGGAGGCATAAAAACACCACGTGGTAGCTCTAGTTGGCTATGTAATTGACAAAATTTATAATATAATACCTTTGTTGTGCTGTGCAAAACCCTGAAGCTGCAGTAATGCATAATCCATGATCGCCACAGGGTTTGTGGAAAAACACCTTAAATGTCCCCAGTGAATCCTATAGTGTATGAACCATAACAGTAAAGGCCATATCCAGTATTCTGCACAAGCTGAAATATTAACATCTCCATTTACATACAAATGTCCATGTATCTAAAAGCAAAAACTCTTTACCAAACCATTTTTCTATTTTGAATAATAGGCGGGTTTCTGAGATCCATCTGATTGACTAAACAAAGACATGACTAGTGCATTAAAGCAATTGTTTACGGTCACTATGTATAATTTTGCAGTAAATGGTTATTAACTGATACAGAAACCATGGATTTTATAATAGCTGGTAATCATTGTACCTCAGGATGTGTTTTCACCCTCATACACAGGGTTAAAGAATTAGAGTGTAGTCAATTACATTTAGCAGGTCACAGAAATTGATTTACTGCCTAAGGAATGGTTTTTTTTTCCTGCTGGGCTCTGGCTCAGTGGTGGCATTCTGCTCACATAATCAAGGATGAGCGCTGCCTGTCTACCCAATCTACTACTTGGTCCCACAGGGAAAGATGACTTGCATCAGGAAAACCTGCATGAATACTAATTTGCCTACTTGGCTTTAACAGCTTTTGCAAGCCAATCTCATAGGAATTTGTAGAATATGATGCCTTTCCATCTTTCCATATTAATTACCACAACTGAAAATGGGGACAGCAAGAGACGGGGGTACGGAGGAATAGAGTGACAGAGGAAGAGCGAGAGGGAGAATCATGGGAATAGCTTTAAGCAGGGACTCTCTGCTCTCCTTCCTAAATGCGGTTAATTATAATGTGATTTGAAGCATCTCGAGCAGGAATCTGCCAATCTACATTTGGGGCTCTCTGACCACAGCTCCAGTTTAGGTCTCTTCATTATAGCTGAGCAAAGACGATCCTTCTCATCCTCTCAGACTTAAAATCACAGAAATGGACATGAGGCAGGGGTACAACCAGGGGCACATTGGTCATGTTCACTTGAAGCCTGTTTGGAGCAAATTATTCTGTCCCCATTTCTTATTTTTATTCATCAGCCAGAGACATGACCTTGAAAGATGAGTAAATGCATCATTCCAGTGCTTTGGAATCCAGGGTCTTATATTTCTTAAATTATCTGTGTTTCTTCTCAGTAAGTCATCAAAGTAACTGTTGTAACAATAGTATTATATGGGTTTTGTTTCTCATCAGACATGTTAGTGTGGGACACCAGTTCAAAGCCAACTAGGGTAATGTTTTGAGACTGAATTTCTTTAATCGTATATTCTGGAAGAACATAGACAAGGCAGAATGAAACAGATGTTACATTTTCCATTGAGGGAACATTTAACTGTTAGTTGAGGCTTTGTTTGTCTTTCCAACACGTGTAAATAAATCTTGAGCCTGCTGACAAATTATGAAATTCCAGCTTTAAAGGGATAATTCAGGGTTTGGGATTTTTGAAGGAGGGTTGTATGAGGAACAGGGCATTTGCCTGAACATCAGCCACAGTGACAGAGATCAGCTCTACAGCCTATACAGAAAGAACCGGTCCAAAAGCTAGGGCTATTGATCATCTGCACATGACATTAGACTCCGTTCCATTTCAGCTGTACGTCAAAAATAATGCCGTCCAGCATGTAACTTAATGTATTTCCATGACAAATAAATAAAAATGTTCCTGTGGTAAAATCAAATGCACTTCATTTTGTGAAGCTTAAACTATCATATGTGATGGAAGCACTTTGTGGGCTAACACTAATGTAAGCACTCATCAAGTAAACTTATCTAAAAAAAAAATATGGTGGTGTCTTTATCCAATAAACAATTGGAATACCAAATACTTGCTTTCAAGATAAACTTTCATTCAGCCCTTTTTATTTGTCTTTGAGTTTGAAAAACATTGATTTGGGTCCGTACAAGTATAAATGTTCTGAACAGCAAGGAGGATCTGTATGACAAGTGCCACAGGCTGCAGATTTACACACATTAGCCGTCGATATCCTCTGATCCTGAAACATCCTATAATGTTCTTATGAAGTGCTGTGTTTAATCAGTGTTTATACAAGTATCCTCATGTATCCAAAATAAACAATGGTCATAATTACTGGAAAGACTGCAAAATTATCTTGCTGGTTTGTGATTTTTTTTGTCTCTTTTGAACCTCATATAAACAGCTGATTCACATGCTGTCAGACCGCTGTGCAGCAGCTATTTTAGTCCAGTTTATGCTTGTTTTTCTATTTTTGGGTTCTCTTAAGGAGACCAGACTCATCTGACAGCTTCAGTGATATTTTGTTTCATATTAATGACACTCTCTGACTTAGTTGCTCTGAAATGCATCTCCGTAGTATTTAATGGCTAAAATACACTGTAGTCTATTCTGCCCTACAAAGGCAAAGAGCAGTAACTACGCAAACACTGAAACTGAGAAAAATGCCTTTAAAGTTTTTGGGTCGGCCAGACAAATCTGTCGTTGGTAGATCAACGTAAATATATACATTTGATGTCTTTTCCTAAGGATTTTTTTATGTACAAGAACTGTTCCTATAATGTGACTCATGACCCCAAAAAATGCAGATACTGCATTCTACCGTTGGAACACGTGTAACAACTCTATAGCTATTACAAAGCCAAAGTGCAGTATCTACCATGCAAAAGTATTCTTTTTTTCCCCTGTCTTCTTTTCTGTTAGAACAAAACAACTCTTACTCAATTTTAAAAGTGTTGATGGTTTAAAAAGCCTGTATCTTAGTCACATTGCCTCTTTAATTTTTACAATGTGTTTTCGTATTAAGAGATAACTTTGACATAAGATGATAAAGAAAATTGGTTTCAAGATATTAAAAATGAGACCTGAATTGCTTGTAATGACTTGACTCTAAAGTTTTTTTAATAAAAAATATTATTCTTGTTTCAAGAAACAAACCAAGTAGATTTCTATTATTACCCAACAGGGCAGATCTGTTCACTCGTACCAAGCAAATCAGGTTTTATTCATACATATATATATATATATACATATATATGTGTGTGTGTGGGTGTGGGGGTGTGTGTGTGTGTGTATATATATACAGACACACACATATGTGTGTGTGTGTATGTATGTATACATATATGTGTATATATGTATATAATATATATGTATATATGTATATAATATATATTATATATATCATATATAATATATTCATGTATATTATATATGTTGTAATATAGTATATATACTATATATATATATATATATATATATATATATATATATATATATATATATATATATATATATATATATATATATATATATATATATATATATATATATATATATATATATATATATATATATATATATTATATATATATATATATAGATATAAGGGTTTTTGCATTTCAACACGAGCTTAACCACCCTCTTCCCCCGAGATTGTGCCATGAGCGTTATTTAATCGCTGATTGTCCTCAAAAGATTGTATTAATAGCACAATACCAAGCCAGAAGTGGCATAAATGGACGAACTGGAAAACAAAATCGTAGCGCAGCAAATGCACTTACTGCTGTTTGGCTTCGTACAGTAGTGTGCTACAGTGCTGCTGTTCAAAGCCAGAGTGCAGTAAGTGATGTTACTGCACTCTGGCTTTGTTTTTGTCTGAATTTTGTTGTTACTGCAATTTTGACATCCATTTATTTCTGAAATGGTATATAGTTAAACCAGGAAACTTTGTCAGATGATAAAGGGAATGTCACAGAGTAAATTTTACCTCTTAACTCAATTTTGACCAAATGTGTAGTTACTGCTCTTTGCCTTTGTAGGGCAGAATTGGCAACAGCACCACCTCTGCTGTTCTCAGAACTGAGTGATGCTATGTTAGTCACGTGTCTGCAAATGGGCAGAATAATGCTGCAGATGGAGCCACCGACTTACATAATTACTTACATAACTTAAATAATTTCAGGTGAAAACAAGCCACAAAAACAGAACAGGTGGATGCATGGATGTGCAATGCGACAGCCATATACTTTGAATCCTTAGGGATAATTGGATGCACAGAAGAACACACAGGAAAAAAAAAAGTCTTACTCTGGAGAGTCAATGTATATATACATATACATATATATATATATATATATATATATATATATATATATATATATATATATATATATATATGAAAACTTTCTTGTATCTTGTACATAATGCCTCTCGCAGCTGCAGACTCCACAGTATTAGCCATAGGTAGCGACTTGTTCATGACCTGTACACCTTTGCCTCATTTCCACTAGGTGGTCTGGTTTTGCACAGTACAGTGCCACCTGTACCTTCACTTAAGATTGGGAATGCAAGCCGGGAGGAGAGGGGTCGCGCTGGCTATGTTAATGCATGACATCACAGCAGTGCGACACAGTGAAGCGATCTGAAGTAGCGTGATTGTAAACAAAGAACAACATTGCACTCCAGCACTCCAGTTCTCTGTGGAGTATTGTTTCATGTGGACATTCTTTACAGCAACAGCAGAGGGAACATCGCTTTAAATCTGCGGCTTATTTGAATATTGCCAGACATGTTTTTGTTTTCCCTGCTGTCGCATGAGGATTGACGATTTCTCTGACCAATCAATAGACTACATTGCTTTAGCCCCACCTTTCAGTGTTGGTTTGGTACGCTTGGCACCTCTTTAGAGGGGTTCCAAAAAGTGAGACAGCATGGATCAGTTATTTGGGTACCTTTTCATCTTACTTGACAGTGGAAACACAGTAATTGTATGCCATATAAGCTGAACTAAACCATACTGCTTTTGTAACCCTCCTCTCTGGCAACATGCTGCAGTCTATCCAGATTAAAATCTCTCACCACAAACACAGTACCCAAGCCCTACCCCCATCTAGAACCGCTAACATAACATAAATGTGAAAGTTTGATTTTATACCACTGCACATTGTAAATATTCATATTTATATTTAAATGACATTGTAATATAACATCAGTCACTGCACATCTGTACAGCTCCTTTGCTGTTTTTTTTCTGTATATACCTTTGTGGATTTTTTGTTAGTTATACATCTTTTATATATATATTTATAAACATAGATAGATATATAGATAGATATGTATGTAAATCTACTGAATCTGTTTTGCACTATTTTGTAGCTATTTTCATGCTTTATTTTATTCCACTTGACAGTTTTATCTGTATTTATACTATATGTTGATTGTCCTTTGCACCAGTTTACTAAGTCAGATTGACTGGTGTGTGTTTTACTTCAGTTATACAGAAATAGACACTAAGCTACATAAAGTGCAAAACCAGAGTAATAGTATGACGTCAAAAAATCAGCGACATATGGACATATATATTAGGAAACCATTAAGAGACAGTATTCAGCTGCAGATGGGAGCATATCAGTCCTTTCATATAGGTCCAGTGAAATCCTCCATAAAGCATCCCTGTAATAAGGGTTTAAGGTGTCCATGCTGAACAGATCTCTCCTGGTTCTTTGTGTCGCAGAATCTCACCTGGTCTTTGGAGTGGGGGCAGAGAGGAGCAAACCTTGCTGCCCCGATTATGGAGGGACAGCCTTCGTCTGTAACCCACTCTCATTCAGAGACATCATTCATGTGCAAATTATCCCTGGACCCATTGTTCACCCGCTGCGCTCTCAGATACTTGCTGAATCAAGTGATAAATGTACGGACAGGGCAGCAGATATGTTTCATATGGTGAAAAGTGAGATTTATCAAACACACATTTTCCAAATCAGTTGAAATATCCTCATTCTAATGGCCAGTATAATATCAATCTTAAAGTCCTGAGAAATGGTATATTTTCTTTTGTTTATGTAGGATAAGGTAAGTATTAAGCAAAATAGTTCAACGAGGTGCTGCTGGCATGCTGCTTAAATTTTCTTTGTGCTAAACTAAACAATTAAATCCTGTCTTTTAGCAGTCCCTGCACCATGTGCACATAGTTGATGGACGGTTTTGGTGGTGGTTAACTTGGTTGACAAAGAAATATTTTACTCACATGCTATCAGTTGTCCAAAGTGAAATTATTGCTTAAGATTGTTTTAAAATACTTACTACAATTATACTTACTAATTTTTGCAAAAACAAAACAAAAAGCAAAACAAAAATTTAACACTAATCCAACTTAATTAGCCCCTTTTGACTGACATATTTTGGGTACCATACAATCCTTCCTTTAAACCAGGGGATTTCAAAGTGTTGAAGAGTAAGCCTCCCCTGTAAGTACGTAACGTCATGGCATATCTGGTAGGTGTTTTGACAATCGTACCAATCACATTCATTACAACCAATCAGATAATGTAGTCGGGGACGCTACTGCACTTACAGAATGTGAGCAACTTTGTTAAACAAACTCTCGTCAAAACATGTAGGAAGTGGAGTGAAAGTATCCTTACTATAGAGAACTTTGTAGAGTTGATTTTTTTTTTCATTTCATCAAAAAATTCAGTCAAAATCTAATAAAAATGCTTCTGAAGCTGATAGCATCTATGCTAATCTCTGTACAAGCAGTCACTTCCTGCTGTCGTCTCGCTTGTAGCTCCCATCTCTTCCTGCTCCAAAGGACTTTTATTGGGCTGCTTACAATTGTTGAAGATTGGAGCTTGACAATTTGGACCCGTCTGATTACAGACAATGAATCGGGCAGGTCCAGCTGCACTGCAAGATTAGCAATACCTACGACCCTGAAGCAAGCACAGCATTACGCTTTGTTCACAAACAAAATCAGCAATTATGCAAAAAAATAAAATTTGTAAATCCTGCAAACAATCCCTAAGAATTCCACAGTTTCTTTGGACTGATAAGTAATGTTACTTTCTTAAGTTTAAAGCACATATTGTACATTCTTGTCAACAGGAGACTAAGTGGATGCAAATACATTGCTGAAATTCATGTTGTAGACGTTTAGCAGCACACATGGAACATGAGCCTTTGAGACACTGCATGATTAAGCTTTGCAAACTGATTCACTGAATGTTTTTTGTTTTAACATTCAAGGACAAAATCACTAATCTGAGCCAAAGTAAACACTTTCCCAACAACTCTGTTGATTAGTGGAAAAGATTGTTTAACTCTATATAATAGAGCCGATCTCTTTGAAAAAGCCCAGGCTTGTGTAATCAAAAGCACAGTCTTTTGTCTCTTTAACACACATACCAAAGACGCTGCCGAGGAGGCCACATCAGACTGAATGAATATTTAATTGAGGCCTATTGAGGCAGAAGATCAAAATGACCTTGCTCTAAATGATTATTCACTGATAAAAATAAAAGTAGGCTAGTGGAGAATAGAAAGCGCACACTCGAGAGCCTCCGTTTGTCCAGTGTGCAGGAATATATTACACAAACATCTGAGAGCAGAATCACAGCACACGAATGAATGTGTTTAACTTTACCACTCACTTTCATCAACTCTATACCAAGCACTTTAACAGTCAGCTTTTAAATCTTATTGGTACAACATTAAAATGACACCACTGCCATACATACAAGCTTTCTCTATGATATGTAAGAAATCTATTAATGTGGAGAAACAAATCCAATTGTGCTCTCTAGTATCTCAGTTGCTTTCAAAGGGATATATAAGACTCAAATGTGAAACACCATGAAAAGGAGAGTGACCCTTTCTTATTTAAAGCTTTGCGGACAAAAAGCAGGTCAATTTGACTTGTGAGGGAGCAAGACCCTCCTCTCAACTTTCTAGACACTCATGGGAGCAGCTGGTGAGAAAAAGAAGACTGAATTGTTGTGGGCTGAACATGAAAAGCTTTGAGCTTAGTCCTTACCACGCGTGATAGAATGCCAGGCTGATATGGAGAGTCCATACTAAAAGTAAAGGCCGCTCCCACAATCCAACATATAAAAGGTTAGTTTGTTTTTTTCAAAGAGGGGTTGCCTAAGGCCCATGGCACTAGTAAATGTGATAGCCAATAAATTAACTTGTACAAAGCCGTACAAGGAGCCACCCAAAACCACATAATTAACCCACAAATAGGTTAAAACTGCTCAAAAAACTTAATTGGCCTGATGATATGCTACAGTACGATTATTTACGGCATTTTACTTTTCCTCAACAAAGCCCCTGTGTTTAGAACTCGAATATGTTGAGACACGGGAACTATAAATGGCGAAGGGGTTTAGTGCCTCTGACTACCTGGTCAGGTAGTCAGAGGAAACAATAAACACAAACTTCCCTAAAACTGAACAAAAAATGAGTGACTCAGGTAACAACAATGTGCTGTTTGAGGGTACAAGATGTGTCCATTTTTGTTAAGTACAGAGCTTGAGCTCTTGACTGGAAATATTGGTATTGGCAATAATGAATTAAAAAATATCGGCATATCAGATATTGGCAAAAATCATATATCGTGCATCCCTAATCTCTATGAACCAGAGTACACAGAGAAAGAACTTTTGCAGATGGAGTTACAGGTAGAAAGAGGGATCGAAAACAGAGGAGCAGCATAGATGATGAGTTACCTGGAGCTGAAGATGCATGAGCTGTGAACCCATGTCCTCAAACTCAAAGGTCCAGTGCTGTCAAGAGTGGGACTTAGTAACACGGATTCTCCTGGACCTGCTGTTGTGTGTCGTAGTGCTGATTGGTAAATTGGCACTGCAAACACAACGCTTTGTTGCTGCACAGATGTGAGTCCTGATGTCCATCAACAACAAGCCACATTTAGTGATGAACCACGAGGCAGAATCCGTTGAAATCGTAAACTTGGCCATTACTTTTGCCTTTTTTTTTTTGCATCTTGGATAAAAACAGGAGGGACCCGTCTTTGTAATAGTCAGGGAGTGAGTTTTATATGGGGTTGTGCTCCAGTGACTTACCCGACCCGCTGCAGCCTGCAGCACTCCGACCTGATCTAATGGGAGATGCTGGCAGAAGGACACATTTTTGCATCACAAAACAAGTTCTAAATACCTGGTCTTTCTTCTTAAACTTTCTTAAACTGTTTAAAGAATCTTCCTGTAGTGTATTGTTAAGCCAATGTAGTTTATTGAGTGGACTTAACCTATACGTGGGGTGATTACGAGTCTTTAATGGTACCATGTACTCCTATATACCGGCTACTGTCAACCCCTGGATATCTCCCCCAGGGCACAAAGCTCGCAAGTTCCTTTGTTGGCACTCATATTTATTGGTGAAATGGGTCTCGAGCAGCCCCCTCTTCAAAAAAAAGAAACTAACCTTTAAGGACAAATGTACTATTTTGAGTATTTAATCTGATACCTTAAATTTACAGATTTGTGTGAGAAGTAAAAAAGTTATATTCAGGATTATCTTTTTGGATAAGTATATTGTTTCACCTGTATACAGTGAGTTTTGACAGGGACTGTTGACAATAAACACGATAATTGCAATAAGAATAAGGTCCAAACTAAAGTAGCACATTTTTCAGTCACACTAATTGCTTGCTACCTCGCTTTTAAATCGCACTGTTGTCAAGCTACTGTAGCAAACTCACACTATCAGAGTTAGTTTTAGCACTTCTTGAGTGTCTATATGGGCCGACACCACAAAATGGTTCTTTTCACTCTTTTTGAAGAGCCGGTACTTAAACTCTCATCAAGTGTAAATGTTGATTTTTTGGGGGGGAATTTAACTTTTGTTAAATTTGTTAAACTTTGTAACACTTAACAGAGTAACTTTTGATAAAAACTCCTATGAAGTATTAGGAATGCACTCTCTTAGAGTATACTTTTAACTACCTAAGTGTTCACTCTGTGTTAACACTACAAAGTGTAAACATTGCTGTATTCATTTACTGTATATCAATGTGGAAAATTAGCTGAAACAAAGCTACCATGTTAGTATACCTTGTTTGGTTAGAGCAAATAAAAAAAAATAAAAAAATAAAGTTTGCACTGAAGTCTTTATGACATGAGCTGATAGCATCTGTTGGTACTTGTCCAATAATAGGGTACGGGTGGGATGATCGACTCTTCAAGTGTCACTTATAGGTTCAGAGTTAAAAGTGAAAAGTTCAGAGTACCTAGAAAGCACTCGGAGAGCACAAACCTCTGCCAAGGTCGCTCACATATTGCTGTAACATCTATATGCAATAGTTACATATGAAGTTACTACCATAATATGATTCCTTGACCCTAAAAACCAACACCTAGCACTCAGAATCATGTTGATATAATTATTGTTTAACCAGGTATTTAGTAAAAACGAATGTTTGCTAATGGCGGTTTTCTGGATCCCCACCATAATGTAATCATTTTTAAGTTGGGCCATTCCCAACAGCTCCTGAAAATTTCAGCAAAATGCATGCAGCAGTTTTTGCTTAATCTTGCTAACAAAAAAACAAACAAACAAACATATGCCGGCAAAAACATAACCTCCATGGAGGAGGTAACGATCATAAAATGACACCTATGGCTTTGATTTATTGAAATGTCGTTTTTCCACTTGTGTTTGGCAGCAGCTCTTCTTCAGTTCAGAGGAAATTTTCAGGGATTTGACTCCATCCATAGTATATTTAACTCCATCCTTGCTGAAATTTTGTTAACACCAAAAATGACATTTTTCTCAACTTGCATTGTACTTACCCTCGAGTCTCCATGCTCCATCGGCATTTATATGGACATTGCTACTTCTTTGTTGTCTTGTGCCACTCACAAAAGGTCACATTATACCTCTTTGTGTTCATATACCCTTTAGTGTGTTTCACATGGCTATAGAGAACAAGACAATGAAGTCTGTGGCATCAGGACTTTATAGCTGCCTGAGACATTCACCAATTCCCCCAAATGATGGAGTATTTTCTTGCATAGGAATATAAACAGGACTTTGCCCTTCCTTTGTGTTTTCAGCACCAGTAGGGGCCTGAAAATGTATGTTGAATTTACTTTGAGGACTCTTGACTGTGTGCCAACCTTGGTGATTCCCTTCCATAAAGGGGCATAACTGTCTTCAGTGAACTTGTCAATTATATTTGTAAGTTGAATTCTATTAAAAAAATGAGAACAAACTGTAGTATGAATATCAATGTTCCAACAGGGTGTATGAGCAGAGTAAAAGTACAGCCGTGTGTCACATGGCCTCTGACATGCCTCCCAATTTTTATACTTTAATCATGAAGTCAGAGAGGAAAATGTTATGCAGTTTGAGAAATGTCATGTCCGTACGTCAGATAAGTTTTTCTCTTTCTCAGTTTACTTGTCTTGTGTTTCTGGTTTTATTTTGAAGTGTTCGCTCACCCTTGTCTCTGTTCCAGGTCTGTTCCTGTCTGCCCTGCCCCCGTCTCATCACACCTGCATGCTGAGTGTTTCTCCACACCTGTTTCTCATCACCCCTCATTACCTCTTGTACTTAACCTTGTGTCTCTTTGTCCTGTGCCAGTTGGTTTGTACCCTTGTGTCGTGTTCCACCATTCCTTCTTGTTTCTCGCTCCCAGCTCTGACCTGTTTCCTCTTCCTTGTAGACATTGCTTCCTAGCCTCACATTTTTTGGATCGCTCTAACTGGTTTTGACTGCCTTCCTGTGTACCGACTATTTCTGTGAATTAACGGGCTATGAGTATTCTGTCACCAACTGTCTGTTGTACATTTGGGTCCTTCAACCCAGTTTGTTACAAGAAATTCCTCAAAGAATCCTCAAAGTACTCAATCCTTTGAGTTTACAAGCAAGGCGTGATCTTGACACCCTCCTGTAACATTTTACTTTGTTGTTCCCAAATCTTAACAGTATGTTTGAGGAAAGTGCTGGAGAGTGTGTATAAGATATTGCGTTCATAACCAGGTGGTAAACATGATGCTTGATAACTTTTAAGGTATCAGGTCATCTTTTAGAGAACCTATAAGTTGGTTAATTGTGAGGCTTTCAGCAGCTCCATATACTGACATGTACCAGCTATTGTGCACCCTGGAAATCTTCCCTCCAGGAACAGAACTTGCAAGTTCCTTTATTGGCAACCATATTTGCTAGTGCCATGGGCTTCTAGTGACCTCACTTCAACATAACCGAACTAACTCTTTAAGGACAACCTCTAGGCTGCGTTCAAAAACTCCTTTTTGGTTAGGAACCTTCGTAACTGAAGAAATGGCCCAGAAGCATTTCCGCGTCAGTCATGATAAGAGCTGTTCCAATTCTCCAAAAGTTAAGGAAAGGAAGTGCGCGGCTTCCTTTATTATCTCCTTTAGCTTAGGAAACACTGGACCATCCTTCACAAAAGGAAAGGAGAAAGGAGCGCTCCATTATACCTTGCGGCAGCACCGTATATAAGGACAGCACCTGCCGAACATTAATGGAAACTTTTTTTGTGGCACTATGAAGATACGTATATGTAATGTGTAAACATTTTTGGCAGATATAGAGAAAAAGATATGCTTCAAAGTCAGTGCTTTCAAAAATATAACCTTTAGTTCATTTCTTTTTTAATCATTTTTAAATTGGTGAACAGATAAACAATTACATTTTATAATTTATAAAGCACTCTAAAGCATATCTTCTCTCCATAACCGCCTACAGTGTTGATGAATGTTAAACATACACTTGTGGTCCTTGTTTCCTTTGTTAATATTATATATTAATTACCACATTTCCATCTATCTTAATTTGTGAAGTAAATCATGCCAATAATAATACAGAGCAATGGCATCTCTAATAACGTTTATTAAAAAACAGTCAATCAGAGGACCAATGAGGCATTTTACAATACTTCAAATATAATGACAAATTTAAACAATGTTCTCGATATATGTGAATGAAACAGGGAGAATAGTGCTTCTGAAACATTCTGCGTGTATTAGCAGACTTCAGGTTTAAAGTGCCTTGTCAAAGATGTCAACATGTATAGATGCTCTCACCTAACCTCACAGCTGTCAGAAGAAAACACACACTGCACGGTCGAACAACAAAACACGAGTCACAGGTAAATCCTCTGTTCATGGATTGTTAATGTTAATACGTCAAGCCAACACAAAACAACGCTGTGAGGTAAAGCAGATGACAAAGACACTTCTTGTAGTTCTCATTTTCGGGACATAGTAGTTCGTCATGGCTTACCTATGTCACAAGAAATCATTGTCGCATAAATATGACACCAAGTGAAAGTGCAGTCGAAATCCTCTTTTACAACAGTTCTCCTTTCCTTTCCTCCCCTTCCCTCCTTTCCTTGACCCTGTGAAGTTTCCATCGGGGTGAAGGTAAAGTGGATACGAAAACACTTAGGGAGGAATTTTCTTGACTTCCCAAATGCAGCCCTAGTCTTGGCTGTTTCCAACACGGAGGCAAAGTAACAAGACTGACCCTGGGTTCTTTCAAAAAGATGTAGGGCATTAATAAAAATGTCAAAGCAGACTAACTTCACATGTAATTCAAAAACCCTAGATATTTTATCTGCTGGCAGATCACTATAACATGGGAGCCCAGTGCAGTTTCTCAATATCTGGGGCCTCATTTATAACGCTTGCTTATGCACAAAAGAAAGCGTACGCCACTTGTAAGAAATGTTTGGGATTTATAAAAAACAAACTTGATGGGAGAATGTGCACACCTCCACGGCAGCTCTGACCCTGCCGTACGCCCAAAATCTGGAGAAATGTGAAACTGCAACTCCAACAGCATAACAGCTCTGTGAAATTAATACATTTATGTGAAATATTCCAGTATTACACACTTCACAACACATATCAAATATGAAGGATATATTTGCAAAAATGAAGAAAGAGAAAATTTATATTGATGCACCGGGGGGTTTGTGAACGCATGCATGTGCACACACACTCCTGCACACGTAGCCGATATTATTGAATCAATTTTGTCCTGTCATTGTGAAACAAACCTTACATGTTATTATGAAATCCATTCACACATAAGGCGAACAGTAACCATGTTCCCAAAATGTGCCATACAAATAAAGTTTTAAATTAATATTAATTGTAATTAAAACGACGTGATCAACTGTTGATCAATTAGGATGCAACACCTGTAGCTGTTCAGGAAGTTAAGCGACGGTTGGATATAAACAGGCATGCACTCACAATGCGCAAAGACGCACAGTGGTTTATCTGGAGGACATGGTGCACGGGAGACTCCGGCGCATTTGGTGCACCCGTGTCCTCCTCCGCCTCCGTCACCACACCACTCAGGATGGATTCCCTATGATCCCCGACAGCTTTTTCGTCTGTGGGGTGAGCTCCGTTGTGCTCTTTCCCCCACCTGTTGCACAGAAACTCTTTCTATGGAGAGCGATACGCCTTTTTGCCTCCACTTTTATGTCGGACCATTTCTTTTTTACCTCAGCCACAGTCCGACCCTCTGAGGCAGCCTTATTTACAGCATCAACCACATGCTTCCTCTCTTTTGCCTTTCTGGCATTAGTGATGCACACACTGTGCCCACCTATTAATATCTCGACCTCACATTGGGTAAAATTTCTTTTTTTTTGCTCGTGCTCCCTCTCGGTCCATTGTGAAATTGGTGTTATTGAATATTCACCAAGGGCGTTCACCTGACCTTTTATAGGCACCATATGCACGGGGCAAAGCCTTCCCTCACGTGCAACCATTATACAGTTGATTATGATTTATAAACAGAAACAGGCGTAGAATGTGCGTGTGCACTCTTATAAATCTGAAAGTTTTTGCGCACGCATTTCATGCATTTCTGGCGTACACCACCTATAGTGATCTTTCCTACGCACAATTTTATAAATGAGGCCCCTGTCATGTAGCGTGTAAGTTTTGAGTGGTTTTCCTTTCACATCAGTCCTGAAATGTCTGCTATGTTGTTAAACAGAAAACTGGTTACTTTTACAAAGATGGTATTTATGTGTTTAACACAGCACCATACTGCCAGACCTTGACCTTTCCTACATACGCTGGATATGGAGCTCAATGAACATGTAAAGAATGAGTCAGAGTGGAAATATGGGTTTCAATCACAAACCATGCTCCAAATATGTGTTTGCAGTGCAGTGCAGGTATTGTATGCTCACTAATTATGGTAACATGCATGTCTTAGCTTCTAAGGAGAGCCAAATGTGTAACAAAACATAACGTTTAACAGGCTGTATGCTTTGCTTCAGCAAGAGGCAAACACTGATCTACAGATTCAATTTAAGGAAGATGAAGACAGAATAATTTTCTCTTCAAACACGTAGCTCATAATATGTGGACACTTTCAAGATTTTTTTCCTCACAAAAAAAGCCTCTCAAGGACAGGAACTGTGAATGAAAATGCACTGCCGTTCCTGTTGTCATAACAATTGTGCGTATTTTCATTTGTGAAAAAAAATGTGCTCACAGTCAAGCAAGTCTCTGCCCTTTAAATTGACGTTGAAGCAGATGGAATTATTTGAAACATACACTTAAGCTGATATGCTGTTATTGTGATCAAGAAAATAGTGGAGTCAAAATATCTGACATATCGAATAAAGAGACAAACTTTGAGTACTTCTTTTGGAACAAACACCCAAGAAACTTTCAAGATCCCGTCCCCACCTTCTCAAACATTTTATTATCTGTTTAAATGGTTGTCATGTCTGGCATTTACAAAAAAGTAAACTTTAAAAGAAACTTATGATAAACCATGAAGGCCAGAATACAGATTCAGTATATTACAGGCAGGATATCATGCAGAGTACTACAAATATTTATATTACACTGAGGAACAAGACAAGAAGGATCAGACCTGAGGATTGAATATTACATCCAGTTCTTTAGATATATTTTAAAGAAGAGATAGGGTTAATCAGAGCAATCAAACATACAAACCATTTAAAATGTTTTCTGACTTAATCCAGCCTTTAATAGGTGCAAGATTTAGTGACTTAATATAAGAAAAAAGATGCCAGGCCAAGGAATTTTTTGTTAATTGGCAATATCACCGAAGTGATTAATAAAGTGTACTGTTTGATTGACCCTTCGTAAAGCCACACCCACTACAGGAGGTGATCACTTATCAAGTCCCACCTTTTTTGTTAACTGTTACAATCCATCCATCCATCCATTAGCTATACGACTTTATCCTTTAGGGGTCGCAGGGGGCTGGAGCCTATCCCAGCTGACACTGGGTGAGAGGCAGGGAACACCCTGGGCCAGCCACCAGCCAATCACAGGGTCACATAGAGAGACAAACAACCATTCACACTCACACCTATGGGCAATTTAGACTCACCAATTGACATAACAAGCATGATTTTTTGGTATGTGGTGGAAGTTACACATGCACGGGGAGGAGATGCAAATTCCTCACAGAAAGACCCTGTCTGACAGGGATCAAACTAGCAACTTACTTGCTGTTGCATGCACACAACCTGTTCCGTTATGGTAACAGTTACTAGGTTAGACAAAATCTGTTTCTGCTGGTCTCTCTCCCATTTGAAACAATTGAAAAATACTCAGTTTTTTGACAACATGTAAGTCCTTTGTTATTAAGTTTCTTCCATTTAAAATGTGGCCTATGTGAAAGACCAAAGACAGAACTTGACAGGGTATATCAGAAAAACCCTAAATCTTTATGAATCCGTAAAGAAATTCAAATAAATTATATATTGCAGATATTTAACCTGAGTGACGTCATCTAATGTACTGGTAAGCTGGTTACATCAACAAAATATTTTGTATATTTTGTACTATTTCCTCTCAACTTTCCTAGAACACCAAATAATGTCAGTATTAAAGTGATCAGTTAACCAATCAGAGAGCAAACAAGGGGTAAATTATCAAGAAATGAATGAGAACGTAAGAATTCATCCAAGAAAAAAATGTGCTGAAGTAGATTTACCATGGATTAATCTGTCCAGAAGGTCAGTGAGGGTGTTTTCACACTCACTCTGTGGTGTGTCCAGGCACAGCTGCTTCACCCTCCTCTTTCCTCATGCTGGTCTGCATTCACAATAGTAATTTTGTTTTGTGCCAAGGCACACATTCACATGCACATGTTCTGATACAGACAAAAATACTTCTATAGGCATATGTTTTCAACATTAAAAAAATGCATGCAGTTTGGGCTATTCAAACAAAACAACACACCGATTTGGATAATGTGATATGCACTGGGCAGATGCAAGACATTTTCAAGTTTAAAGAGCTGAAATTTAAGACTTTTATATATATATATATCTATATATCTATATATATATATATATATATATATATATATATATATATATATATATATATATATATATATATATATATATATATATATATATATATATATATTCTTTTTTTTTGTTTGTTTTTTCCGGGGTCAGAGCTGAAATGTGTATTGATCTAGCAGATTAGTTTTTCTGTCCTTTCTATTTTAAAAAATTATACTATAGAGTTTAAGTCTCCAGTCATGGCTGTATGAGGCTAATGGAGGGCCCCAGAAGATTTTTCAGGCTTCAAATTGGGCCCTGGCATTTTCACAATAAGATTGTGAATGGCTGTGCTATGGGATCAAGTCTTGTATTTCTTGTTTCACATGTGTTTTACACACACGAGTTTGAAAATATAAGCATATTTGATTTCATCAAAAGTCCGATATCATTCATACTTATTCATTTGAGTTAAACTTTTTTTGCACTGTGAGGTAGGATTCAAAAATGTACATGTTTTTTCCCGTGACATTAATTAAGATAATCTTAATGTTTTGGCATGATCTAACACATAAAAAATAAACCAAGAATTGCCTTCTCAGAGTCACTATTTTATCATGAATCCTTACATGTGCAGGACAAATAGTGGCATCATTTGTAACTCTAATTGAGTCCCTCACTGTATGGATAACGTCCCTTAACTGCCAGATAAAACCTCACATGTCCTTTAATGACAGTGTAACTGCTCGCGCTCTTAAAAGAACGAGCCGACTGTGATCCTCATCGTCTCTCTGACATGGAATCAGAGAAGTTCTTTTAAAAATGTTATTGTGTTAGTACACATTAGCACAATATAACTCCACTTCCACCGTGAGCCATCTGTCGCACACAAGTATCTGTTGACATGCTCCTTAACATGGATATTATGTTAGGGAGCCTTTTAGCAAACTCCAAATTATTCTGCCACCGTCCCTTTTCTGTGCTGGGTCAGGGCTGTCTGAAGCCATTATTGGTAATGAATGTGGAGTCCTACTTTAAAAGGTTCAGGCATGTAAAGTCACCTACAGCTGACTAATGGAATCCTGCTGACACTGAATGCCAGGGGCTTTTACCACATCCAGGAATGGCAGTTTTGGAAATTTACACTACAGAAATAATGAACTATAAATGTAAACTTGGGGATGTAGCCTCCCACGCAGAGTTATTAATAGATACAGGCCATTCAGTGTGCTGCAAAATGATAAATTGCAGAAGACTATTGTGTGCCTTCAGTAACAATCCTGCTACTCATGACTCATTTGCGCGGCACGGATAAGAACTCAGATATGCATCTTTGTGTTTCTGTAGCACGAGCATGGCTATTAAAGATGCAACTGTAAAATATGCACAGAGCAGTTGGAGGATCAAAATACTCTGAGTTTGTTAGCGCTATAACACTTTGTGCCCTGGGAGATGGGCCTCTTCAGCAGGTTCACAGGTCGCACAGCAGCGTGCAGAGTGGCCATTGTGCTTTGTCATTTCACAGGTGACTCACATCATTACACTTGAGCATGCTGGAGGTAGAGCACTCGGAGATGCTTGCGGCATTCAAAATGCATGATTTTCAGCCTAGTGCAAACAAATCGCTTTAAAAGATCAGTTTAATCTATTTCGAGCTGTTATTATGAGCCGGGAGAGTTGTTCAGATAAAGAGACTGAAGCAGGGTTAACATCAGAGTGTTGGACAACTCTTCATGTACTTTAACCAGTGTGAGAGCTGTCAACTTTATTATTTGTTTTTACGATACTCTGTGCATATGATTTACATTGCAGTCCACTAAAATAATGGTCAGGAGGTGAATTACTGTGAGCAAAACTGCCTTGATTTTCACAGTGATATAACATGGCCCATATAAAAATATCTCCAAGGATGTTTCAGCCATAGAAGTCATCAGTGTCATAATTGAAGCGTTGAGGACACAAGGCAGCTTCAATCTCTGAATTGCTGTCGTCTGATTCCCCCCACAGAGCTGTACAAAAAAAGAAAAGAGAGAAAAAAGCACACGTTTTCATAATTACAGCAAAGTGTTTACCCTGTAATGGTTCATATAAGTGTAACCTCTTACTTCATCTATATATTTTCTTTACTGAGATAATTCATCACTCTCTATATGTACTCCAGGATTTGATGCACAGAAGCTAAACTCACCTTGAGTTGGATTTTCCAATGAAAATGGTAACATTTTACCTTTAAAGTAAGCCAAGATGTGCTATATGTAACCAGTGTTGGGCAAATTACTTTAAAAAAAAATTAGTTATAGTTACTAGTCAGTTACCTGTAGTTACTTTCTCAAAAAAGTAATTGAATTACTAATGGAATTACTCCTTCATAAATGTAATTAGTTACCAGGGAAAGTAATTATTTTGTTACTCTTTTTAAAAAAGCTTTTGCTGCCTGAACGACGTGGCTCTGTTTCGGTCTCCTACCTTGTTGTTACTTGGCCTGCTACCAGCAGCACTGGCATCATCAACGGTGTTATCTGTGTTTTAGCCACTAGCTTTTAAGAATTACTCACAACAAATGACAAGGTTATTTTTAACACCGTTACTCCCAACACTACATGTATCTGTTTTATAGAATATGTGGTGACCAAAAAAATCTAAATGAGCTGCACCTGATAGATGATATATTTGGCACTGTTTGTTTTATTAATAGATTTGGCATCTTGAAGCAATCATATGTACCTTTTCTACCTTAAAATTGTAATTGCAATCTCACTTCCTCACTGCACCTTGGTTGCATGCATATAGCACTATGTAAGTTTGGCAGCGAGTCATGCCCATCCCACAAGAACTGCTTTACCTTCTAATTCCATCGGAAACATGTACATTTTTCCTTGCTACATTATAGCGGCAGAGCTGAAGGGTTTCTATTTAAGCAAATAAGAGAGCTTCCACCAGCTCCACTGGTGCATCTACGCTAAGCTGCAGCAGATAAGCAAATCTTCTATTTCTGTTTGGTGCTGGCACACTGCGCATCAATTAAGCATGAAGCAGGTCAAGCAATAAGAGCCAGACAAGAAAACTACAGTAAACCATGTAGTAACTTTTTAGAACATAGTACCTTATTTTTGTCTGTCAGGTTATGCAGTTGTTCTATTCTTTTCACATAAAAGGGAACCTAAGTTTTTATTTTATTGTTTTAGTACTTACTTTAAGGGTCAAAACATAAACTGTAATGAACAAATCTTTGCAGACCTTTGTCTTTTACAAAAAATAGGATAACAGCATCACTATGAAATGATGAAGTGCTATAATTATGGCAGGAACTCTACACCTCCAACCCCCTCTGTTCGGCAACGATGCTCAGTGCTGTGCACTGAAGATGCAGCTATGGTGTCTGACGGACAGCAGGACATGGAGACAAACCACAGTATAGCAGTGACACGACAGACCAAGTCCAGGGTTGTGGCACATGAGTATTTTACCTGTCTCTGCACTGTGTTTTGAAGACAAAACAATGTACAATGAACTGAATAAGGCTGAATCAACAAAAAGAAAAGAAGAGAGAATGACTGTGCAAGACATTGGACTGAAGTAAATTTGGATAGGCACCCGCACGCTGGCAAGCACTTCGAGAATCAACAGGCTGCAAGTCAGACACTGACCTAGATACCTTTTGTGAGCAAAGTCATTTCAAGTATTTTGTCCTTTTAGTGAGATCTACTGTCCTATATCAAATTGACAGTTCACTGTAATCCCATCCAATTTATCTAAACTAGGATGTAGTAAATGTAGCCTCTCCGAGTGGCCTTTTAGGTAGGGATGCATAATATTGGATTTTTGCCAATATCCAATATGCCAATATTTCCACACCCATCATCGCCAATATCGATATCAGTCTTTCCAGTAAAGAGCAAAAAGCCTCTACTTGACTCAAATTGACCTGTTGCTCCCTAGTGGGAGCATTGCTGTGGCACTTTTTTTGTTAATCAGGGGTGTACAAACATTTTTCTCCAAGGGCCACATATAAAAATATACAGATGACTGGGCCACATTAACATACCTAACTTAAATTGTTTTAGATTTACTAAATCCAGTCAACATATTTTTGATAATTAAATATGATTTAAGAAAAAAAAAAAACAGACTTCACAGCTTTATAAACAGTCTGCTGAAGCAACAGACAATCATAAGTGCAGATATTTCAAATAGTCTATTAAACAGCTAGGGGCCTTGATTGGTACCACTGGACAGGCCCAGATTTGTGCAGCAGAGATGTTACATGCTGATGGCTCATCAAATTCAGGCACAAAACCAGAGCAAACTGCACTAGACATGTTGAACCATACAGGTGTGTTGGTGCTAGATCTTTGACACAAGTTGACTGGTTAATCAAACAGAAGGATGAGAAGATTTCGGGATTTGTGCATCTATTTACCTTCACCACGGAAGTCACGCTTTTGCCAGCGCAAGTTTTTTGGTTTGTCTGTTTGTTTGTCTGTCTGTGTGTTTGTTTATTAGCAAGATTACGCAAAAACTACTGGACAGAGTTTGCTGAAATTTTCAGGAGATGTTGGCGATGATCCAGCTTAAAAATGATGAGATTTTAGTGGTGATCCAGATAACTGCCATTGGTGAACGTTAATTTTTGCTCAATAACTGTCTAACAAATAATGATATCAACATTATTCCGAGTGCTAGTGTAGCTTTTCAGGGTCAAGGAATGATATTATGATGGTAACTTTATCATGAAACTATTGCTTATGGATGTAACAGCAATATGTGAGCTACCTTGGTGGAGGTTTGCACTCTCCAACTGCTTTCTGTTTTGTTCTGCAATCCATTTGCCTTCATTCATCAGAAAGTACAAGCTTAATGTTCAAATGTGGGCCATATTCTTATTTTTAGAGCTCATTGAGAGCCAACTACAAGTGGGCTGCCAGGCCACAGTTGGCCCCCGGGCCATACCCCGGTGTAGATGCACTGTGGAAAAGGCTAATGTCAAAAAAGGGATTTTGTTTGTGAAGAGAAGTAACAACAACAGTGCAATTACACTCTGAGGTCTTTGGAGGCCATTAGAGAGTTCTAGAGAGATAAATCCCTGCTAAAATCTTACAAATTGCTGTTTCAAGTCTAAAGAAAATGCAATGTCTGTTTCTTCCTTTCAATAGAGCAAGGAAGTCAAAGATGCTTTGAGCAAATATTTGACTGACATCATGTTTAACGTCAGTCCACCCTAATGCATCCTTTCTGCTGCCAACACTCAATATTTGGCAATGTTTTGGTGTTTAAAATGATCATAAATTACACAATAAATGCACTAGTCTGGCTTCTCCCCTCAACTAATTTATTTCATAGCATGAATGAATGCATTTTATTTGCCTAACATTTCTTATTTGGACTTGCCTAAGGTTTAATCACTAAAGAAAAGTGCACATAGTTCCCTGTAATAGAAATTTATACATCAGTGGAATAAGCAGTGCTTGCTGGGTATACTAATCTAAGCTTCCAGTAACCTGAATCTGGCTTCAAGGTCATTTTTTCATTTACACATCCTCAAAAGGCTGAGCTGCATTTGCAGGAGAAATTTAATCAAATGGTTGGTGTTCTTGTAAAGCTCAGATTCCAAAATAATTTTCCACATGCTACCTACTGTATGAAGTTCTTTATGGTGATCTATTTGGTGTAATTAACCTTTTCTCTCTGACACTGTGTCTTTACAGGCAATTTAAATGACTTTGTCTGTACTCACCTTTTGACTGTAGAGCAGAAAGAGCCTTTGAGTTAGTCTTCTCCTTTCTGGAAACACAAAGACGGTTATTAGCCTTGTAAAGTTAATACATCATGGCTTTCTCTGAAAAAAGGCAGCTTTTTCACACCAAAATTAGCTAAAAAGGAAAAAAAAACACAAGGCAGACAGTGCTGCAGAGGGAGTTCCCTTGACTCCTGTTCTAATTGTGCCAAAGGACTTCCACAAGGCCCTCTTTATACAAAAATAGTCCAGAGACAGGGTTGCCAGGTTCCCATAGCTCTGCTGATATCGCTATGTAAATGTGTGACCTCCAAAAGGCTTTGATCTACCCCAATGCATATGCAATAAGGCCCCCTGTTCCACTTTTAAAAGCCTCCTCTTTCATTTACATCATCACAGAGCCTATTCACAACCCCACAATATAGCCTCATCATCTCCCAGGTTAGCATTCATATCCATATAGCTTATTTGTTTGGACCCTTTATAGCTGAGCGGTGTTGATGCTTCTCTGAGAGAAAGGAAAAAAAAGATGCAGAGTTTTAAGCAGATGAGCTCTTGCAAAAACTGTTGTGTGGTGTGTTCCCCCATCTGCATCAATTCGGACCCATAACCTCCGTGATTGTCATCCTCTCAATCAGCCTCATCTCCTCATCTCTTGCTCAGCTAAATCTTGGCACATGTGACTGTATATCGAGTATAAGGACCGAATTAATCTGGCTGCTGTCCAAATGCTGTCTTGCAAACTATATATTGCTGCTTTGCCCACTCAAGGCAGAATAAGAGGAAAGGGATGCAACTCCCATTCTAACTGTGAACAGATGCTTTTTGCTTAATGCACTATACCATACGGCTGGTGTAATCACAGAACATTTATGGTTATCCAAGGATAGGACAGCCTATTAGGGCTAAACAATACTGGAAAAAAATAGTGTTGCAATTTTTCTGATGCAATATATATTGCGATTCAAAAAGATAAAAAATAAAGATAAAGACGTTTTTACAGTTTTATATGCATTAAATAAATTCCAATTACCAATTTAATTTATCTTACTTTGGTCTTAATTTATTTAGTTTTCTAAATCCCACACCTAACACTTGGAGCCAGTGGGTGGTTTATCGTACTGAAGCCCATAATGCTTTATCTAATACCCCATTATTAATGAAATCCTAACTCTACAGACAGTCTAAAGCTGTGTTTACACCAAACGCAAATTTTGGTTTGTCATGCAATGGAAATAGTGAATGGGAAGATGAAAAATTTGCATGGTGTGTTGCATGACAATTCACAGTGAAACAGTCATGTGAACGTCACAAATTTTGCCTCTTTCACGCTTATGTGGCATCAGAGCTCCTCTAAGCGGTTATTTTAGTGTCCAGAGACCAAGCAACAAAGAGGAGAAAATCACTGGAGAGCTTTTAGTACCAGATAAATTCAGCCCATATTTAACCCCTTTAAAGGGCTGTATTGTGAACAAAGTTATCCAGCACAATGTCAGTTAGCACACCTGCTAACTGGCTACTGGTGTGTATTCCTGGCTTACTTAGTGATTTAATGTGTGTAAACCTCATGGAAGAACTACCGGAGCACCCACAAGAGAAAGAATAGACCGGGAGAGAGAAGTAGGTCTTCAGCTGAACTGGTAAAAGGCAAGTAAAGCGGGTCAGATTTGGCAATTCTCTCATAGCTTTCGGGTCTGAAGGGGGAAAATTTGCGTCAGTGCATATGACCCATTTGAACATGCATGCACAAAAATAAGTCACAAGAAGGCACAACATGATTTTTTTTTTTTTTTTTTTTTTGCTTTTGTTGTGAACACAGCTTAACATACAATTTTGTAGCCAAACATAATTTTTAATAAAGAGCTATGAAACAAGACTCAAATTCTGTGATCTTTAACATGCTATGTTGCAGTCTCAGAATCATGGAGAGAGCCTGAGAGCTATTAGATTTAAAAAATAATGATAATAAAGATTCATTTCTCAAAATTAACCCTAAACTGAGAAATTTATTAACCGAAACAAATCAACTTATTGTTTTAAAGCTCTTATAACTCAGAGTATATAAGCGTCATCAAACTGTTAAGGATTATGGTGGAAAGTGAATATAGAGTTCCTTTTTCCTTTGTGGTTGCACATAGTACAAGTTTTCTGTCACAGGTCACTCTGCTGATTACCCTTTTCTAACCTGCTGCTAGCATCTACCTACCACTGCTCAAAAACACCACCATTTGGCCAGTGGCTGGTGCTTATTTCCAACCCTGAGTGTGCCTGTCGGATTCTTTTGACCGTCATTTGCTCAGGCACTCACTCTTTTTTCACTTTTAAGCCTCATCCTTCAATGACCTCCTCTGTCATAGACTCGGGTAAGGTTAAACAGTACTGGAAAATACTCACTGGCTCCTTTTGGCTACATGATGGTGTGTCAACTAGTGCAGTAAAGCCTTCATAATCTGTCTGAAAGAAGGCAGCCTGCTGCCGTAGTTGCATGGTGCTGAAAGCAGGCAGCTGGGGCCATTCTCGCTTTTGAAGATTACGTTTCTTCAACTTTGAAACAACCACTTCAAGGTGGAAAAGTTACATATTGTTGCTTTGAGGCATAACTAGTAAAAATGTGAAAAAAGATTGTTGGGAATATAAGGATGGATACTGAGAGGTGAATATATGTTATAATGCTTGAAAAGATATTCTGCTTCCACTTAGGTTTGGAATAAACTAGACCCAGATGAAAGTCTTAATGAGCAACATGTTTTTCTGGAAAATCAAGATTCTGTCCACTATGAATACATTTAAAAGTAAAGGTCCCATACACTTTTAATGATTTTCATAGAAAAACTAGAAAAATTGCATTTCCTTGCAGCAAATGCGTTGCCATGCTGAGCCTGAATGCAGAAAATGTGAACTGAAATAGCTAAAAGCAGTGCAAACAAAGCTAAAAATGTGAAAATGTGACACAAAGTAGTTGGAAGCAGTAAAGAAAAGCTTAAAATGTGGAAAATGTGGAATAAAGATGCTCGAGGTTGTGAAAGCAAGCTGAAAATGAATAAATGTGAAATAAAATTGCAGAAAGCTGCTGAAATGTTTGGCCACCCTGAAGAAGTTATAGTCAATGTTTAAAAGACTTAAATTAGTAAGGCCTAAAATGACAAAGATTGTAATCAGTAGCAGAAGTGTTAAACATGTTATCAGATATGCATTCTAAAGAAAGAAAAAATAAAAGTTGTATGGAAGTGAAACGTTGAATGAGTGAGAAGCTGTGACGTCTAAACTGACAGGAATACAGCCAGATTCGAAGCAGCAAGCAGCTGTAGTAATCAACTTTATTGAACACACAGAGGAAAATGTACGACTCATTTGATCAGGAGTCAAACCCGGACCTTTGGAGGGGGAGTCAGTGACGTTACTGCTGAGCCACAAGCACTAACTTGCTCGCACAACAGGAGCAGAGCCTTTAATGTTACTGGTATGCGTGTAGAGAGCGCTGACGTGAACCTGTTGCTTAAACAGTGATATCTCAAAAACTGTAGAAGATAGCAAAAAGCTGAACGCATGTAAAAATAGTTAAAAGATCAGTGCACATTTTAAAGCGAGAATGAAGTCTGCAGGTGGAAGTATGGCGAGTCTGTAGAATGTGAAAGTTAAAGCAGTTTTCAGCAAAAATCTACAGAAATCTTTCATTTATTTCAATGGACAAAAATCTGCAGAAAAGACTTATTACTGTAAAAAAGTATAACTCTTAAACATGTGAAAAATACAAGCACAATTCTTCTGAACATGCTGCATTGTTCATTTTTTTTTCTGTGAAAATCTGTGCAAACTTGAAGGCTGTGAAAAGTGCCAAAAAGTGTACAGAAGAGTAAGTTGAAGAAGAAGAAGAAAGTCGGATAATGAAGGTCCATGGCCTGTCAAACACCATTTCCCAGTCCCAGCATAAGAAAATTTCTTCCTCTCCTGCTGCTTTTTCCACATTTCAAAGAGTATTTGCTAAAATAGTCCATTTAAAACAAAAGTTTCCCTAATACGTCGCGAGGGAACATGCCACTTCCCCCAGATGAGATACACTCCCTGATCAGGGTTTGTTCAGCACACAGCCTGCTCCAGTGGAGAGAACATGTCTGGTCTTTGTAACCACAGTAAACATGAAAGCATAGCACTGGAGCGCTAAAGCTTTGGGTGTGGTCTGACACAGCTCTTAATGATTTACACTTAAACAGCCTGTTATGAGCAGGGATGATAAAGAGGGGTTTAAAGGCATATTCTTTTGATAGTTTAATTAGCTTCACATTAAGACAACAGTATTAATTTCTGTTTCTTAAGTAGATAAAGACTGTCGGACCATGAGGCTATGTCCACATATGGGTGGGTATTTTTTAAAAACTGAAGTTTATTCTCCTGCATTCTCAAATATAATCCTGTTTCCCAAGCATAACATTTTTAAATACATCCCCGTCCTCACAAAAACACATAAACATACTCTTAAATGCTGTTTATTACTTTATAACGATATCTATCATATAAAACTTTTTGGAATTTCTATGCAAAAGCTATTTTATTTTCATATCTATTCCAACCACAAATCTGACTGGTATTACAGTCTAACTTGTGGCTATGTCAACTGGTGCTAGCAGGCATATTGAGTAAATATTTTCTTGTTTAAGGCCCATTCACACTCAAGGTAAAGTAGCTGACACTGACCATTGCTGAGAAATCAGCACAGTTTTAGTGACAGTTCTTTTCTGGAGTCAATTTTGCTGTGTTCAGCGTAGGTCCACATATCTAAAGCAGAGAGAAACATGCTGGTGAAGTATGACGGTCCCCTGACCAACTGTAGATGAGGAGGAGACAAAAAGCACCAACAGAGATCAACACAGCTGTGACTGAGGGTAACTAAGATAAGCAGAGGTCAGCTCTTGCTGGGAATAAAAGCATGTTGGATCAAAATCGAAAATGGGCATCCCGTAAGCATACTTAAAGTTTTTGATGTAACAGGTGAACATCAGCATTGCCCAACTGATGTTAACTTAGTTTTGCATGGCCTAATTTAGCTCCATTTGGCTTGATATTTCCCTTTACATCTGCAATATTTGGCCAAAAAAAGTGTATGAATTTGGCATTACATTTCCATTCATGACAAAACTGATAACTTGAATAAATGCTGCTATTAAAATATTTTGTGGGTACTCTTCTTGGTTTCAACATCTGTTATAACTAGGTACAGACGCACTTCACCAGTCAATATGGTCACTTGGGAAACAGTAACATCAGATTTTGTCTAAAATGTCAGCTTTTGTATCTTGGGGTATTTTTAAAGCAGCATCATCGTGAAGGAGCAACTGAAAGTATGTGTTGGAATGTATATAGTCCTGTTGTCAACATAGATCAGCAACATTTTAGCAGCATCTGTTACAACACATGCAAACAACGGTGAAAATCTTGAATGGTGTGACATCACCCCAAGGCAAGGTCAGGGCAGAGTATGACTGTCTTTGGCCTAAACACATTTTTCCCTGTTGACACAGGGAGACCCTAAACACAGTTTCTAAACACCTCATCTTGGCAGAAGTTTTTGAAAATATGGGTTTTTAGTGACCTAAAATGCGGTTTACATGTGGACAAAAGGAAAAAATGGGAAAAAAACCCTGAGTCTTATAAAAAAAACTTCCTAGACGTGGACATAGCCAAAGTGTTCATGTAAAACACCACCTCTCCTTAAACCCACTGGCTGGTGTTGGCAAGCCCAGTATAGAGCATCAACTTCAGACAGAACGTATAGCTTCTGAAAACATGGTGCTGAACAGTGCTGAACTGACCAATTACCGCAGAACGGACTCAACCAATCAAAGTTCTCCATCCATTTCACTGTGCCCTCTGCCCGCCCTAGCATCATGGGGAGCATGGCCTTCAGAGTCGCTCTGCTCCTCAGCTCTGGAACTCTCTCCCACCGGACCTCAGAAATCTGAACTCTCTACCCCACTTCAAATCCAGACTCAAAACCCACCTGGTCAGGGCTTCATTTAACAACCTGCCCCTACATCCCCCCATCTGTTTTAGTCTGTTGTGTTTTACTGATTTTATTGTTCTATTGTTGATTTTATTGATGTTGTTTATTTTTGTTTATACTTTATACTGTGTCCTTGAGTGTCTTGAGAGGTGCTTTTAAATAAAATGTATTATTATTATCACAAGAATGGACTAGGCCAATATGGCAAAGGGGGACATATGAGACTTTTCACTCTGGATGGTCAGAGTTTCGCCAAAAGTCGGGGGTACTGATGCAGAATTGAAACATCTCCCTGTTGACATTCCTGGGGGCTGCATGACTTTCCAAACTCTTCTCTGCTTAAATAGCATAATGTTTTGCTGCTTGTAACCACCGTTGGAACAAAAATTATCTTCTAAATGTGACAAAAAGCCACAAAAGGCCCAGCAGCTCCATTGCCTTTATTACCTCCGCCAAGGAGGTCATGTTTTTGCCAGCATATGTATGTTTGTTTGTCTGTTTGTGTGTTTGTTAGCAAGATTACATAAAAACTACTGGATGGATAGATAACTGCCATTAGCGAATGATCATTTTTACTCAATAACTGTCTAACTAATAATGATATCAACGTGATTCCAAGCGCTCGGTGTGGGTTTTCAGGGTAAAAGAATCATATTGATGGTAACTTTATGATGAAACTATTGCTTATAAATCTAAGTGCAATATGTGAGCTACCTTGGTGGAGGTTTGTGCTCCCCGAGTGCTTTCTAGTTTCCTCTTTTGTCTTAGTGAGGATCCCACCGTAGTTTCTCACAGCCAGGCTATGACGGTCCTGCCTACCTTAAAGAGGTACTGACACAATCTATACTGTAATGGGAAATGGAGCGGGCAGTATCCAAACCTGCAGAGTCAAGCAGAGTTGTGATATCACAAATTGAAAAACACCGTTACAGTGGCAATCCATGCCGTCCCACTTTTTGGCACCCCACGTCCTAAACTGGCCCTAAAAGGTGGAGGTAAAAGTGCTGAGGTCTGTTGATTGGTCACAAAAGCAGTTAATTCTCATGCGACAGCAGCGAAAACAATAACGCATACCTCACCATGTTCAAATAAGCCATGAATTTAGAGCGATGTGCCCTCTGCTGTTGCTGTAAAGAATATCCACACCAAACAACACTCCATGGAGTACTGGAGTGCTGGAAGTCCTCCACTGCTGCTCTGTTTACAGTCTCACTGTACTGCAGACTGTATACTGTGTAGCACAGCTGTGAGGTCATGCATTTATGTAGCCGACATGACCTCACTTTCTGGCTCACATCCCTGCCCTCAAGTGAAGGTACAGCTGGTAGTGGAACCACAAACAAGATCAGAGTTTACCGCTCCAAACCATACCAAACTGTACTGAACCAAACCAGACCACTCAGTGGAAATGAGGCATATGACAGAAGGAGAATACAGCTGGATCAGGGGTACTTAGTATAAACCAGAGGGTGTTTTGAACATAAGTGATGGTGAACATACTCAAGCAGTCATCAAAATCAAAATATTAGCTTTTTAGACCAAGTTTACACCTTTTTTTTTTTAAGATTTTTTTTCCCTTTTTTTTCTGTCTGAGGGAAAAATAGTGGAAATAGTCAGAGACTTGGGGGAGAAAGTGGGGAAGGACAAGTGATATAGAAGCCACTCTCCTGATTCAAACCTAGGCCACCTGCAACACAAATGTCAGGCTAGCAGTGCCTATACACTTTACCTCCTAAAAGGAAATTTAGTTGAGTGTTATTGATCCAAGAAAGCATTACTTCTTTCAGTCTTATATTTTTTATATATTCACTTTTAATTTTAAAGCATGAGAGAAAATTGCTCAAAATCATGAATCAGGGTCGGTGTAAAAAAAAAAAAAAAAATCAGAGCTTATTTTAAGACCATATTTCCCAGCCCTCATGCCTTAGAGATAAATTACCATTGCTACAGCAAAACTAATCCACAAAGTTGAGTGCATTCATATACAACTATTAGAAAAAGATCTCCATCAGGCCTTGTAGCAGCAAAAATACAGCCATAATCTATATGATCACTTCCTCTCCTTTGCAGCAGTAAAAGGTGTAACGGAGAATAAATTAGGCTTTTCTTTTTCTTGAACTTCCTCCCCGCTATGAGAATGGTCTATCAGCTGGTCCACTTCAGTGAGGGACAGGACTGATTTCAAGACAGGGCTATTACCATAGAGAGCCCAGTCTGGAGCTGACCCCGCCAATCTAATATTCCGTTTCCATAAACATTTATGCTGGTTCATCTTCTGCTGAGTTTCCCTTAATTGAGGCAATGATCTGAATATGTAAGACTGGGCTGGCCAATGTTTTATAGGCTCTGGTAGATGGAGGTGAATGTATTGTGTAAAATGATGCAAATTACAGCTATTGTAGTGTTCTCTGTTTTATAACGCTTCACTCATTCTTCTCTTTGCCCTTTGCAGTTGTTTCATATTGTTGTTTATCTCATTTCAACAGTTTCTGCATCTGTGCTGCACATCTAGGTCTGCAACAACCTTTAAAATTATACAAAGTTCATGCACTTTACAATGTTTTAGCTTGAAGCAGAATGCCATTATGTTAATATACAATGTGCAAACACCAATTATATTGATCACTATTATGGTCACACTTTATATGGGCAATTTGCCCGTGTAAAAGGATTCAGTTGGTACCATGGCTCAGACAGAGTGAATAAAGTGAATACTTCTTTTAAAATGATATGTAAGTAAACTAAAATCCAATTCAACTGAAGGCTCTTTTGAGTCCAACATTTTCAGATCCATGAAGTATGCTTTATTTTGCTTCATTGTGATAAACGGTTCAACCTGGGAGCAGGATCCTTAGTGCTTTCACTGGATGGAAGGTACTTTGTTATAGAAGAATACACAAAAAAACTGCTATTTCAAATGTAACGTAACAACAGGATGTTCAGTTAAGATTAGATAAATCAAGTTGTGCACAGAAAGGTTGGTAAAATTTGTCATGTACTCAGAAAGAGCAGAAACCTTGAAAATAAAAAATGTGCTATGGCTATGGTTTATAGCCATAAAAATGATTAAGCTTAAAAAGGAAATCATGTTAACTTCCTATTACGGCTACATACAGTGTGCAAACATGTATTATAATCGCAAGTATGCTGTCACATATTTTAGGCATTTTGTGTGCATCAAAAGACGCAACAGGTATCAGTTGTAAGAAATATGGAGAGTGAAAAGCAAAAAGTTACAATAAAATAAAATTTAAGGTATTCAAGTTCAGGTTAATGTTTTTGTTTCTGTCATATACTGTAAAATACATTCAGTATGCATAATTTCTCTTTTTGCTAAGCAGCATCCTTCATGCCTCTTCTGTTACAGTTTTACTTTCTCTAAAAAATACATTAAAAAGTTATGCTTCAAATGCATGCTGGTCAGTTAAAACTGCTGTGCTCAAGTCGTATAAAGAAAGGACAGTACAATTCTTAATGCACCCAGGCACACCAAAAATCCTTCAAAGGTAAGCTGGTATGATATGGTTTAAAGCCTTGACTTTTTTTTTTATCTAAAGAAGGTTGTAATGTTCAACTCTTGCATAATTCTACAGTGTGAAGACATGAATGATATTAATCACAATCAAGCTAACACACTTTCTGGCATTTTGTGTGTGTAAAGGATGCAACCCCTATTATGGGTCATAAATTGTGTGAAGTGATTTATTTTTCTTTCAGAATAATACAACAAAAAGCTTAAATTCAAGGTACCTGACCTAAAGTTGAGGGTAATTTCAAGATAAACTTTTTCAGATCCATGCAGTTTCCTTCATTTGGCTTTTATGTAAAGACACATGCTTTGTGCTTCTCTTTGTTATAATTTTTGTCTCAAATAAAAATGCAGAAGAACCGATACATCAAATATCATGCAAATCTACAATGCTTTATAATATATGATTGGTGCATTCAAATCGTGTACAAAAAAGGACTGCACAACGTTTATGTACACCAGCATGATGATAATGAACTGTGATTGGTAGTGATTTTTATTTTCAAGATAGCAAAAAGAAAAAAAAAAATCATTGTATTTCAGTTTAATTCAAAGTTTTCTTAAATCAAACATTTAAATATAAATAAAGCCTGCTTCATTTCGCTTTTTAAAGATATATGGATCATCTTGACAACAGCATCTTTTGGTCTTTGTTATGTTTTTAGTTTCTTTTCTCGAATCAATACATGATAACCGTTACTTCTTATGTCACAAGAATATAAGACAGTCCGTTAAGATTACTGAATTCAAGTTGTGTACAGAGATGACTACAATTTTCGTAAAGCAAAGCAGAAAACTTAATTTTTAAACATGTTCAATAAGGTGTGAACATTTAACAAGGTTTTAGCTAAAAAATAAGGACAGAATGTTAATATGACTTCTATAACAGCAATATACAGTGAGTAAACAATTGCACTGATTACAATATACACTTATTAAGTCATTTTGTATGCATAAAAGAATAAAATGATATAAGTCAGAAACTGTGGCAAGTTTTTTTTCTTTTTTTTTCAAAATAATACAACAATGCATGAAATTCAAAGTATTTGGGTTTAATTTAAGGATTCTTATGCATTAAAATGTCTGTTTTGGGATATGAGTAACCCTGATTTCAGCATCCTCTGTGCGGCTTTGTTATGTTTGTAACTTTCCTGCTGTGGAATAAATTCACAAGGACAGCTCCTTCAAAAGTGACAATACAAGATGGTCAGTTGAGATTGCCTAATGCAAGCAGGTCCAGGGGCAACTCTGCAACTTTCAAGAACTCAAACAGGCCAGAAATCTTAAATTCAAAGTTGTTTAAACACCTAATGAGGCTTTAGCTTAAAAAGAGGGGACATATTGTTTAATCAGGGTTGTATTACAGCAATGTAGAGTGAGGAAACACTGATCACAAACAAGGCAATTAAGTAACACATATTTGGGGCATTTTGAGTGCATAATAGGATGCATGAGAGGTCAGAAACTGGGGTCTGTAATTTTTTTTTTCAAAATAAACTAAAATCCAATATATTTGGGTTCACTTCAAGGTTTTATTTCAGTCAAATAACTAACAATGCATGTAGTATGCTTTATATTGGTATTTTGAGATGTATGTGTCACACTGATGGCAGCATTCCTTTTTTGTGATCAAATTTTTTATATATATATATATATACACACACACACACACACACACACACACACACACATATATATATATATATATATATATATATATATATATATATATATATATATATATCCCTCCCGCCACTCCAGAGCACAAGCAGGCTAGATGACTAGACCAGCTCCTTTCATTTTCTCACCGCAGACACCCATAGTTAAATCTTGGATTCCTCAATTCCAATCACACAAGCAGTGGACAGCTCCAAGTACATTACATCAAGAAATGTGAGAATCCAGTTGATCACCGAGAGCTTATCAGGGTGTTTCCACCTCATAGCTACTAATTTCTTGGCTGCAGTAAGCCCAGCAAGAAGAAGTCTTCTCTGGTGATGAAGTGTCAGCAGCTGAGATGTAGTAAAGTTGTTATGGACACAGGAATAGTCAAAGAAAATATATCCGACAAATGAGTGGATATTCTGTTCCAAAGGCAAGCCATGGGTGGGCATCCCCATACCTGTGTAGGAAAGTGGCAGGAGCCCCCAGGGAACATAGTGTGCATCGGGAGTCAGCCATGAGACCCATCAAATGCAGTGATGGCAGCATTCTTTGATATGAGCTTAACTTCTCTGCTATGGAATAAAAACACAAAGGCGACTACTTCAAACAGCATGCCAGTTCAAGATGGTTTGTTAAGTCTGCTAGAATTAAGTGGCCCCAGGGCAAATTTCATGCATTCAGACAGGCCAGAGAACTTAAGATTTAAAATCTGAAATGTTTGGATGAATTTAGCTAAAAAAAGAGGTGCCTGATATAAATCAGGACATGATTATAGTGATATTAAATGTTCAAAACTCTACAAAAGGGTCAGGAATTGTATCAGGTGTTTTTTTATTCGTATAAAATGTATTGTGAGCTCAGTTAAGAGTTCTCTTAATTCTCATCTCAAGATCACTTGGCTCTTTGTGATATATGGGTCACTCCGAGTGCATACAGCTTCTTTTGTGATGTTTTCAGGCACTCTGCTATAGAAATAATGCACAAAACCAAAACTAGTACTTCAAATACCAGATAAACAGGATGGTATAAGATTGTCCAATTCAAATGCGTATAGAGAGGACTGAGCATTAGTCATGTATGCAAGTGAGTTAGATATCTTGGAATTTAAACTGCTGTACTGTACATCTGAACAGAGTTAAAAGGATTGTTCAGTATCACAGCTTTGAGTGAAATGAAAAAAAAATGTTTGAACAACACACTGTCCTTTAAGTTTGGTGTATCTTATGAAAACCTCAGAAGTGAAGTCTACTTCTTGAAGACTTTAGGTCCTATAGTCATATTAGGGGATGTCAGAGAGAAAATAATGCTTACAAGGCATTTAATAATGCTCTGCACAAGCCGATAGGTGGAAAGCTGCTTTTATTTACCCTGGCTTTTTTTGAAGCTCCTGCCACCCACACACAAATGCTAATAGCACAATAGCACTTTTGCACAGCGGTGCTTGTCTAAAGGTAAAGGGAGACCCATCACCTCATCATTCCCATCAACTCCTACTCCCATCCCAGCTATGACCCCACAGAAACATTGTTTAGGCTCCGTTTAGATGTACTCTAACAGGCCTGAATGGCAGCAGGATATAGCCCTCAGTGGGGGCAAACAGTGAGAGGGAGCTGTGAGTGGGTCCTCTCTAACATGTGAGTGCTCTCTGCTGGCAACAAGTAGGTACTGCAGCTAAAAGGGAGAGGTGTTGGGCCAATGATTTCAACACAGTACACTCTCTTACTGACTGGTGACTGTCTGGAGGAGACGATTGATGCAGGGGAAGGCTGGAGCGCATTCATTCATCTCGAGTGAGTTTTCTTTGACCTACATTCACTTGCTTGTCTGGCAGTCAAATATCCGACCATCTGAAACTTGTGTTCGAAACTAATATGTGAAGATCAAGTATTTAACAATCAAACCTTTTGTTAACAATGCCAAATGCAAAAGTTGAAACAAAGATATTAAACATTTTGGCAATTTTGTCCATACTGGCCCAAAACAAGCTTTACACAATCACAGCAAGTTTATCAAGATGAGACACACTTGCTATACTAACATCCACTTTGCATTGAGAAGATTCAAACCAAACTGAAGATTTTTTGGTTAAAAACTTGTGTCAAAGATGACTGTCTTGAGTATTCTTACTGGCATCAGTCTGCCTATATACGACAGTGACTTCCTCTGGTAAGACTCTAAATGCTGCCTCCATCTGGTCAAGGTCCTGTTAATCTGTGTCGTCATATTTTTCAATTCATATGTAAGGAAATTTAAAAATAATATTTCTACACAAAAAACTTTGATACACTCAAGTTTGCTACCCATTTACAACATTGTAACTCTTCTGCCTGTAAATTCATTTAAAGTCTAAAACTTTCTCTTAAACTGTTTACAAATGTTTTCCTCTGTCCAAAGTAGGGCTCAAGAGCAGCAATCCTCCATCACTACCTCTTTGTCTGTTACTGCCTCTCTGTCTCCCTCTATCTTCCACTTTTCGCTCTCTAGTCCCCTCCCATCCAGTCCTTTCTCTCAGCTCATGGCCCTCTCACCCCTCCATCCCTCCTCCCAGCGAGCCGTCAGAGATCTGCACATATCGCCTCCCCGCATGAGAGAGAGAGAGAGCTTCTGATTTTGACACTCTGAGCGATTTGAGGTCGAATGCTTGAGCACATCCTGTTGTCCAAGGCAAAGCTGTAAACCACTAATTGTTGAGTCAAGGTTTTTGTCAAGCAGGCACTAGGCACAACAATCATCACACCAGCTGATGGCTGGAGGATTCTGTGTACGTGTGTTTATATCTGAGCTTGTGTGTGCGCACACATGTTTTCAAGCATTTCTATGGATCAAAAAAGGGGAGGGATAAAAAAGGTATTAAAAAAGCTAAATAAAAATAAGAAAGGAGTGGCATCTGAAATGCCTACAGTAGAAAGGAGCACAATGATTCTTTGCACGAGAGGAAGCAGTGGCATGCACTCGCATACAAAGGGGAACAAGTGGTCTTTACATGGAGTGCAGCTGCTTATTAAGACTCACTCCTTCGTGCATTATTCCTTTCATCCCCACTCAACCACAAAGTGATTTTACTTTGCCACTCACAATGACAGCAAAAGATTTCTAATGGACAAATCAGTCGCTTCCCCACGAGTTATAATACAATAAACAGCACATTCTATAAAAGTATCTAACTGAAAAACACTGTGTGGGAGAGAGCATGGAAGACAGAGTGAGAGGAAAAAAGAATATGAAAGAGCCCAATTCTCTCCAACGCCATAATAGTGAAATGAGCACATATAAATGTGTTAAGAGTATCTCTTTGCATCTTGTATAGACTGCATGTATTTAATCTGTAAAGCTTATTAAGGCCCTAGTCATTGCTATGCAAAGCAGCACCCAGTGCTTTTCTCTCGCTTTTCAGCCGGGTGCAGTGTTTGGCCAATAGGACTGGCCCCCCGCCTCTCATTCTGCATTCATAACATGCAACATTTGCACAATGTATCTCTCAAAGGCCCTGAATAGAAGGCCTTAATACTCATGTAAACAACTGCAAACCAATTACTTAATGAATCAGGCCCACACATAATGAGGAGCCTCACAAAGGGCTATAAATGCATTTTTTGCACCAAAGCCTCTGCTTTAAACTACAATCCCTCTGCTGTAGTCCAGGCTTAACTGGCAAATCATAATTATTGTCTAAGACAACAGAGAGGAAGCCAGTTTTGTATTTTGAGTCCAGCTCCATCCCTCTTTTGATGTCACTCATCAGCTCGCTGACAAAATAAAGCAAATAATTAACAAGAAGGATGGAGAGGAGGGGGCGTACAGGAAGACTGAGCGAAAGAGGGGCAAGAGATGGAGACAGGGCAAAAGAAAAAGAGAGAAACAGAATGACAGAAAGGAGGAAAGCAGGGTGAAAGCAGGCTGCAGTGTTATGCTCCTGCTTAAGTGCAGGGCTTCTAGACCACTTGTGGAAGCAATAAAGCGCAAGAAGTGACTGTGGTAAGTGGAATGCTTAAATCTAAGCATCCAGGAGAAGCAAATAAAAGACAGGAGGAATCGTTGTTTGACCAAAGAGAAGAAAATGGTCATGGTAACTGTAAATGCTGACCGCTACGTTCTTCTTCACTGTATTGATATTTAAGTGTCAAGCATGCAAAACTACCTATTAATCCAATTTTTGTCATGTACACATCTTGTTTCATCACTTTTCATAGCATTCTGTATATCTAATATCTGTCTAATTTTTACTATTGCATTTACATTTGTTTAATCACATGTACAGCAGACTTCCCATGCACATTAATGACAGAGAGACAGGCACCATCTGAAAGAGTCCGGGCCCAAAATTGGCTCATGTTTATTAAAGAGGGTGGTCACTGGGGCTAGCAGTGGCAGACATCAGCAGCTATGAGGACCACAATAGAGCCAGCCCATTAGGCCCTTCCCTGAGCTAATAGGCAGACTGGGAGCGCCTGTTTGCCAGGCCAGAGAGAAACAGACTTCAGCCCTCGTGTCAGCGTGGTGCCCAGTAATCACATGAAATCAGAGAAGATTATTCCTCATAACGTTTACCCAGCCATTACTACAGCCCAAATGGGTTCGCGGTGAAGAGGTGCTCTGAGGACCCGACATGCAATTGCAGATTTGATGAAGTCGTGTTGATATTCAAATGTAACCGTGATGGTGTTAGCTTCCACCAAGCTATTTATCATTAGATCTTCTTTTCCAGTCCACTTAGGCCTCTGATTTGAGCAGCCTAAATGTGTTTGAAGGGTGAAAAATGAAAGGACATTTGTCCTTGTCAACACTTGAATCCCCTTCTTCCATAACAGTTGTCTCTGATTCTCTTCTTGACATGATCTGTTTGCAGTCTAACAACAAGCCTGAAGATAGCCAGATTATGACTCCAATTTATTTTTGTGGTAACTGTTTAGCTTTTGATTTCAAAACCTAGCTGAACCCAGCAAACAGTGAGTGAGAGGGGCTTTGGGAGCCTTTTGTCTTTGTAAGCGAGTTAATGGGTGGCGCCCCCTTGATCTTATGGAAATGAACAGGGAATTATTAGAGCCGCCATGCAAATGTACATCAACCACTTTGGTGTCTGGTGGCCCATTTCCTGTGGCCCGTTGAATAATAACAATGTTCTTACCGAGGGTAAGGGTCTTGATGTGAGGAGCGTTTGGCCCTCCCCAGGTCCTCTTCATGGCCATGATTTATTCCTTAAAAGAGCAAACAGTGCTGATAAAACCATTTGATTAGGACGTCTCATCAGAAGCTAATCAACAATGCATTTTAATGATGGAAACTTATGGTAAGGCCTGTAGGATGCAGATTTCTCCATGCCTGTGTTGGGGTGTCTTGATGCACACAACTGGTTTTGTATATCTTTCACCTAATTTATCAGTAATCTACTTGGATGCCACAGATGCCACACCCAAAGGTACAGAACAAGTCAAAGCTAATCATAGACAATAGACAAGTCTTGTAAATTATTAGGATGTAAAGCCCAGTTTAGACCAAAGATTTGCAAAGAGTTTAAATGTGAAACTGCTTTCAGCGGGCCATCTACACATGAAAGGGACAGTCATAGTCATTTACTTCCTACAGTTGCAATTTTGCTCCTTTTACAAAATAACAAATAAACAGACCAGCAGATTAAAAAAAGGATCTTTGAGACTTTGGAGTTGCCCACGAGTGTTTAAATGGAATACCCAAGGGACTTATGCCAATATATACCAGAGTTTGAGGACAGAGATATCCCATCTTCTCTCATTTTTTTCCAGTTCCTCCTGGAGCAGAGTTGTATCTTAAGGAATCTGTGTTGCCTCCAAGGGTCTGAGCTAACACTTTACTGTATTTACTGGATGATGATTATGCTGCACTTCGTGGTGACGGATAAGCCATTAATGACTGTTGATTAATATTTACTGCTATGGATTTAAATTGTTTAAAAAATTACTATATTAGCTTTTAGGGCGGCATGGTGGTGCAGCAGGTAGTGCAAGTGCCTCACAGCAAGAAGGTCGCCTGTTCAATCCTCTTGCTGGGCCAGGCGTTTCTGTGCGAAGTTCTTCCGGTGCATGCATAGGTTCTCTCTGGGCACTCCGGAAAACCAAATACATGCTAATTGGGTTGATTGGTGACTCTAAATTGCCCTTAGGTATGAGTGTGACAGTCAACGGTTGTCCGTCTCTCTATGTCGGCTGGTGACCGGTTCGGGGTGTACCCCGCCTCTTGACCAATGTCAGCTGGGATAGACTCCAGCCCCCGCGACCCCGAAAGGGATAAGCGGTATAGATAATGGATGGATTGAATATATTGCCTTTTAGGTCCTGACTAGCTGTTACAAAAACAGAAAGAGCTGTCTGTCCTACAATCAGCTGCTGGATATCTGACTAATCACAGACAACACCGTCATGGTTGAGCTGTGATGGCTTCATTTAACGATTGTTGGCTCTCTGATAGGTCCACTGACCAACCAATCAGAGAGCCCACTTACATAACAACTATAGCTGGGTTTCTCCAGTAAGATAAACTTCAATCTGAGGCCCTATCCACATGGAGATGAACATGTCCCCTTTTTTAGAATGTTCTTCGTAAAAACTGCATTGTTTCAAGAAATCTGTTCATTCCACATGAAAACACTGTAGTATATATGCAAGGCCTGTAAGTGGGGCTGTAAGGCTGCTGCAGACATACACCGAAACCAGAGAAGAAGACATGGAGCAATGCGTAAATCATGAGAAATGTAAACAAACACTGGCATATGCTGATCTCCGTGCTCTCTTGTTGCACATATTGGTTGTAGAGGAGTAAAAGCCAAAACAAGCTCAGTAGCCTCTGCAGCATGAACACAACACTGTGTTCCGTCATTGTTTCTGTAATTGTTTCTCATGCAGTTTAAGAAAGAGTTGGGGCCGTGTAGTAGTTAGTTAGTAGTTTCTGAAAAAATCCATATTTGTTGTAAACACGTTAATGCAAGGGCCAGTGGTTTCACATTAATCTACTCTAGGACCTGTTTTGGGAAAACTTGAGTGGATACACTTAAATTTGTCTCAGTGTGGGCAGCCCCTACAAGCTTTTTTCAACGCCTTGTGGTGAAATTATTGCCTTAATTTTGTTACATAAACACTAAAAATAACAAAGAAAACCTGAGCCATTTTTAAGATGAATTAATGCCTTTGTTTTGTCTGTTAAGCACTTTGTAAACATCAAATATCAAAAGTTCTATATAAATGAAGTTATTATTATTATTATTATTGTATTTTTTTAGACATACAATCCTTAAATTTCCTTTAAAAAGTATCTGGGTAACCTACCCAGAAAATTCCTTGATTTGCTTGTTAACATTTAGTCCTCAATGCAGGAAGTTTTGCAGCAGTTTGCCTGTCAGTAAATGGAGGTGTTGGTCTGGGGAAAATATAAGGTGGGCAGCAGGTACATTTCAGAGTAAAAAGGGAAACCCTGCTGTTTGCGTTCACACATACATCCTCTGAGTAAATTCAGGATAATCTGAGGTTTTCTGCAAGTGTGAATGAAATGTATTATACACTTGGAGAAAACACTGTAATCCTGATTATATTTAGTGCACTATTAATTTTTAGTAGTATTAATAAAAGTACATTGTTGATGTGGGCATCAAAATCACTACCATCAGACACCAGTAATATTCAAATTAATCTGAAATGTTTTTAAAGATTTTGAGTTATCTTCATAACCCTGCTGTATTTTTTTTATTGATACCATATCAAACCTCATATAGAGTGGTGCAGGAATGATGTATTTTTGTAGGCCAACGTGGATGTTAGCATCACAGTGGGTCCCTCGACTGCAAGCCCACTTAAAGCCTATGGTATTTTTCACTGTGTTTGGAACCATAGCTGATAGTAAGCTCTGTAGCAAACAAAATACATGAAACTTACATGTTCTGCTCTTTGCGCTAATCTTAACAAAAGAAACTGCTTTTCATGATTTTTGTCAAGCTTAAATGTAATCAGTGAGAGTAAAAAGCTATTATTAAACTACTGTGGAACTACAAAATATATGAAACTTACATGTTCTGCCTTTGCTCTAAGCTTAACAAAAGAGGCTGCTTTTCATGATTTTTCAAGCTTAAACGTTATCGGCGAGAGCAAAAAGCTATTATTAAACTATACTGGATCTACAACATAGCGGTTCGCCTTAGTAGCAGCTATTATATTTTTAATATATATTAACTTGTTGTGACCTCTTGTTTCAGAATAACATCTGAATCAAATGACCTGATCAAGTTGGTCCTCATGGTTGTGGCAGTACTGTATGAATTATTGATTAATAAAAAATGTTTAGAAATGCTTGCAGTTGGGTCCTGAGCAATTTTGTAGTCCTTGTAAGCAGTTCTTTAGGAATCGTCATTTAAAAAACACAACAGTGGGTTAAAGTTCAAAAGCAGGCAACATCAAATGCATTTTATTATTTCCCATTGAATGTTAAATCTCATGCGCACATCACAAACCTTATTTAAGGCATTTATCTGAAGCCAGTATTCTTAACTCTATAGTTTCAGGCTTGAGAACATTATGTGCTAAATGCTGACTTTCTTCTGCATTTTTGGACTCATTCCTGGATCATTCTGTTGTGATACATATCGTATCACCAGGTTCTTGCCAATACAAATCCCTTCTAGTTACAGTCACCAAGGAGGGCGAGGCTTAATAAAGGGCCACTTCCTGTAAATGGTAGGGCTTGACAAAAGGTCATTTGACACTGCCGCACCTGTCCCCTCATATGTTCTAAAATGGTCGACAAAAGTCTTTGGTATGAACTGGGCTTAATGTAGGCAAAGATGGGTCAACACATAAAGCTCTGAGGTTTGGCCCTCTAACAATTTTGTACAGAACAAACAAATCCTGGTTTGGGTGTCCCTATGTGTCAAGACACCATATGGCCAATGTTGACCAATGGTTAGGCTGTGGGTGCTGTCTTCTGTTCAAAGTGAACCACATTTCTTACCAGAGAGCCCATCATCGTCATCCTCCTCCTCCTCTTCAGAACTCTGCAGCCTTTCCTGCATGGCTGATTGTTTAAGTAACTGATATGCTTTTGTCTCTGTTAGAGGAACACACACATCCACACACGGGTACACACACACAGGCACACAAAGTCCCTGTCAAATATTTGCTTAAAACACAGGTTTCCAACTTTCAGAGGGTTTCTGTGTTTGATGAGACAACACGCTTCAGTAGCTGAGTCTGTCGGTGTCACCTCAGAGCGGAGTGGGTGAATACACTGTGCTTGATCAGCTAAGCTGTTGATTCAAGCCTACATTATGTAGCAACAGTTTCCATGAGAAAACCAGCATCTCACTTTATCTCAGCATCCCTGACCAGAAAGGCAATGAGTGTTTTCTGTTTTAAAACCACTCATAATTACTTTCCAGCACACTAAAGTAGGTATCATGTTTGAAAAGAGCACAGAGACTGTGCTGGCAGGAAAATAACACTGCTGAAGAAGGTAATAAATGGGCTGCTTCTACAATGATGCGCCAAGAAAAAACATGTTTAAAGAATGAAGCAAACATTATTTTATATGTTCTGCTCTTTGTGATAAACATTATTTTACTAACCTAGTTCTTACATTTAAGCATGGTTTCATTTTAAAGTGTCATCTTTGATCATAGTCCTCCAATCTGATATTTATATTGCATCACAATCTGAAATGTTGTTCAAGCCTCTGCAGTTTACACCACCATAGCCCGCACATATAGTCTGTACAACATCAGATACGCAGACCCACATCTCTTGGCAATTACTATCAGTTCCAAGGTCATGGTATTTGATGGTGACATTGATGTAGCTCACCACAGCAAAAACCATTCCCTTGAAAAAAAAAACCTTTAGTCATGTTTTTTTTTTTTTTCAAACTGGTCATGGCTCTTTTGATTAAGTGTAGCGATTGCAAACTGGACTCATTTTGCTGGCTGTGCACGTTAGGGATGCAGACACATGAAAGACCCCGTAGGAAATCTGATAGCCCAGGGTAATATAGCATTGCTTTACATTTCAGAGGTGCAGCTCAGGGACGGGCACACCAACTGCTTCCAGGATGCCTTCATATCTAGTATTTTTTCAAGTCTAGCCTTGCCGGAGCATTGTTTAGAAGATAATGAGAGGCGATGACAGATCTCTTGTGCTTCCCACCCTGGCATCCTGACAATTAAACAGCCGCATTATGCTTGGGCCAGCGAATTATCAATTTTGCCACAATGCCTCGGACCAGGCTGAAAACATAGCTAGTGTTTTCTCGGAGATAATTAGAGGGAACTAGCGCAGCTCTTCAGGTGGGACTTTGACCCTGGATTCACCTTGATCATCCTGTTTCAGCCATTGCGTAAAAGAGCCCATTATTCACTGCAGAGGGAGGAAAACAAACCACAACATAAGGACAGTGTGAATGCTGGGGCACCGGCGATGCCTTTTTACCTCTAATAGGAACACTTTCCACAGGGCTTTCGTCCTGGCTGTCCTCTTCAGTACTTTGTAGTTCTGTAAGAAAAGGAAGCGCATAGTGAGAAGCAGAGGCAGGGAGGAAGGGAGTTTGGGGATAGAAATGGGAATGGGGGTCTTTCTTTAGCTGTGAATAGAAGGCTGTATGAAACTGGGCTGTGAGGGATTTATGAAAAGCTCTATGGTGAAATTGATTTCTTTCATAAAAAGGAAGTTTTAGTTCTTTGCAGAGGTGGTTTGTAAAAAAACAGTAGTCTACATTTGTTCCTATTAACGGCCTTGTTGTATGTTATTTTGCAAAGACAGTGTCATCTCAGTCTGAATGTTTGGGCCATTTGTGGAAATCCTCATGCAACTTTGACAAAAGCAAAATAAGTGCTTAAGGGGGAGGTTTGGTTTTTACTAAATGCAGCCATTCATCCTTAAACTAAAGGTGCTCATAGAGAACAAACCTCTGCTAAGGCATTTCTAAACTGTTAGCCCAGTAATTATGAAAAATGTGGAAAAGTGCCTTATCTTGCAATGTTAACAAATCCTTGTTAAATTCCTGGACCTGCATTTGGATACAGACAACCACCATCTAAATCTAATCACTGTTCTCTTGTGCCATCACCAACAATCCCTGAACATATCATCAAAATCTGTTGAGAATTTTATGTTATTATCGAAAATGTGGAAAACTGAACCATCTTGCTCTATTCACATATCCTTTGAAAAAAATCCTGGATCCCACATATGGATGACCACCAGAATCGAAACCATTTCCCTTGTGCCATGACCAACATTCCCTGAAAATTCCATCAGAATCCATTAAGAACCTTTTGAGTTAACTTGCTCACACACAGACAAACGAACAAACTGGCAAATGCCAAAATATAACCTCCTCAGAGAAGCTAATAATAAATACAGCCAAAGCATAAAAAATGTTAATCTCTTTTCAAATACTGCCTGCTTATCACATATGCTTAAAAAATGCTAATTTGTGAATGTCAGATTGCTATTTTACAAGAATGTGACAAGCCAGGGCACTAAATATAGATACATAATTACAAGATTTTAAGTCCTATTGCTCTTTAAAGAGCGGGGAAAGTAACACAGATATGCATATGAACAGAAACCCAATACAAGTGTCATTTGCTGTCATATTGTTTCCATTGCTCTCTGATATGACTTTTAAAATAGCCAAATATGAATGTGATGAGTATGCTATTAGTCAACATGCTATCTAAAATTTGAGATCTCCTACAGGTAAAAATAAGACTCTTCAGACTTTTTATGGCCCTAAAATAAAAATAAAAAAATGAAGACCTTATGAGACATTTTGAGGATCAGCAGGGATCCTACCTGGTAGATGTCAGTATGTTAGTTTCTCTACAGAGGTGGCTTATAAAAAAAATGGCTGTGCTATATGTTATTTTGCAAGGACAGTGTTATCTTGGTCTGAATGTTTGGGCCATTTCTGGAAATCCTCAAGCAACTCTGACAAAAGCAAAATTAGAGCTTAAGGGTGAGTTTTTGTTTTTCAGAAAATGCAGCCATTCATCCTTAAAAAATAACCAAATCACAGCTCAACAGTTTTCAGTCTTTTTAAAATACTGCCTTCTTATCACATTTTTCCTCTATGCCTGCTCATAAAATTAAAAACACTCTCCAGTAACCTTGCATCTGTTGCTTCAGCACCGGCCTGGCGGGCTTCACATATCCTTCAGCCAGGAGAGAAGAAGGACCACCCGAAGAAGACAAGTCGCTCTCGTCCTCCGCTGAGGGGCACTCCTCACTGGACCGGGACACAAGTGTCCTCAGCAGCACTTTGGCCTGCAAGCAGCACAAATTAAAACCACACTCTTAATTGTTCCCATTTTGTGAAGGAAGTGTTAAATTGAACTCTCGCCGATTAGGCAAGTCATTTACTTTGGCCACGGCTGCTCGCACAGAGGTGCAGCTGTAGTGTGTGTTCAAACGCCAAGGCAAAATAACTTCAAATTCTCTCACTCGTTTAACTAAAAAAAGATTATTTCGCACACTTTTGCTCTCGCGTTTCCTCTCAATCACACTTTTTTTTTTCCTCCTCTCCCTCTCTTCTCATCCATGAGATTAGAGAAGCGCCTAAAGAATGCAATCACCCTGGCGTTAATGTGCAACACATTCCAGATATCGCCCCTCTTGGCTGAGAGAATTGAGACAAACTGCTCTCTGCCTCCCTCTCCAGCTCATTTTTTATCTCTGGAGAGATGAGGATACACAATTAAGAGGAGCTGTTCCAGGAGATGAGGAGCAGGGAGATGCCACACACCGATTTCCTTTCTCTCCTTTTTTCCCTCCCCCATATCAAATCCTGCCATCATCATCTCTCTTTTGTGATCAAAGACTGCCTCTCAGCCTCTGATGGCCATTTGCTACTTTTAATGAGCACTAATATAGAGGGGATGATCAGGAGGATTTTGACAGTGACAAACTTAAAGTACATTGTAAGTTGTTATCAGGAGGTTGCACTGAACACTGACAATGTGCATGCTTTCATTTTCTGAGAGGGGAAGAGAAGCAAAAACATGCCAATCTGAGCTTACCACTCTTATTTGATGGCATTGCACAATAAAAACTGTCTTGATCCTTGTCCCTGATATCCTTCTTTGTTCTTTTTTTTTAGATTTAGTCAAATGTACCCTGGGTTGAGGGCTCTCGCAGACCCACTGCATTTTAAATATCAATGAATGCAACTGTTAGCACTTGAATATTCAAAGGGCCTCTTTGAGTGTGTGCATGCGAGCTGCATGCTCCCATTCGTCGGGGTAGCCAGGCTGTGTGGCATTACGTGAATGGAAATTTCTGTTTGCTCTTGTGTGTAAAGAGTAAGCTGTTGTACAAGAGGACAGAGAGGGAAGGGAGAGAGAAATAGAGGGAGAAATAGAGGGGAGTGAGAGAAATAGATGGAGCGAGGGAGATAAAGGGAGGAAAACATTTTTACTCAGGCTTTTCCTGATGCACTTGGACACAATGATGTAGATGGCAGTGCCTCTCTTCCTTTGTCATTTCATATCTTCAAGAGGCTCTACAGGCTCCCTCTTTGCCTCTCTCATTGTGCCGGGACACAGGAGCAAGAGGTCCAAGCCAGAAGAACCCCAGCGAGATTATGCTACAAAATTAATAACTAGACAATTTATATGCAAAGAGAAATGCTAGGATAGGAGAGTTGTTCAAAAATCTAACCTCTGTATATTTAGTTGACTAGTGATACATGATCACAAAATGCTTCTCTGTGAAGAAATCTCAAAAACAAACTTCTGCAGGTCATAACCACAAGAGCTACATACATTTTACATGGACACTTTTTTAACAGCCAGCTGCACATCAGATACATGAAATAATACAAAAACATTTAGAAAATAAAAATACTATTTAAGTAAAATAATATAAACAATGATGTCCCATTTAAAGATAATACTGTATGCGCAATTAGCATGACTTCATGGGTTCTTCTTAGTGTAAAGAAACCCTTTATGAAGCAGTAGACCTGGTATCCCACTGTTAGCTGAGCCAGTGCACCCCTTTTACTTTGCTGATTACGATTAAGCTTCAAATATTGTGAAAAGTTGGTTCGTTTGTTAAGATTATCACAACGAGCAGAGCATGTAAGTTTTATAATTTTATGTTTGCTACAGAGCTTATTGTCAGCAATGATCCAAGAAACAGTGAAATATTTCATTGGCTTTTAGTGGGCATGCAGGCGAGGGAACCAGCGCAATACTAGCTTCTGCCTTAGCCTACACAAATACATCATCCCTGCACCACTCTATTATTTCTGTCACCGGGACAAACTGTAAAATGTAGCCATATTGCACAGACCATGCTTTACATATGTAACACTGATTAAAGACTGTATTTTTTAAGCATATGATATTGTGCTTTCCTTGTAATTAAAAAACATGGAATATTTTGCAAGAAAAAAAATATTGTGATATTTATCATCCAGCTCAAAGTATTGCAGTGAATGTTTTGCACTGTATCACTAAATCTGTAGTGATATGTATAGCTTCACAATGTTAGAGAGACACACCTCTAATGTTGTCCCCAACATGTTGTCTTATCCTCTATGTTTTCTTATGCAACCTGTAAAACAGCCCATTATGTATGAAATGAAGGAGCTACTTATTAACGCACAACCTAAAATTTGAGACGTTTTACAGGTAAAGTTAAGACTTTTTGAGATGTTTTACTGCCCTCAATTTCAAAAGTCAAATGCAAAACTTTTTGAGGCATTTAAGGACCCGAGGGAACGCTACCTGGCTGGTAGATGTCATTTAAAATGTTCATTTCTGAAAAAAAGGTTATGCACAAATCTTCAAGATTGTCATTTCAAAGTAATTATAATTTACTTCTGTATTCAAACAATATTGATCTGTCATTGGTATACAAGTTGGTAATTACTGCAATACCAATTGTAATACTGTAAGATAGTTAAAGAATATAAATGCCCCTTTATGAACCCAGCCATACTTTTGTCTAATAAAAACTTAAAAGCAGGTATTTTTCAGACCAATACACCATATGAAATAAGAGACTCAGAATATAGTCTGTTATTTGTGAATTGCACATGGGTCAGGGTTTCCCTGCTGTTTTGGTCAATATTTGAAGCAATCTAATGAGCAGGAGCCACATTTGGCTTGAAACCTTCAACACAAAAGGGCCTCTGAATGTCAACTACAGCTCATTTCTGAAAACTAAGAAAAAAATCCTCCACAGAAAAAAGGAGCTGTTTTATCTTTGTGGTTCCACATATAATTATGTCTGCCTTCTCTGATGACACTTGTATTAATGAATAAAAGTATGTGACCTCCTGTCAGTGTATGTAGTGGCAGTGTATGTGCCTCCAACGCTACCTGGTGGCTGTAGTTGGCATGGCGCTCCAGCAGCAGCGGTGTGAACAGCTGGACTAAGCGCTCAGTGCTGAGGACACGGCGCTCCTTGAGCAGGAGGGCGTGCTTGAACCAGCGATCCCACAGCCGAGCAGCATCAGGAGGGAGGCTGGTGCTGTGGTGAGAGTAGGAAAGGGATTGTTGGGAGAGAAAATATTAGATCTTTTTAATAAAGGAAAAAGTAAAGCACTGGTAATAGAGTCAATAATTAATCCTGAAAGTGAGAATTCTTTTCAGTGTAATAAAACGCATGGTTTTAGATGTTGACGAATTTTTATGACATGCATTTGCTCCAGAATTTTTTCAAAAAGCTGTTCACTGTGTACATTTACTGAAAGATACAGATGTTTAAAGACTGACCATTAATGTATTCCAGTTAACACTAAACACAGACAAACAGCCACATTGCTCCTCACTCAAAACTGAATAAAAGGTCAGGGGCATCTACCCAGGAAAGAGAAGATCACTGCTAGATGTGTGCCTTTGGATTGAGTGTATATCAGCGAGGGCCTCACTGAAATCAATAGAGTGGTGAAGCAGAGCATGGATTTGGCTCAGCGTATAACTACTCATTATCCAAAGGACTGGAAGTCACAGATAGGGCATTTTAATTTACTCATGACATTCACCCGTGCAGTGTTACCGCACGAGGTGACACTGAGGATGACCTTTATATTCGTGGACGAGTGAGACTGTATTGAATGTTAGCGTGCAATATCTTGGCGACTGTTGGGAGAGCGTACCCCTGCCCCTTCTGCAAAAAAAAAAAAAAAGCAAAAAAAGCACAGGCAGCTATCCACTCTTTGTCTGCTAAGTGGAATTCACCTTTAATGCAAGTCTGTATCTATGAAAAGAAAATAAGTGTCTATTGAACTTTGAAGCTATAAGGGCACTGCTATTTGTGCCCTAAATGTCACAATTTCATGACTATTTACTACAAAAACGCTGGATTCATTAAACTGTAAATATCATTATACTGTATCTACTGAGCATTATACTGAACACTTCCATTGTTGTACTTGGTTGATCTGTGTTTCTGCTCTTGCAGGTGTTTTCTGGGTTTGGATTGTTTTGGGCTTTGTTTAGTTTCTAACTTTGCAGTGCATTTGCCATTAATGCATTTGGGTTTTATTCTTGCAGCATATTATTTCATTTGCACCATGTGTCCATGTTAGTGTTTTGTTCTGACCTTTGGTTGTGTTTCTGTACTTGAGTCTTTCTTGTTCTTGAAGGTGTTTTCCTCTTATTGAACTGCATCGAGCTGTTGTAGGCCATTTGCCCTTGTCAGCCACCGTATTAAATTACAGACAGAGTAATATAAAAACAGAGACGACATGCAGTAATATCGGCAATAATGTAAGATAGTTTCACAGTGCTCTTCTGCTGAATGGCTGAAATTATCCCCGCTAACTGAAAACAAAAGTGAGAGCAAGAGAGCCAACATTATATTTATCTGAGGGACGCTATCCATCATAGAGAACACCCTGCTGACACCTAACAGCCTCTAGGACCCTCTGTCCTGCTCACCTTGAAGTTATTGCAGCTTCATAAACGATACATTAAGGCAACACCAATTAGGAAGTAGGAGTAAGATTAAAGCTATCTCAGGTGGTGCATCACCTAGGACATCATAAGTTAGAACTCATGTTAAAACTAGGCTAGGTTTAAACTTACGCACAGCCAGTGCAACCTATAGCTGATATGGCAGAAGGACTGGTTCATGTGTCCATGAGATATATTTTAGTCGTTCATCAGGGCAACATCACATCGAAAGTTTTTGGAGAGGGCAGGGCAGAATTTGAAGAGGAAGAAGGTTTAAAAATATAATTTGATGCTGATTGGACACCACCTCTCCTTACCACAGCTAAACCACACTTGAAGCTACTGCCTCTCTCTCCTCAAGCTTCATATTCTGATGCAGGACATAACTCATGTCACTTTCAGGAAGCTGCTGAGGGGTGATAAAAAATGGACAGCTGTCTACAGTTGGTCAAACTTGGGACTTTTGTATTACAATACATAACACTAATCAGGACAGTAGTTGGGAGCAAGCATTTCACCTTTTGATTCTTCCTCTGTCTGATACATCTTATGATATTATTTCTGTCACACAGTAAAGTTTATTCACGTTGGTGGCCTCTGCTACATATGACAGTCAATTTCTCCATGTCAACTTGTGTAATATTTTGATGGAGAGCCCCCTAGAGGAAGAATTTACAAACTGCGTGTGAAACCTGCAATCTTGCTGCTCATTAGTTGCATTTTGTTGCAGATGTGACACATCATTAAGCTTTGAGTTCATTAAAAAGGGGATTAATGTTGTTTTATTAAGCTGGAAAACAATTTAGAAATGATTTATCTTGATTCATAAATCTGGAAAGTGAAACAGCACAGCAGCAAAAATGAAGTAGGGAGAGTATTTCCAGACACCATAAGCCTTACCTTATTTCCTTAGGTTCAGTGCAGGACTGGTGGGCGGTGACTAGATCCTGTGGAAGCAGACAGCCCTTTGCTGTACTCCATGACAACCTCTGAAGCTCATGAAGGATGACTGCTCCACACGCTTCAAGGTCCTCGTCATTCAAGCTCACTCCACCATTACAAAGGCTGTCCAATACACAGAGAGTTGTCAGCTATTGCCATGGAGCCCTGTGCTCGGCCCACAGGTCAGAGGCACATGGAGGACATCCAACTGCTAACACTCCATTAAATGTATATTACAACCAAACACATCACTGCACACACGCACGTACCTGCTGATATAATATCAGAGCAAGACTGAACATTATACAGTAGGTCACAGCACAAGATTGACACTCTTTTTGAAATAGAATATGTTGTTGACATCTTTTACTGCACTCATGTATGCACAGATGGGGAGAAGAATATAAAGGGTTTAAAAGATGTAGAGCGCTGCTTTTGTTGCACATTTATCCATACTTTACAACAAGAGGTCCAATTATGTTAAATTAATCATGCTATGAAATACAAAAGGCTCATGAAAAATAAGCCTAGACTAATGAAACACATTCTCCATCTCCCTGACTCCCAATAACAATCCAACAGTGTGGTTACTATAACAATCCCATGTGTTTGAAAACCCCTCAGAAATAAAGACGTGTGCATGTCGTTGATGACACTTCATCTAAAGTGAGAGCCCTTGGCAGAAGGATAATATGCTTTCCTCATCTGCACGAACTGCTCCATGGCCGTTAAATAAATATACACAGTGTTTAGTTTAGACAGGGAGAGATGACATTGTAAAGTTTGAAGAAAGACAAGAAGGGCATACCTGATAATTCTATTGAGTTGTTTTGCATCAATTGAAGAATCCATATACACACTGGTCTGCTCGCCGTGGAGTCGTCCTTCAATGTCGTCTAGCAAAGCAAATAGTCCTTCCTGGGAGAGACTAAAAAGAAACGTTACTCATGAATGTGGTGAAAGGAAATAAAAATAGAGGAGGCCAAGTGATCGATTGGCTCGCTTTTTGTAAAAGGATGCCCTTTGATCAAAAAACCTAAGACACATGTTTCTTTGCAATTCCCTTGGAGTGCTCAAGGACTTCTGAAGGAATCTGATCATTACATAGCTCCAACCACACAATAGAGAACTTCAACAACTCAAAGTGAGTCTGTTGGTGGTGCCACATGACAGGTTGTATAAAAATTGGCATTTAAAACCAGAGCTTGTAAGCTTTGTTGGCTACTGGTGGGGTAGACTTTAAATCATAATTACTGAACAGATAAACAGCACAGTAAGCTCCTTTAGATAGAAGGATAAAATACTTTATTAATCCCCTTGGGGAAATTTGGAATTATAAGATATGAATATGAAAAAGCAATGACACCTTAAGAGTTAAAACCAAACATCAACGGATAATCTATTCAAAAGATTTAGGAAATAAAGTATATCAGTCTTTTTTTGGATTCAAATCTTAGATTTGGGAAAGTATGTGAAAATGGTGATGCAAAGGCAAACGACACATTTACACTTATTAGAGACTGTTTACCTTAAATTATCACTGCTCAATTATAGCAAAAACTATTATCATGATTATTTTAATAGATATTGGGATCACAGTTCTAAAACATGATTACTCATTGATTTTACAACACATGCCAAATGCTTTCATTGAGCATATGTGCTTTTGACACGATCATTTTGACACTACCATAGAAAAATATATGTACAAATATAAACAACTCAAATAATTCTAACAATAAAAATGGAAAAAGAAAGAAAGTTCATCATGTGGCTCAGTAAACTTTAACCTTGATTACTCAGGTTTAAGTTTTTTTGGAAGACAGTAATTGTATTAGGGATTAAACTAAATTATTTGCCCAGCTCTATTCTACATGCTGCAAATGCTTTTATGCACTCAATGATTTTTTTCTCATGTGAGTTATCATGTAATAAAGCTGAAAAATTAATCCAATTTTTATTGCATTGACAATGACTGCCTTTCACAATTTTGATAACTAAATAATCTAGATTGAAGATTACAGTGCCACAAGACATGATGTACTTTAGTCTTTTATTCATCTTTTTTTTTTTTATTATTTTAGGTAATTGTGTTTTTTCACATATATTTTCAACTATAGCTTGTTCCTTGGTCTTTAAATTTACACTATATGGAGCACTTTAGTTCAAGGATAAGATGCGTGTTGTAAAAACAATGAGTAATTTTAGTCTATAATTGTGATCTCAATATCAATCAAAATAAATATGTTATGATTTTATTAATCAAGCAGCCCTACGGTGTACTGTGTAACCCCCTGTTTATATGCAGCACCTCCCATAATGAAGGATCTGGTGCTGATTTACAACCAAACAACTGAGGGTATGCATTGATGTCACAATTTGTGCACCAGACTGGCAGTTCGACCCGCTGAGGAGCAGAGAGCAACTTCTAGTAATTGATATTGGTGGTAAGACAGTGAAATGCTTTATATCACCAGAGAAGTGCCATGTTTCAGTCATCTTCTGATGGCCTGATTATTTTTGCTGATGTTTAATATGGAAAATGTACATTCTAGCCCTATCTTTGTGTAACAATGACCAAATAAACTTTTGTAGTCATAAAGGTACATTTTTAATGCAGCATTACTTTTTATATACCATAGGACGGAGCTCTGTAGTGACAATAACTCTGTATCTGTGTGACTTTGTGTAAATCCAAAATGAGATCAATGCTGGTAAAACCATATGCTTTCCCTGAGCATGCGGTTTTACCATCCATGTAACTGTCATTGCCTCCTGTTTATTTTTAATGTGACACCCAAACTGGCCAGAAATCTTCATTTCATTAAAAATATGTGGTAACTGCATGAATAATTGGCCAAATGACAGTCATATTAGTTTGATTATTTCATCAATTTGTTGTATAGATTTGACTATTTTTTAAATTCTTTACTGTCAAACCAGCTGTGGTAATTTGACTTTGCTGAGTGTTATGTCAGCTACAAGCAAGAAAACACAATCAGATGTCCACTGTGCCTGGTCATCGAAGAAATTGATGTTTAATGTTATCAATGATGTGCTGATACGTAATGTCTTGATGAGGAGAGAGAAAGATGTAGAGTTCCTATTGATCAGTACCTGAGTGACACAAGCTTGATATTTTTCTGCTGAATTTAAGTATTTGACTGCTTACTTCCCTTTAATTGCTGTTGTGTATTTGTGCTTCTTGCCACTCAGTGCCTGGATTTCCCCTCACTTGCACTTGACTGTGACGTCATGTGCATGCCCTCGATTGCAGTCTTAGGCAGGAAACCAAACCGGTCACATCTTTGTCATGTACTGATAAAAATAAACATGCTAAGCTTTTGTAATTTCATGACATTTTCCAATCTTAAATAATTCATCCATCCATTATCTATACCACTTATCCCTTTCTGGGTCCCATGGGCTGAAGTCTATCCCCAGGAGGCGGGGTACACCCAGAACCAGTCACCAGCCAATTACAGGGCCAAATAGAGAAACAGACAACATCCACACTCACACTCATAGGGCAATCTGGAGTCACCAATCCACCTGTAGAGCATGTTTTTGGTCTGTGGAGACTGTAATGTGCCGTTTGGAAAATCTTCACTGGGACAAACTACTTTCTCAGCCCAAGGGATCAGTCTGTCTGCATTACATGTAGAACTGAAACCAGATCCTGACTGGATTCTTTTCAAACTCAACCTGAAACAGTTTTAAAGATGACTCAGTTTTGTAATCATGTATTGTTGTCATGTATTTGCGTATTGTTGTATGTATTTGCTCTGTTTAATTGTTAAGATTTTAGCTTGTGTTTTGTGCTTTATGTGTTTTAAGGCTCAATTAAGGACGAGCTTTGTAAATTAGCTCAGGCAATTAATGCTGTAGCGCGCTGCAATGTTCTCTTGCTTGATACCGTTCCTATACAAATAGATATTAATTAAATATATAAATAAAAACAGCCAAAATATTAACAACTGCCTGGTATATCCACTTTTCACATTAAAAAGTGTAAGAAAAAAAGGTTCCTGAAAAGGGGGGCCTCAATATGATTTCTTTTGGTGAGAGATTTACACTTTAATCTGGTCCTGTGTGCGCTTGTAAAATGAGAAATGGATGCCTAATGCTTGTGGATATTGGGAATCCATCTCTTTCTTGAGCATTAAGCTCTGGGTGGCCCTCATTGAATTCTCCCAGAAACCCCAAGCTGAGAGATCCTGAGCTCCCCACATAAAAGGGGCCAAAAAGAATTTATGACAATCTGTAATGGGCTCCTGGGTTAGAGGTCAGCAAACAATTGCTCTCTCTTTTTGCAGGTTGTTTCCTGGTAACATCCTGATTAAGCTTGCAGCTTGAATTATATCCATGACATTTTGTAGTGTGCAATCCATCTGTGCTAAGTCCTCTTCACTGTGGCTGAAGTAGCATAGGCAAAAGCTCTATCTTTTTTTTTCCACCCTTCCCTTAGCGTCAGCGTGGGCCTTGAAATAGTCATCTTTCTCTTTCCACTTTATTTGTCTATGCTCTTCAAAAAGAGACCTTTAGAGAGCGAATTAGTTGTGTTTTCTGCAAACCTCTCTCTCCATCTCTCTCTCATTGTATTGTTGCCAGCTTTCATGTCAAGGTCTGCAACCTCACTTTAGATGCTGCTGTTGTCCGCATGTCGACATCATCAGGAGCACATTGTTAGCTAGGAGGAAGGGGTCAGCCTCTCTGCAACGATATTGCTCTACAGTGTGCAGTGCTGACTCCAGGGTGATTTACCACATGGAATAACCTCAGTGTTGAGTGATTGGTGTCAGGAGAATCTCCCGGTGCTTTCACAGACGGAGAAAATAACAAAAAAGAACAGAGAATTATACCAGAAGAGATAACGACACATTGAGTGCAGGCCAGTGACTAAATATGAGAAGTGTTGCACATACAGGGTTAGAACCAAAAGCAGTTAAAGTACAGCGATAGATTTTTTAATTCTGGACTTTTAACCAAAAAAGACACGGCCAAGTGATTCCTGTAAAAAGCTAGATGCTTCAACTCTATAAAACATTTACATTAGTTCAAAGCCTACTCAATTTTCATTTTACCTGTCTTGTATTTAAAAAAATATTTAACTTGTATGCCATGCTGCCATCAATTGGGCAGGGCCATCGTGCAGTTCAGGGACGACATATTTGAGAGCAGGACACAGTGGGGCCATTATGTTCAGTTTCGAAGAAAAAAAAAACTGGAGGATATTTCAGGCGTAAACTCTCACTGGCCCCAGCCATGCTGGAGGAGAAATATAATGGGATAATATAATGAATTGCCTGGGCTTGTTTTTCCTGACTGTGAGCTGAATGGAGGGAGCGATATAAACTCTAACCTTAAGAGAGAGAGGGAAAGAGAGGGAGAGGAGAGAGACTGGATGCTCTCTGAGCTGTACATCAAAGCCTCTGGTTTTCTCCTCATACACAGAAGCCCTCCGTGTTAACAATGAAAGCTGCAGCCCCCATCATCATCCCCCAGACAGGCTAACTGCAGTTCCTCTTGAGGTCACGCAATAAACAGTATTGTAGACCACACAGAAACACGTTTAGCCACAAACAAACATACATCAATTTAAGAGCAACATACAAGCTAAAATACTACTTTAGATTTAAAGTCAACCAAAAAAAGCTCTATACATTCTTAATTTTTCCAGTTACCATTCAATAGGCATGGGGAACATGCCAACCACACCAAAGATGGCAGGTGCTGAGCCAAAACAGAGAAAGGGGACATCAAAAACGTTTTCTTGAGACTCGAGTTAGTCCAGATTTTTACTCTGAATAATGTCACTTCAGGGTCTTAATGAAGAAATGAAAATCCACCCTTTTCTATGGTCACATGTTACACTTTATATGTATCTCATACGCAGTGTTTATAATGTGCTTTATTTGTTATATTTCACCTGGTCTGAGCTGTTTTCTTCCAGTACTCAAGTTGGTGATTCTCTGCGTCTGTAGCCCCTTCAAAAGGACTTAAAGAGGTGCATCTTTACTCTGTTTGTGTACTTTATGACGGCTCACAGCTTCATGCTGGTCACATTATTCTAATCAATTTCTTCCCTCTGATGTATTTAGATCCTTTTTTCCTATGACATGGCCATGAAGATTAATTTAAGCTGTCGTCTATACTCATCTTTTAGTTCAGACTAATACGACTGCTACACAAAATGGTATGTAACTATTTGTATTTATTCGGCAAGAATCAAATAAAACATGTTGAAAAGGTGGACATATCAATACAGTCTGATATTATGGGGTTGCACTTGAATGTTTATCAGAATTTATGCTTTTAAAAATGTATTATTTACTATTCACTTTTCCTCTCTGAAAACTGTTACTATGATTATCTTTATCATTTCTGTGGTTCAAGCTTTGTAAATAAGGGATGGGCACATTTGGTAACTATGAGGGCCATGGAAATGGGATGCTCACTTTCCAATGGCTAAACTGAAACGAATTGAAGAAAATTCCCAGTGAGACAGTCAAACTCCATGCAACTCGACTAAAATAATAACTATGATGCTTTAATTGGAATTTATGATGTTAATATTTCTACTTTTTAAGTCAAAAACAAACATTAAATCAAAATTTAATGTAATTAAAGAAAGCTCAAGCTATTTTTTTCTGCAATAAAGTAGTATACTGGTTATTAAAGTTCATTTTACTTCTTTCCATATACATTTAGCAATGCTTCATTATAAGCCTTAATGATAACCACTAGAGCAAAAAATATCCAATCATGTCTTGTTCAGGCCTCCTAGTTATTAAATATTATCATAGAATAGTTGCATTTTTAATGTTTTAATTAATTTCATTATAACACTTCATGGCAGATTTTGTCATGTTCATGCCAAAAAATTTGCAAAAAATTTGTTGTTTGTTGATTGGCAGGCATTATTAAGGGAGTAGGAGGACTTGACATTAACACTGTCCAACATGTCAAATGAATTTCAACAGTGGTTGGTACCAAAAAGGCTCCAACTAGCCACTTTGGATATCAGTGTTCCCTGTAGCACTTCCTTGTTAAGATTGATAATATAATAATAACAACAATAATAATAATAATAATTATAGTACATTTTATTTATAAAGTGTAAATAAAATGGACATTGAAAACTGAAAACTTAAATGTTCAGTGTCTTTGAGTTTCAAAAACTCAAAGACAATGAACATCAGAAAAAGATCAAATAACAGCATTAAAGGACACAAAATCATAAAACACAGTCACTGACATGAAAATACAAACACACACAAACACACTTAGCACAGTCAGACATTGAGTCTTAAGAAGTGATTTAAATGTGGATGAATCAGAGCAGTTTTGTAAGTGAGAGGGGAGAGAGTTCCAGAGGCAGCCCTAGAGACGGCTCTGACCCCCCGGGTTCAGTGCTTGGTTCTAAGGGGTGGAGTGAGGAGGTTATGGACAGGAGTTTCACCTTTATAGCACAAATGTATTTCTCTATCTGTGCTTGCCCGTCAGCACCACTGTTTGTGAATTAGATGCTTTTTTTAATGACTCCATTTTGCATATAAAGGGGAAATATTTTGCAATAATGACTGCGTAATGCTCAGCCACTCTATGTTTTGAAACACCAGCTCTCTAATACTCAGCACAGCAAAACAAACAAAAATGGGATGCACAAACACACACATACAAAGCATTTTATTTTTATCCAAAATGGATGAGAGAAAAATGCCTGAAATGTGATGCATGGCGGTCATTTATATTTGAAAGGGCTGTAATTTAGCAATGTAGTTTGTAGAAATTTTAGTCAGCTTCAGTCAGATGAATGAAGTTTCTCAACAACAAATTGTGGCAAGTGAAAATATTAAATGGCTATGAAATTGAAAAATCCTAAGACAAATTTGCAAGTGAGTAAATCTTTCTGTCAAGCCCTTATCTGTACATAATTAGGCACCATTTTGTTGTCATGTGCTAGTTACTGTTCAATAACTTGTGTGCATTCAGAACCATTATTATAAGTAAATGTCCAGCAGGTATTTTATGATAAAAAGGGTGGAAAAAGCATGTATAATTTATAACTTAAGAGAAGAAACCACAACCTAAAAAATAAAGAGTGGAAAAAGATACACAAAAATAAGGGGTTTCTTTTTCAAGAGCATTGAAGTCCTGTTCATGAAACACTGTATACTGTAGGGAAACACAGAGACTTTGGGAGTAGACATTCACATAGGATTTTCTGTGGCTCTATCCCCATCCAAAATGATCCTTCAACTCAGAGGCCATCATCACGCTAAGGATTTGTGGCTGTAAGTGCTGTCCACATGCCCACCCTCCAGAACACTCTATGGTGCCACAAATTTCCTCCTCCATTGGGGACTTCCTGAGGTCTCTCAAGCAGAAAATTGCTCTGTTACAGCATTATCTTGGATTAAGGCAATATTGTTGGTGACAGGTCCTGAGCTCTCCCTATAAGATGCATCACTGCCACCACCGCTGCTGCCTCTAAGCTACAGAGAGCACGGTGGCATGGACCGTGACTCCCACAATCCTCTCTGTCAGCTGTCTGATGTGATGGTGGCTCCTATCGTTAACGGCCCGAGTTTGGCATGGCTTTGCAGAACATTCTCCATTTCTCAGTTTTCTCTGCCTAAATGCGGTTATTGTGAATGTTTTCCGATGAGTACGCTCTCTTAAGTGCTAAATTGTTTTTTAATGACTGTAACACTTCGAAGAAAACACAAAACATGTTTAAAACAAAATCATGTACCTTTCCAAAGTCATCGTGGGACCTTGGGATTCAGAGTTCAACCGCGGTGTAGTCGTGGACCTTTCAGAGTGCAGGGGTGATACAGGACTGTGCTGATTGTGATCAGCGTCTCTCCTGGAAGTGGTCTTTCTGTCAGGTGCCACACCCTCTGGTGGATCCTCTTCCAGCTCAGATTGTGTCAGAGAGAGGGACAGGTCACTAACAATGCTCTCTGACAGCTCCACATCAGAGCTCGGTGTGCTGACACTCTCGCTTCTACCTGAATGTAAACGCATGGAAAAATATCCCAAGGCTTATTTTTATCTGTAAAAGGGCAAACTGTGCTCTCAACAATGAATTAAAGTAAACACAATAAAAGATATTAGATAGCAATGAGCAACGAACAGCACTGCAAACCTGATATATCTTGAGCTTCTTTTCCAGAAGTGGTTTGAGGCATCAAATGGCTAAGACCTCTCTCTTCACTTTCCATTATGGCCGGCTGATGAGCCACCTCTCGGGACTCAGAGTGTTCTGCAGGGGAATTCTCAGCCTTTATGGGGCTACTGCTGCCGGGAGATGGATTCTTCTCAGGCCCGGTCAAGGTCATCGGAGGTGATGGTTCTTCTTCATCATCACTTCCAAAAGCCACATTGCCAGCTGTGCCCGTAAAGGCACGAACAGATGGGAGCACCGGCACCGTTCTTTCATGTTTGTCACTCAAATTACAGCCGTCGGGGGAATCGTTTGAGCCTGAAATGTCATCTGATAAATGTGCTCGGTTGCTGGCAGCTTCCTCTCCTCCAACTCTGAAGTCCTTCAAAAGGCCACTTGGTAGACGTTCGCCGGAGTGCATGCTGCGATTGGGTGAACGATGCAATGCTTGGTGTGAGAGTACACTTGTGGTGCCAGCTTCAGCGTCAGACCCTCTGGAGGTCTGGCGGTCCATAAAAATTACCGCTGCTGGTTCAGAAAAATCCTTAGCTTGGTGTAAAGGGGAGCTGTCCTGGTGAAATCTAGGCATTGCTTCATCCTGCAACTGAAGGATGAAATTAATATAAGAAATCCATTCTGACAAAAATCAAAGTGCTTCTTTAAAATCATATTTCTTCTAGGAATAAGTAAAATAATATTTTTTGTCTCCATTATATGTAAAATAATCAAACTCAAGTGTTTTCTACTCTCTCTTCGATTTAGAAAATGTGATTTCATTAGGCCAAGGTCAGAATTCTTTTCACAAATTTCCCAGGATCAGTCTTTTAACTTTTCATCTTATTAGAAATCCTCTAGACAAGTTTGGATTCATGTCTGAAATGTCACCAAGGGGGGGAGAGAGTGAAGCAAAAAGCCTCCCTCCAAACATAATAACAAAAAGCACGGCTTCTGTTTCTTTTCTGATAAGCGTCTTAAATACCAAACAGTTAGCTGCTTAATAACATTCACTGTAAACCATGCAGCCTGCCCAGCAGATCCACAAAGTAGGTAAAAAAAGAGGAAAAGTTAATTTCTTGGCTGAGTGATTCCATCGGTAGCTGCAGGGCAAAGTAGAAAGTGTTTCACTAAAGTAGCAATTGATTCTTCTATCAATCTGCGGCACGCGTGTGCTCTTCCAAGGAATGTATTAAATATGAAAATCATATCCCGTTATCATCTGTCTCCAGCTTTCAGCCCGGTAAGCTTCCCTTAATGAATGCTGCAGCCTGAGGGACATGCACACTGCCAGCCAATGGCTTGTATGCATAATGGAGTGACGGTACCATTTTGCTCATTACAATATCGACAGGCTGACGGGGGTTTTGCACACAGTTACAAGTGACTGCTCTAGACAGCATGCTCCAAGTTATTATGAGATGTCTTAGACATTTCATCTAAAAGAGCTTTAACTGCTTTAAGTGAAGGGAGAAAGCGGCTATGGGCTTGAACTACATCGCTTGTACAGATGCACCAGCTAGGATTAGACACCTGTGCTATTACAGATACACAGTTTAAATGTAGACTCTTCTGCAGATTTACCGGGAATAATGTCAACTTTCTTTGTTACTCTAAACCTGAAAACACAGCTTGACAGAAAAGAGATTTGCATAAATCTTTTCGACATTTCAAAAAAGATGGATCAAGCATTAAAAAAGGAATAAGAGCCATTTTCAAACATTCAAAAATATGCAAAAAAATCACAAGCAAGAAAATATGAGACATCACATAATACAAAGCAGACATGTCCCATGTAAATGCATGGTATTCAATGATGTAACTTTACAAATACTATACTTGGAACAAATTCAGCATCGAGGCACTGAGTTTATGTTGCACTACGAAACATCACCTTTTTGACATCAAGCTCTTGTTCCATTTTCTTTCTTGCTTTCATAACACTGGAAATCTTCTTAAAATATTCATCCTGGAAATTATAAAAAAGGAACAGTCTAGTAGTTAGATAGATAGATAGATAGATAGATAGATAGATAGATAGATAGATAGATAGATAGATAGGGGTGTAATAATTAACAAAACAACAGTATATTGCAATATTTTGCTGCAGATACTGTATTACTATTTTATGGTGCAATATGGATATTTTGTTCATTGATAATTCCTCAAAATCAGGACATTTTTTTTGTATTTAGTTTAGCCTCCAGCCTCCAGTTTTTATTTCTGTCACTAAACGTAAAGCTTATCTATGTTTCAGGGACGGTCCTTAAATAAATAACACAAATTAGAAAGCTGTTTTTTTTATGGGTATCATACTATGGGTTCTTAATGCAGACCACATAGTTAAAAAAAAAAGTGACATATAGCCAAACCTGTAGTTTTGTGATAAAATATGTAGTGATGCACCAATTTTAAAATCAGGGTCAGTCCTGATACCAACCTTTAATAATTGAGTCGATCCCAATGCTTTTGTAATTACCACAGACATTATGTAATTCTTCCATAATGTCTGTTGATATAGGTCAGAGTTAGTCCATTTTTATGCTGTGAAAAATAAAATCCTCTCAGAGATCAAAATTAAATAGGGCTAACAAAACAGAAACAATCTGAAACTGATGTCTGTTCACCCCAAGTGAATTTGCATATGGTCAATGTTTGCTGATCGTATTATGTTACATCGTATCATCACTCCTGCTTAGATATGCATCGTATCACCAGATACCAGCCAATACACACCCCTAGTAGACAGATAGATATATACATAGATAGATGTTGCATTGCCTTTATATTGGTGCTGAGTATTATCCCTAAGTTGTGAGCCCACTCTATATGAAAAGCCAGAGTGACAGCACCAAGCATCTGTCAATCACAGTAAATCGCAGCGGGCTTCCCCAAGTGAGTAACCTCTGTGCTGCTGCTGACACCCATTTACATTTATCTCCCCGCCCAGGCTAAACTACCTTAATCCAATCTCCAATTAATAAGACCTAATGGCCTTTTTAAAGCTTTAGGTTATCTCAGAAATAACACACCTATTTTTCAGAAATAATGGCAATGTTCTAAGACAGAGACCTCACAAATATTATGATGTAGCCTTTTATTTGTTTGTGTAGCAAAAAACCCGACAAACAAAGATTTCATAGAAACTGTGATGAATGTCCCTTTGTACCTGGGCATGCTACTTTACTCACTGTCCTTTAAACAACTGCACTTAAAAGTCAGCATAATGCCAGGATAATCAAGCTGAGAGTAAACAATGAGACAAAAGCAACAGGACAACTAAAATAATGACAAAAACAGGACTCAAAAAGCATAAAGAGGAAATAAACCAACTGCTTGAGGGTAGAAAATGACTAAACCTCTGGAGCACTTCAGAGTCTGTATATTGGGCAATTAACTCAGCGAGTCATAATTAGCCAATTTTGTTAATTTGATATTAAGCTGTCAAGCACTGTCGTTGAGTTTTAAGTGATAATCTGACTGGCTCATTGTTCTCTGGCTCGTTCATTTGTTTGTAGTGATAAATTGCACAGTTTGAGTGTTTAGTATTGTCACATCAAGCAGTTGCAAATATTTCTCCTCTGTGTAAATATTACATTCGACTTCAAGGCAAATGGTTCGAACAATACTTCAGTAATAAATATACAGTTCATGAAGGTAGTCACAGAACAGTAGGTAATCTGTTAGAACTAGATTTTTTATTTTTTAATGCAGCAAGTAGGAAAATATATTTGATATTGGAAAAGTAAACCTGGTTCAACCTCTGTGGGCGGTGTGCTGGTTCAGATTGATTTTAATTAAACTCCATAAAAAAGAAAAACAACCCTAAAGAGAAAATCAAATTGTGTGTGTGAGAGTGGTGTACCTTTTGTTGTTGCAGAGCACCGTGGTCAGGAGTATATTCCTTCATGTTAATTTCTATGCTCTCCACCTCTCTCTGAAGCTCAAGGTTTCTCATTTTCGCTCGTTCTTCCCTGTCACAGATTTCCTTGAGATAACTGCGCAGTTTGGAACACTTTATCTGTGAGCTGAAGGCAGTGGAGACCTATTATTACAAAGGAATATTATCTGGGACTATTGTCAAAAAATAAGAGCCAGACTTTACACAAGAAAAGGTTAAGCACAATGCATTTTTTGAATATAATCCTATGCTCATCTCTACTATCAAAATAAGCCTTCCTGTGTTGACCTTGCATGTTATATGAGAATCAATTTACAGTGAAAACAGCAAAAAGATGCATTTTTCTTGCAAACACTTGAGTAAAAAGGAGTTTTGTTGTGCCATTATTAAAAAGCCAAGATTCATTTATATCAACACAAATGGAAAAGGAAAATATTACTTTAATCTAGACATAACAGTAAGCAGGAGTGGAAAGAGTACACAAATAAAGGAAGAAGGGTTTCAAAATTCTAGGAATTTTCAAAGTTGGACACTTTATGGGGGTAATTTATGTTGGACTTTATGGGAATAAACAGAAAAAAAAGAATAAACCTGGAATTTACTAAACTGAAGGTTGGATTTTAAATATAGTTGAGTGAAAAATAGCATAATATAGCATGATCTTAACTAAAACAACCAAATTTCATGCGAGCATAACTGAGAATATCTATGCTATTCCTCAGTCACATGCACACAGCACACTGCTTACTGTCGGGGTATTGAGGCCACGCCTCCTACCTGCACTGTACATTCCTCCATCACATGATCAGATGATTCTAGAATCTTGAACTACTGAGGCCACACAAGACCACTGAAGATACACATTTGAGCATGCCAACTACTTGAAGTTAGGTTAAAATTGATTGTTCAATAAAATAATTAATCTTGATAAAGTCCTACTCAATAAATAAATCTGTTGAAATGTAATGCTTTTAAAACGTATTAGCTAAGACTTCTGCCCATGACAAAACATGTGTATATTTATGTTTGGATGTGATACAGTTTGCTTAAATTACCCCTAATTTCCATTAAATTCCATTCCCATAAATTCTTATAATTCCCAGGAAACAGGAAAGTTTCCAATTTGGAATATTTCCAAAATTCCCCAGCTTAACTTCCCAAGCAAAGTTTCATGAAAATTACAGAAATATTCTTCCCCTTTGCAACCATAAAAGGAAGCACTTCATGAATCTTCAAGTAAATAAAAAAGGTACTTCTTTCAAAATGGACTCAAAACATGATTAAACATAGTATTTTTGTGCACTTTTCTGTTGTGAAAAAGATCAAAAGCTTAAGTGTGACAAGTCAAACAATTATTTGTTTCGATATGTATATATATATATATGTGTATATATATATATATATATATATATATATATATATATATATATATAGTGTATTAATATTTGGTCCAAATGGTTATTTGTTCTGATATGCTGTAAATAAGATTGGATATTAAAAATATGGGTGAAAATGTGTTGTTTACATGAGGGTTTACTCAAAGCACTGCAATGAAGAAGCGTCTTTGCTTACTTGTCCTGGAGCAGTTTTCTTTGAAATCATTACTTATACTTTTACTTGAGTATGTCTTTGGGGTGTGTGTATGGAGTTACATTTTTGTCATTTCACTTTAGTTAGTAAAAAAAAAAAAAAGAAAAGCTTAATTATCTTTTTTTTCCCCATCAACTAATGCGGCACTACCAATATATTAACTTAATACTGAAAGTAATTTTAATATCACAACACTCAGTACAGTACTGAAGACTTAAACAACACTGGTTTGATAAGCTACGTCATACCTAATGGATCATAACTGAGTTGTTGGTCCCATGTCCCATATCACAGTTTTTTGACCATTTACATCATGTTTTGGGTGTCTATTAAGCAAGGATCGGATTTAAGCTGAATAAAAATATGTCTCTGTAGAGGATAAGATGCAGCTCCTTTTTCCTCCCCCTCAGAAACACTCTGATCTGAGGGGGCAGAAGGGTTATGGGGGGCTATGATAATGAGCTCTGCGCTGATTAGCTGCCCAGGCGAAGACTGATGAGGGAGGGGAGGAGTACTTCTAACATGTATTTGAATTGAATCATGAAGTAATACTTTTATTTGTACTTGTAAAAAAAAATTCTCAAAGTAACTGTCCTTTACTTGTATGCAATATTTGTGTACTTTTTCCACTTCTGGTGTTCACTGTGTGAATTCTGATTTTACATGGGTAAAATGTACTCGAGTGAATGAAAGTGGAATATGTGCTGTATGTAGAGCAGTGGTTTTCAAATGTATTATCATGTCTTTTTCAGTCTGTACATTATTTATTTTATATTGAATTGAATAGAATTTATTTTATTTGATAGGGACAATGCAATTTAACATAGTTTGATACAAGACATAAAGCTGATGTGCTGCACATACAGTTTACAGCTGTTGCTAATGTCCAATTCTTGTCCCTAGGCTTTTGAATGTACAGTTTTAAAATACATTATTTCTTTTATCCACTGATGTAACCAAAAACATAGTTAAAATTGACTCAGCAGTTTCAAAAATTAGGTGAACTAATGAAAGAGCGGGACAGTAAAGTATTGATTTTTCTGCTCTTTTTGTAAACTGCCAAAACATGGTGCTCCCTTGTTGATGTTCCTTTAGTTACAGAATTTGAAGCTATGTATAGAAAATAATGCAAATGATTCATTCATTACTTTTCTAAAAGTGGTAATGATAACCAGCAATTTTTCATATTCCCATGGCACACCAAATCTTAAGTCAAGGCACATCACTGTGCCCTGGAAAAACCATTTGAAAACCACTGGTGTAGCATAACAACTTGCCCCTTTAGATATTAAATTACCAAAATTTAATCATAAAGACAATTTTAACACTTAATGTTGTCAGTAAGCTGTCAGTTATAAACGTGATCAACTTTTGGAACATGAACATCTATTTGGTATCAAATACTGAAGCTGCATCATTTCAGTCTCGAGTACTGTTTCAGTATTGAGTATGGTAAAGTCAAACTTAAAATGGTGGTATCATCCACAACCCTAGTGGATGGAACAAATGGATTAGTTAGGCTTTACATTCATTTTCCCTCAGTACTTAAACAAAGAAAAAAAATAACTACATTCCAAAACTCATACTTGAGTAAAAGTACTGATTTTAAAACACACGCAAAAGTACAATAACACATAAAGGCTACTTGATGACAGTAATTTGACTAATTTTTATTATTATTTTACACTCCTGACAGTATGAACTGTAGCAACATATTTCATAAATGTGTAATAACAATTTATTAATGTAAATGTTCACTTCTATAGTGTAAGTGCTCTCCCCTTGTATGTCACAAAAGTAGAGCTTACTGTGAAAGCAAACTGTTCAACAAGGAAAGGCTTAATCTTTTAAAAACATGTAAAATTGAGAACACAACTTACATTCTTTTATCAGATCTTGAGTAAGCAAACAGTTCCCTCTCCAGCTCAAGCCTCCGTTTCTCCCTGCATGCACAAAGTCAGAGGAGCTGTCATTCACACAGAGTACTGCAGCTTATCAATGGTTTGCTGAGCTAATTAATGTCCAATTATCCGGCAGAAATGACGGCGCTTATGCAGCAATGTCCTCATGAACTTACTGTAACACGCATGCAGCTCTTGTCACATAAATGCCGTATATAAAGCTTCGTGGTATATCTATCTATGTTGTCACAAAAATGAAAACATCACCTTTCCTTCAAACTTTGTCGCAAATTCCTTTGCCATATAAATTCCTCTTGAGTCTATCGTCATCGTTATCACTGTGAAATAGCGCCAGAGGCTAATAAACGAGCTAGCTGTTTGGCTTCACAACTGACAAGCTAGCGGTTCTCTCGCTGTACTGAGCCGCCGGAGGAGACCACCAGCCGGCAGTCCACACAACTCGAATCCGCGGTTCACCAGGCCGTGCTTCGGCTGACAAGAGAAAAGAAGAAAACTCACCTTTCATGCATGATCTGTTGAATCGCCGTTATCTTCTCGTAATACTGGTCCTGATTTAGAGCCATTTTAAATGTTTTAACCAATTTGAGCACTAAAGGAAGAGGCGAGACGAGGCAGGAGGTGAGAGGGAGGAGGAGGACCGGTGTTTACGTCGGTTACCATGAGGACCGCTTCCCAGAAAGCCCTGCTGATAAACAGAGCGAGCACGTGGTGCTTCATTCAGGCTCCTTTTTAGTGTTGTTTTACGACCAAAAATGGTCTATATGTCATTACAGTCACACTTGCTGTCAGGTGGGAATATATAGAATATTTTAAAGCATACATTTTATTTTATACAGGAAGAGAAATTCCCTTTGTGCGTGTGTTTCATGTGAAAGAGTCACTGGTATTAAGTTAACTTTTGCTTGTGGAATGTGGCCAACATTTGTTTTTGGTCGTCCAGTAAAATAATGCAATACTAAAATAAAAATAAACAAATAAATAATAATAATAAGGTGGTGGCACGGTGGTACAGCAGGTAGTGTGTGTGCTTCACAGCAAGAAGGTTGCTGGTTTGAATGCTGTGTCAGTGAGTGCCTTTCTGTGTGGAGATTGCATGTTTTCCCCCCATGCATGCGTTGGTTCTCTCCAGGTTCTGGCTTCCTCCCAAGCCCAAATAACTTGCTCATTAGGCTAATTGGTGACTCCAACTTGTCCTTAGATGTGGGTGAGAGTGTGAATAGTTGTTTGTCTCTCTATGTGGCACTGCAATTGGCTGGCCACCAGTTCAGGTTGTGCCCCGCCTCTTGCCCAATGTCAGCTGGGATAGGCTCCAATACCCCATGACCCCAAAAGTGATAAACAACATAGATAATAGATGGATAGAATAATACGCTTTCCTCCCAAGGACCATAAAAATGCTCATTTGGGAAGGGGGTGGGGGGAGTAAAGGAAGGAAAAGTTTAAAAGATTTTAAAGGCCCATGACTGACAATGTTTTGGGTCTTTAGGAAAAAAGGCTTAAGAGACCAGAGATTTATTCAGAAGGACTGATTATATGATACTTAAGAACATTTCTAATTTTTAAAATGCTCAAAGTACCAGAATGTTCTTTGTATCACAGAGTTTAACTTAGCATTTCTATAGTTTCAGCTTAAGATTGTTTTCGCCATTGTTCAAAGCTTATTTGTGTCATTTATCAGAATAACATGGCTGCTATAGTTTTAAGTGATCCATAAAAGAGATGTAAATCTTATATTGATTTATCAATTTGCCTTGCAGATGCTTGGTACTAGACAGCAATCTATGCAGAGCTGGTTTTGGATTGTGCCACTGTGTTTATTGGTGACTATTAATTGCCCTTAGCTATGAGTGTGTATGTGAATGGTTCTCCGTCTCTCTATGTGGCCCTGTGATTGGCTGGTGACTGGTTCAGGAGATAGGCTCCAGCCCCCGCAACCCCAAAGGAGATAAGCAGTATAGATGATGGATGAATGGATGGATAATGATGATAATAATTACTATCAACTGTACAAAATTGGGATCGGCAGGTAATAGCTAAACAAGTTCAATGTTGGTATCTTCATATGCATATAAAGTTATGAAGATTTTAACAGCTGATATATCAGCCATACCAGCCAGGCGATATCAGCCAAAATATCAGCCAAAATACTGGGAGAATACATGAATGTACCATAATGCTTTATCTTATTATTGCCCAATGTCTACATTAAAAAAATCAGCAGTTCATTTTCAGAGAATGTAATGTTGATGTTTTTTCACATCTGTTTTTTTACACAAATACACTGTAAAAGTGTAAGGAACAGGTCAACATTTGTTTTGTAGAGACCATGTCAGCAACACAAAATTAGTACCAGTATTGGTGATTACTAGCTCAGAAATATCAGATAAAGGCAAAAATCCAATAATGTGCATCCCTAAAAATAATAATATTGATTTTAAAATTTAACTGAAAAGTTATTCATGGACTATGAAAGAGTAGGTTAAGTTCATCTAATAAGATTGAATATGTAAATGGTTTTAAGGTTTTTCTCAAAATTATTATAAAATAAAGTAAGGACAATATCAGTACAAATATGGTATAATAGTTAAAGAATATGGTAGGATACTGATGTAAAGGGACCATAACTGTACCTAAAATGTACCTAACTAAAAGCAAAAATATTGGTCAACAATCTGTTTTATTGAGTAAAATATTATTCATGAAGAATTTATTGTTCATTTGTTTACATTTGCCACTCACTGTTTTGTGGTCCCCTCAGTTGCCAGAAATCTAAGATGTCATCATTTGTTTATGCCATTTCCCCCCAACTTTACTTGTTGTGCAAAAAAAAACAAAAAACTTAGATTGATTTTTGCAACAGAGATACATGCCAATGGTGGTCTGTCTGCACCACCCCAAGATTAGTCCTAACAGCAAAAGTAAGTAGCCTAATCATTGTAGCAATTCCGCTTCTAATTTAAACTACCATGTTGGAGCTCCATATTAGCTTGACAATAACTTTTCTCTACTCACCAATTATATTTTATTTTCAAAAATGACACAATTTGTGGTCATCCATAAAGATTATCATGATGAACAAAACACATACTTTTTTTCTCTCTTTCTTTCTTTATTGCCAAGGAGCTTGTTATCTGCCATAATTTGGCAAAACAATTGCATTATGCAGTTGGCTCTTTGCAGAGGGGCCTTCGCAATGCTAAGTCCAGCGTGACCAACAAAAATACCTCATCCCTGCACCATCTATATGATACCTCCTCTTCAATCTGTTGTGTTCTCTCAGTCAACTTGAAAAAATGATCTAAATAGGGGATATAACACCTCCCTCTAACTGAGCTATTTGATTGTTTGGCCCACAGATGGTTCTAGAGGAAGGAACAAGTCCAGGTATGTCTTTGCAGCCATAGTAAACATGAAAGCACAGCATTGGAAAGCTGAAGCCACGTCTACTTCTTGAGAGGGGCTGGTAATCATTTCCAGTGAAAAAGCCTGTTGTAGGCAGGGCTGTAACAGAGAGGTATAGACACTGTCAACAGAGACCAAACTGTTCTATTTGGTTTTCGTTTTTGAAAATTTTTCTGTAAACAAGGCATGTTTTAAGAAACGTGTCTGTCAACATGAAAACGCTAAAACACAGTACATAAATCATGTTCAGTGTAAAACACTGGCGTATGCTGTTCTTCATGTCCACTTGCTGGGGTGGTTACATGTCAAGTTACACTGAGTTACATGTCAAGAAACTGGCATGTAACTCAGTGATGAAGGAAACTTTAAAATATAGTGAAGCAAAGCACTCCCTCAACAAGTCAAAGCAGAATAACTGTTAATATTAACTATTTAAAAAAATAAAAAAAGAACTGGTACACAAAAAACTGTTTAGTTATAGTAACACACGTTGATGTAATTTGTCACGATTCCAACTCTGTGAATATCTGCATAAAAAACACATGAATTGTGGAAATAAAATTTAACACAAAACCTTCGGGGAGGACGCCCTTCAACCAGTGTCTCCCTGCCAAATCTGGAGTCAAATCGATAACCTTGTTACTTAGCAAACCATATTCCAAACACAGCCCTGCCTTGTTTTGAAGCCTTAATGTTTCAACAAGACAGTCTGATCTAAACTTAATTGTACAAAATGCCAGGCATCAAAATGGCTGTCTTTGTCTTTATTTGATAAGCTCCCATCACTCCATCAGACACACTGATTTCCCATTTAACTAGATGACATCATACGCTGATCTTGTCTAGCATTATCAAAGTTCACAAATGACAGTTCTCATAATGTCATGTTTTGACTGCAGCAGCATGCCATTTTGTAATAATTACAACACTACATTTGCTTGCAGGGATTTGGAACCTGACAACCCATCCACTTGCATATATATCCCAATCAAGCAATTTTCCCAAATTCCAGACCCATCATATTGGTCTTTAGCTGTTAAACTGGGGAGTTTTTGTCCTTTTTTAATGCTAATTTGCCCTATTCAGCATCTCTCCATGAGGCTATTTGTTGTGAAATAAATCCCCTTGTTTGCCTCCTGCATGTATAATTGATATTGTTGCTAGGCTTTTTGTTTGTGCTGTGGAGAGTTGAAAAGCGGCACTTTGGAGGTGATGAAGAAAATTAGGACTTGAAGCATTTTCCTGTTGAGCTCAGCTGGCATTGATGCTATTGATTAACCTTTTATGGATGTCATGCCGCATCCATTGTTAACAAGGCATGTAGTAACTCTTGATAAAGACAAATAATAACCACTGTCTATGCTTTACTCTCCTGCACTTTGTGTTTCAGGGTGGAAACCCATTAAAATGTAATGCCACCTTGAGTCAGATTTCATCAAAACTGAGAATACCTCAACAAAGCAGAAAAGGCTGTGCTAAACTTGTGCTGGCCAACATGCTTTTGCTGTGTTGGTTCAACCTGCTGGTTGTGAACATCCCCCTGAACTAATGCAATTCAGACACAATGCCAGAGTTCACTGTCCAGCCTATTTGAGGTGTTGTGGGGCCAATTGGACAAAACGCCTTTGACGGGAAGTCCCCACCTGATGACCGTAGTGATGTTCAGGTTGTGCTGCACATCAGTTGTAGTGAAGTTGAAGGTCATGTGGTAGAGTAGATAGTGTCGGCATTGCCGCTTCCTTAAGCTTGCATGTACAGAGCCTGGGTAAGTTAAAGGTGGTAATGCTGTGGCAACGAAGGGCCATGCAGTTAATTAGATAACTTCTCAGAAATGTAAATAGATACTAGTGGGGTTAGAGGTCTCTCCAAACGTAGTATCAGAGGGGTAGTAGTGATACTCATGGGGACAGTTAGCACAGTGGGTGTATGTGTCTGTCTTTATGGGTTTGTGAAGCATGTGTCATGTCACCCCAGACACAATCTGCTTATATGTAGGGATAAAAAACAGCAGTAAATACTGGCAGAATTTATTATATCTGCCAATATGATATTTAGCTTTTGAGGCAATTGACCCTTTATCAAGCTCCAAGCTTTCCCTGAAGTGATCCTCTGTTAATCCCCGGCCTCCTTAGATAATGTTTCTAGGTTAGACAAAATCTATTGTTGCTGGCTACTGTCCCATATAAAACAACTGAAAATTACACACTTTTCAACCATTTTAAATCCATTTGGTTTTTTTGAATGTTTAATCTTGTGAAAGAATAAAGACAAAATTATAGTAGTAATTTAGACTCTGCCTACACAGAAAGTGCTTCAATGTGTAACACGACAACTGCTTTGATGGTTCAATCAGGGATTCTCTAATTCTCATGGGTTGGTCAGTCAACCAATCAGAAAGCCAACAAAGGGTCAATTATCTGCTGATACCAATACCTATAGCATTGTGCATCTCTACTTTAAAGTATTGTTTCATTTTTTTACAATTTTAACTCTTAAAATAAGTGTAATTATCACAATTTTTGTAGTTTATTTTTCAAACAACAGGTAGTTGCATACAGCCTGAGGCCACTGTGGTTCCTCCACAAGCAAGTATAAAGACAAGAGCGCTCATGATACTGGTGGGCAATAACATGAACACAGTGACAAACAGCGAGTTTATCTTTAGCCTGTGTTTTTATTAACTTCACGCACACAAAAGGATGAAAAAGATATTGGACCCATTAACCACTATTCCCCTTTACAGTATTTTCCTATCTGACTGTATTGAACAGCATTCATTTTAACTCTACACTGAATTATCTACAGTGTATTTCTACCTTGTTGTGACTGTATGGAGCCCAAATAGTGAAAAATATGAAGGGGTCTGATGATATAGTAGGCATAGTCTTCACAAGTGTTTATCAGTAAAAACAAAAAGTGCATTGCAGCCGTTTTTCAAATCTATCTCAACATGGACGGCTGTGCTGAAAATATTATTTCCTCTTTTGCCACTCTTATACAGTGTGTCTGCACTGTTCCCGCCTGTGCCCCTCTGAAGACATACAATGTGTATGGCCATTGATATGCCCTAACAGAGGTCACAATTTGCATGAGAATTAGCAGCTAGTAAATTAAATTGATATTCAGTGCACATCTCCACAGAATCCGTCAGACCTTTGTTCCCCTGGCTGCCTGGCAGAGCCCATGTTCAGCCCCTAGCTAGTCAGAAACATCTGTGCAGTTAATAATTTGATAAACAGCTTACACAAATGCTAAATTATCTTCTCCGCCCCCTCCCTTTTTCTTTTTCCCCTTGTGAGAGACTTGGAACAGTTGGCTCACCTCTCTGTGGTGTTGGGTTTATCTGTCTTTTGTGGCTGTTCTGCCACGGCTCTGGTTTTCATGGCCCTCCCTTCAGCTCCTTTCACTATCACTTAGATACTGAAGCAGTGTTTGGGGTTAATGCAAATCCTCAATCCTCATCTGTGAAGACAAGGCACAGGAGTTGCCCATCCTGACAAGTTTAATATGAACTTTGTCTGAACATTTGCTGTCTGTTCAGAGCACTGAATAGCATTTTAAAAGCTGAAGAACTGTGACATTTAACAACACATTTGAACATTTATAATGCCATTGTGTTCCCATTGAGTTGAAGCCCATTGTTTGCCCACAACTCAGGTGACTCCCTGTGAAATTGCAAATTAAGGTCTGACATATTTTCAGGGGTGCATTCTACATCAGAGTGCAAAAGCTTTCAAGTTCTATGTGTTAATTCAATGGTCACTTGTTTCTATAATTGGCTGAAACCACCAGTGAAAGAGATTTGACCAGGCTTTTATAATCGTTTCAAAAAGCCGGCACTTGTAGTTGGCACAGGTATAGTTTGATTTTCACAAAGTTATATTAAAAAGATTTAATGTGTCCAGATGATGATATTAGTAGTGTCTGCACAAAGCCAGGTCAGATGTAATTTTAAAAAAGGCTGTGAAATATAACAGACTGATCTCTATATGTCTTTGTGCAGAAAGATGTGCCTGCATCTGGATTATTTGTGTGTCTATGTTTTGTGAGTACGATTTTGTCGATGAGAGGACTGCAATTAGTTAAGTGCTATCAAGTGGATGAAAAGCTGCAACAAATCCCCTTTACAATTTCATGGAAAAGTAAGCTGACAAAATAGAATGAGATGGAGGGGAACTAGTTTCCAATGTTTTTCTTTTTCTATGAACTCCTAAAAAGAGCACAAAGAGGCTGTGCTAATCTGTATTATGATATAGTTAGGATATTTTGTTTATTTTTCTCTTAGCACTAGAACTGTCAAGACAGTTATTATGTCCATTTTCATTTCTTGTTGTTCCGTAACTTTGTGGAGAATAAACCTAGGTGTCTATGGTGTATTTGACCTATGGTATGACAAACCACAAAAAAAAACTCCAAGTGTTTCTAACTAGAACTGCCATAGTGGTCATTTTGACCTTATTCATTTTAAACAGTGTATGAATTACGTCTGCTGCGTTTTCTTTGATCTGTTGTTATATATGTCACACTAACCAATTTTGTTTTGTTTTTTTATTTTTCAGAAAACCATCACAAACTTTAATCCAGATTAACTTTAACTTTGAGCTGGAGCAGAACAGCATTAACAAGAGAGGCACTTTATAGTTAATTTCTCTGTGGCAGGGCAACATTCAGTCTTAGAAGAGCTTGGTAATTATACAACATGGTTATTAGGCTCCCTAAAATGTAGAATTGTTCAAGAAGTTCTGCTTAAAGTTTGTCCATTTTGTATTTCTTTTCTGTTTCTTTTGTAAAAATGTTATTTATTCAGGCTCACAATGGATTTTATTTAACACTGACATGAATGCTCAATAGATATTGAATCTTAAGATTGACAGAATAATACATTTCATTATTTCTGTAAAGAATGTAAAAGAGTTAACCTGACACACCGGATATGTTTTCATCTCAATATATTTCACTAGTCCATGTGGGAAACAGCCCATAAAAAAGTGTTTGGAGATGGGCAAAGCCTTTCAAAAGCAAATCTGGCAGGTGATTGGATGATCATTCCGTCAGTCACGTTCATTACTGGCCAATCAGGTAATGTAGATGGTAGGCGCTGCTGCCGTGGTGTAAAATACAAAACCTAAGCCACTACTGTATGTAGAACAAAATATCACCAAAACATGTTAGGAGTGAGAGAAGTGGTTTCAGTGTTGTTATTTGTTCTTTATTCAAGTCAAGATCTGGCAAAACTGGTCCTAAAGCTGTTCGCATCTATGCTAATATCTGTACAAACAATCAGTTCCTGCTGTTGTCTTGCTTGTAGCTCCCACCTCTTCCTGCTCAATCGATGCTGACTGGGCAGTGTCACTTTGGGTCTCACAGTTGTTGCAGATTGGAGCTTGGCAAGATGAATCTGCCTGATCACACACATAGAATCAGGTTGACCCAGATGCTGCGTAAGGTTACACAATAATTAGCCTAATTATAGACCTAAAATAACTTTGTTGATTAAAACAGTAGGTATTGTCATTTTCATTAGGCCTAGCTGAGAAAATGTACATGCCTATAAAACTGTATTACCCCCGCCCCTTCCCCACATTCATTGTAAGATATTACTATCGCAACTTTCCCAATCATCTTAGTCCAGGATTTGTTTATCGTATGATAAACATGCACTTATTATATGAGCAGTCAAAATTACCTTGATGGTAGTTCTAGCAGTTGTAGAATTACGGGAGTTCAAGCATTGACAAGTTTCCATAGATGTTGACTCTTCTGGCATCAAGGATGAGTGAGGAGATCAGATTCACCATGATGCTGCACTTGTTGTTTATTTGAATAAACATCAGGGCAGTCTCGAGTGCCGTCTGAGAGCACAATGCTTCAGTGTGGTTTCGAACAAAGACTCGCAGGTCTAATAACAGTGGTTTGTTGTTCGAGCGAGCATGCCTTGTGATGTCGTAGTCTTCAGAGTGGATTCATTCTCTACTCTCTTTCGTTTGTTTATTCTTTTCTTTTGGCTTCTATCGCTAGTCCCATTCAGGCTCTTTCCAGTATTTCACATGCTTGCTGTCGGTCCACAGGCAGGCCCTGCCAGTGGGCGGGAGACAGAAAGGGAAGAATCATCTCTCAGTTTGACAGGGGTCTGTGAGCTTAGAGTTTGAGCAACAAGCAGGGTCTGTGTGGTACATGGCAGTGAATAAAGGCAGTGTGCATGGTTTTAAATGAAATCTTTGTAGGATTGGCTGTTTTGGTCCGACTGCCGATAAATCAGGTTTGCTTTCTGCTCTTTTGGTAGGCCTGGTTGGTTACCCTGATCCTTGGTGTGGAGAAGACTGTGCCCATTCACCTCAGAGTGTATGTATCAGCTCTTACTCTTTGTGCAGTGGGTGATAGAGTCCAAAGTGAAACTATGATGAAACACTACAGGATAGGCTGTGTTAAGATTTGGTCTTTCCAAACTCAGTGTTTGTGTCTTGTGTGATGAGTGTATCAGATTGTTAAATGGTCTGGTCGTCTGATAGGGAAGTCACTGCTGTGCTCAGCATCCGTGCACACCAGGCAAGTACAGCTAACTCTGTTTTCAGTGATGAATCCAACCCTTTGCACTGTGACTTTCAGCTTCTCTCCTCTGGATGAAGGTTTCAAGTTCCAAAGTGTTGGACAAAGTGGTGCTAAACAGTTTTGTAGCTACTGCCTTAATCTGAATAAGCTAAAGCATTATTTTGCATTTAATTATTCAATTACATATTCAAGTCCTATTTTTTTTTTTACTCTGGCTGAATTCAGGAAGTTATGCATTTGTGTTTTTAAATGTATTGTACTGGTTGAATTTTATCCCTCATATATATCCTGACTTGTGAAAGCTTCTATATTTTTCAATTTATTTACTTCATTTTAATAATTCTTTGTAAAAAAAAATTTTTTATCAGGTTCTGATTAATTTCTCTTCTCCCTAATTTTTTGTTCAATGTAATTTATATGTGAATAATAAGCACAGTTTAGATATGTGCAGGCTTGTCCATGCTGACATTAAAAATTGCACTATTTTCTCAACATGTAAACATAGAAAGTATTTAATCTTGTCTAACAAAATAAAAAGCCTTAATTGTGCATAATGAAAAAAATTCCAGGACCTGCCATTATGGAAACAGTAGAAATTTCAGTGTTTCCACCTTTAAATATTGCCACAACTGACATTTTTTTTTCATGTCACTGATGGAAGGAAACATTGGGACAGGTTTTAACTCCAGGAGTTCATGATGGGGCAAAATAAGTGACAGAATATGTCAGGAAAAAAGACTCTTTATTTTTTTTTAAATCTCATGCCACAAAAATTGGATTAATCAATCAAACAAAATATTCCCCAGCTCTATCATAGAGTATAATACCAAAAGTGTTTGGTAAAGGCAGAGCTTTGTAAGGAAAACTGGGAGGTGATTGAATAAATGTTTGCTTGTCACATTTAATATGGGCCAGTCACAGCCTTGCAGTCTCTTCTCAATGAATTACTATTAATTCACACTTGTAGCAACTATAGGGATGGGAATTTAAAAAAAAATCCAGTTGAGATCAGCAACAACATATTGAAGGAATTTATGAAATTTGTTTCAATATTTAACAATTTGCATGAAGTCGGATCAATAACCAGAATCAGTAATGGCACTGTAATCAATAAAATCTTTATTTTGTGTAAAACACAGTTTTACAGCACTATGTGATGGCACTTTAGCACCCAATAATAGAGAGTCATTATAAGAGCGACCCTTCCTTCATCCAAAGAGCCAGTAACACCTGAATGGCCCATTTGACCCCACATTCACATTAGGAAACGCTTTGCTTGTTTGCGTGAGGGACATCCTCTCTTGTCTCTTCCGTGGGTCACACTCAGTTGACACTGCAGCTGGATGTCACTAGGTTTATGTGGGTTTAGTCTCCGTGGTCAAATTATCCCTCAGTTTGAACTGAAATTGGGAATAGCAGAGGCAAGGATCAGCTCAGGCCCTGGCCTCCCTGCTGTATTAAGCCATCACAATGTTGTGAGGCAAGCTCACATAATGAACCCTGTCACCGCCACCACTGCACCAATATCCCCGCAACACAGCTTGCATATTGATTGCAGATTGTGAGTGTGAGAACATGTCTGCGTGTGCGTACATTCATGTAATGTATGTGTGCATGCTTGCGCAAGCTCACCTTTTTCTCACAAGAAGCAAGGGAATCATGTTACTCTCTGACTGATTAGAAAGCTCATGCATAGGAAATCACGACAGAGACACTGCTCCCCATCTGCCCGCAGTGCAGGTGAAAACAATTTACACATCGGCAGGCTAATGGATACATTCATAGGGAGCACAGACAGAGGGAGAGAGGGATCGAGGGGGAGAGGAAGGAAAAACAGAGAGAGCAAAAGAGAGGGGTTGTAATGGGCCCAGGCCGATGCAGGCCAGTGGCCCTGGTCATGCAGCCAAGCCAGATAGCAGCGTATCAGATAACACATAATCACTGAGGTCAGGGACTAATGAATGCGGTCGTGGCCCTGCAGAGTAGGCTTTTGCCCGTGCTAAAGACACTTGTAAACATTCAGCTAGGTGAAACATGGCAATAATATGTTGATTCAGCAGGTAATGAGGTTCTCCCTGAATCAATACCCCCGGCTAACCCTTCTCCCAGGTGGGCCACTGAAGAGCAGCGAGCCAGGTTGGTGATCGCACACCTCTGCCGATGACCTTTCCATGGCAGTAAGGACATGAGGCAGTCTGAAGAGGACTATTCTCGTATTGCACAAGGCGCTGAGTGTCAGAACTTTCATTCGCAGCAAGCAAATGAACAGGCAGGCGCTGCATGCTAATGAGTGGCAGGCTATTTTCCACCTTTTTTATCTGCACATTATGCTCTTGACTTTGGAGAAGGTGGGAATTAGGTTGGACCTCAGTGTCAGGCTGCCTGATGGCTCCGCTCAGGAAAAACTGGTAATTGAAGCCGATGGCTGCCGCGGAGGAGGTCTGAATTTGGAAATAAACAGTTTCAAGCACTGCACGTCATTTCTAGAGAGATGACAGGGGGAATGGAAATGAGCTGTCTGGATCTAATGTGCTTTCGCAGCAGGGAAAAAAGGGGGCCATCTTTCAGATAACAATTCCACTCATTAGGACTTCAGTGCCACCAGAATGACGAGAGACCAAGTTGCTAAATTCAGAGAGGACAATTAGAAAATATTGGCTCCCTGACAAACCAAGTAAACAAGGACAAATGGCTCCGAATTCAACATATACCATGGCCGTATGTTACGGTATATACTGTAAGCTGTAGTTATAACTAGTGCATGTTAATTAGTATTATGAGTAAAGGACTTTGGAATTACTCTTTAATTGGTAAAATTAGCTGTTCATGGTTGGTTTCTTGGTAATTAAAAGATAATGCCACAAATGAAAAGATTGTGTCTCATATTGATGGTTTGAAAATGTTTCCAATGAGATAAGTTGTGACACAATTCACAATGTTTATATAAATATACTTTGTGTTGTTAATATCATTTCATACTTTATACATTTTTAGATTACAAATCATTGAGAATATCATGTTGTCCATACTTGTAAAAAATCATGGCAAAAAACACAGACAATATGGGGGGAATTATTTGCTGATGTCTTAACTCATTGTTGTTGATACCAACATCTGTACCCCACGTTTTCTTCAAAAGCACAATAGTCTCCACAACACCAGAGTTTACCTTTTCCTTTTCTTCAGAAAGTCATTTTGTTGAAAGTAGATGTGAAACATGAAAAACATCGGCTGATTTTCTAATAAAGTATACTTTTATGTGTTTTAAATACAGACATTCAGTGATGATAGGTGGAATATTATGGTCTATTCAAATATTCTGATAATATTACAGCCAATACATTAAATGCACATGGCTGATATGTTTAGTGGATAAATTGGCTTTAAATATCAGCAAACATTTTGTAGATGTGCTTACTTATAACTAAATTTCTAAGCTTTTACCTTCTTATACAGATATAGTGCAGAAACATTGTGCATCACTCATGGCTTTTAATGACAAAAGGTAGCATGCAAACTACTGCGTAGTTTCATTTGCAATATATGAAACTATAAATCTCTTGATTATTTATAATGAAAAATTATTTTAGGGTGTGTAGTGGTGTTGGGTAGTATCTGGTTACTTGTAATACTGTAAACAGAGATTTTTTTTTTCATGCCACTGTTGCTGTAAGCCTCCTACAGATGCCCTGCAAACAGCAACAAATAATCAATGAAGGGATTGTTTAAAAGGAGAAAATAGTCAAATGTAACTTATTTCACTAATTAAGTAACTTACCCTAGTCTGGTGTCTAGTAAGTCATTTTTGATGCCATGGTATCAGTACTGTTTGATTTTTACCTGTTTAATTTCAAAGATATTTTATGATATTTAGTGGAAAGGAAGACATATTAATGCTGTAATATACATATATAGAAGGTTTTGAAAATCACAAAGTAAATGAATTTAAGTATTTAGGTCTCATGATTGATGATTATCTGAATGGGGATTTTCACATTTATTACATCAAAAGGAAAATATAAAACTCTTTGCTCTGTTACACAGAGTGAAGGATTGACTTGATGGTAAAGCTTTAACACAACTCAATGATTGTTCTAACATGTGTAAGAGTAATACAGAGATCCCTCAAACTCATTATATACAACATTAAAGTTAAAATTTTATGAAGAATTAGATTTTGTTATTCTTCAAATTATATGTAAAACTCATCGGAGAATCTTACCAACCAATATCCACAAAAGATCTGAGAAAAGTCATCATAGATTAAAGGGAACAGAGAAATAAAAAAGGGATTCTGAACCAAACTGATAAAAAGTTGCATCAGAGGAGTCCGTTTAGAGAACAATCTAGACAAAGACACCGAAAAAGCTGAATCAAATTTTACATTTAAAAACAGTAAAAACCATCATGCTGAGAATTATGATAAAATATAAAAACAAAGTTCTGTTCATGTCTTGTTGCCTGGCTCATTATTTTGTGATCTTCTTTGTCTGGTAAAGTGTCAACTGAATCTCATTATCTTAAAGAGGGATGTAAGGGCTTCGGTGAGCTGTATCTATTTTATTTAAAGTTTTGTGTTTTGCTGTACTTCTTATAAGGGCAGGTCATATGATATTATTTTTATTTCAGCTCCTTTCATTCAAGATTTGACTTTTTATTTTTCTATTAAAATTAAGAACAATGAATGAAATAAACATCACAGACAAATACATTTATAGGTCTGGCATTATTACATTTGTTGATTCTTTACAGAAATACAAATCAGATAAATACTCTGTATAATCATCAAACCCAAATAAGGGAGATCATTTTGGTCCATGTTTCCCATCCTTTTAATAATGTGTACTAAACTGTATTACTGATTAACCAACTCTTTCTGTCTTTCTACTATCACTGATGGTTTACAGTTGGGCTGGTAAACATAATAAAGATTTTATTGGTTTTTGGGATATGAGCATCCTCAATAAACACACTGCGTCAATCTGAGTTGGCTTAATAAATTGACAAAAAAAAAGTTTTTCATCATGGCCAATCAGTGTTTTAAGAAGCACAGTAAATTGTCCCTGCTCTCACACCAGTATATTTATTGGTGCCAGTTTGGTGAGGAAAAGATATTCCTTGGATTCTTTAAGATTTTAAAGAGACATGTTGTAGTTACAAGTGTTGAAAAAAACAAATCAAAACAAAAACCAAACATGAAAAATAACAAATGCCAGGAGACTGTATGGGGCTCATACACACTATTCATCACCTTGATAATTTATTGCAGTTGTTATTTTAAGCACAATAGTCAACAATGTTTTTGCGCACATTTTTTTTCTTATATTGTACAGGTCTGTTTGAAGATTTGCATTTATGAGGTTATAATTTAAGTATTTCCATTAAATTCATATATTGTTTTTTTCCCAGAAAAAGACTCTTGAAGGTGATGAAGTTACACAAAGTAATGCACAATGTTGGGTTTTTGGCGATATCCAATATTTCTGATTCATTTTCACTGATCTTTAATCTGTAAAATGACTTTTTTTTACCAGTAAAAGTAAACCAAGCATTGTTTGAGAGCTAACATAACGGCATTGTATCAACCTGCTGTAGTGCAGTAAATAACTGCAGAAATGTTCATATCTGTGGATAATGATAACTGACTTTTGAAGACATTATGTGCAGCTACATGCTAATATCATGCAGTTACAGATATAAAGCATAGTCATAATTAACCTGTTGCAAGATTGATGGTTTGACTGGGTTGGTGTGGAGGTTTCATGTTCTCCCTGTGCATGCGTGGGTTCTCACTGGGCACTACAGCTTCCTCCCACAGACCAAAAAGCGTGCCTGTTGAGTAAACTGGTGACTCTAAATTGTCCTTAGGTGTGTGTGAGTGTGTGAAAGGTTGTCTGTCTCTCTATGTGGCCCTACGATCGGTTTGTGACTGGTCGAGGGTGTAACTGGGGCCTCTCACCCAATGTCAACTGGGATAGACTCCAGACCTCCATGACCTCGATAGAGTGGTATAGATAATAGATGTATGAATAGTCTTTTTTAAGAATGTCCTTATGGTATTAAAACCCCTCAGTATCTGCATAGAAACATGGTTTCTAATCAGTTATAAAGCCTGGTCCCTGCAAAATTATTAACCAAATCAGCTCAGGCTATAAATACTGTAGTGTGTGGCAATTTTCTCTTGCTTCATCCTGTCTCTATACAAAAACCCCCCAAAACATTAATTGAAAAAAACAAATATTTTCAGAAAGAAAGTGACAGTAATTATGACAATGAATGTTACAGAGAGATGGAGTCAAGTGTGTGCATTTGTTCAGCCAAGTGACCTACAATACAAAATAAATGTCTAGAAATTTCCATAAATGAGATAAATATCGATACTATGCAAAAAACAAGTCATGCAGTACTGTACCACAAGATGTCATGATACATTGGTGCATCAATATTGTTAAACACCTTTTTTTTTATACAGGATTAGGGGTAACTTCAGAGGTTACTTTCTTATTTACATCTCAGTTTTTAGGAGACATGCCCTCCTCTCTCACTCCGTTTCAGTTCACATGACCCTCCATGGCCACCACAAATTCTTCAGGTTCCACAGTTGTCCAGTGTAATCATGCCATGAGCGAGTGTCCACAGCATCACCCCCTTTGGGAGCCTCTCTCCATTTTAGTTTATAAAGGGTTATCAACATCATATTTCAAACACTGCCAAGTTACTTTTCTCCCCTTTGTCACAAACTGTAGTCACTCAAATGTAGCCCCAAACCCAAAGAATAACCTAAACATTTCAGGCTGGCTTGCATGAGCTGAGTGACTGTTTGCTTATTAATAGCTTTCATCTTGTTTGCTGAGATCCCTCTCAGTGCACAAGGCTGAGAATTTTGTTTGCACTCTTCTAAATGGCAGTAGCAGTTAATCCTGTTGCTTTTTAATGTGGCATCAATGTAGCATGTAAAAAAAAAAAGCAACCTTCCATGGACGCGGCATGCAACCTTGATGTAACGGGTGAGACCACAGGGGTTTCTTAGCCTCCGATAGCCTTCATGCTCATGAATAAAACAGGGGGTTTAGGGGCTTCCTGTGTAGCTAATTCACAGTGCTGAGTTTCCAATCTGTTTTTATGGTACTTGGGCGGAACAATTTCTCTTCCCCTGCTTCAGGGCTGCGTACAGCCAGCGAGCGGATTCTCAGCAGCTCATACAGGGATAGTAATTTGCCATAATCAGTCATTGTGCACTGGTGAGTTCAGCACAAGCTGAGACATATGATACATTGCGGTATTTCTTCAATTTTATGCAAATAAACAAAGCAGCGCAGATTCTAAAATTGCCCTTCATTTCTATCATGAAAATGACTGCTGGCATATACTGACAACACAACTTTTATTTAGCTGCTAGGTATGAGTGGTTTATAATCCCAGCTCTGTTGTCCTCTGTTTGGCATTTTTCATGAAGTGTGTAAAATAACAAAAGACTGATTGTCCATTTAAACAAACCTCCTGCTAAAAAACAGGAAACACGTTGCTGTCACTCACTGCAATTAGTAATGAGGAACGTGGTTTTCTTCCTTGTGAGTCCTGTTTGCAGACTCATTACCAGGCCCTGCTGGTTCCTGCAGCACTGAGAGGAAGTTAAACAAAGCGCCACTCACACATAGCCCCTCCGTGGTGACAACAGGCTCCAGACCCATCGCCAAACGCTGCGAAGTGAAGGACCTGCGAAAACAAACCACTATGACACCCTTCACTCTTTCTTCTGCTCAACTGCACCCTGTCACTGTCCAAGCCAATCAGTAGCACCTCAAGCTACGTTAAGAACTGAGAAAACAAACCCCAGGAAACAAAGCCCCGAACCTCTCCATCTTAATTCTACTGTCCACCTTGTCACGTCAGACCTAACCTGAAAAGTGTTACCACCCCACCTTTTGTTCTTTTTAAGAAATCCTTATTTGACCTTTCTGCATATTCCTCCAAGCAACAAGTAAAAAAGCCATTGTAAATCGGGACATGTATAGAAAAATGTTACCAGATAAACAGAGGCTAGCATCTCGATATTCTGTCTGCACACACAGATACAGTGTGCACAACCAAGAGGCAGAGGGGACCTAATTAAATTCAGACAGTGACTGTGTGGACTGGTGTACAGTGGAGCCGGGCCCCCAAGCTGCCACAGCAACAGTTCATCTCGGCCAATTAGATGTTGCATCAAAGCCGGTGCAGCCATAAAGCGGTAGGTTCACAGGCGACATTGTTGTGTGCGTGGTCAGCAATCAGCAACGTCCCCCTGCTGGGAACTGACGCTGCTGAAGCCGTAGAGAGGGTCACCTGACAACAGCCAGTACAGCAGAGGCCCGCCTGCCCGCTGTGTGATCTTCCTCCTAATGTGTGTGCGACCAACTGCAAGCCTCTGGGATGGAAGTAATGTGATGTGAAAAAAAATGTATGTAACTGATCCCCCACCAAGTTTTCTGTTTATTGGTCCTCTTTCAATGAAAATATGTGTGTTTGATCCTCACAGTAACTAAGTAGGGTGTGACCAAAATAAAGATAAAAAGTAACTACTTTTGCACAAGTAATTAATCATACAAAACTGTTGAATCCCAGCAGGTTTGCTCATTGCTATAACTCTGTTTTCCCTTTTTCCTGGGTTATGAGCAAGTTATTCAGACTGTCTTCCTACCATGAGGTTTGGTGTTAGTGTACACAATTTCAGATACAACTGTGACTTGGCTTTGATATAAATTTAGCTCAGGACATTCAGATGGATTTAAAATCAGGGATGGGCAACTTTGGTAAGAGACACAATAATGGTTTTCTCACTTTCTGACGGCCTAATCAAATCAAATTGACGAACATGCTTAATAAGTCACTCAAGAGACAATCAGATGTAACTCTTTGTCTCTCCCCTTTGGAAACATTTGAATCTGAGGGGACAGGGAGGCCACAGGAGGCAATGATAATGAGCTCTGCGCTGATTGGCTGCCCAAACAATGTTTGATGGTAAGGGGGAGTAGGGGTTAAACGCCACAATATACACTTTCAAGATGAACACCCCAAGATGTAAAAAAGTGTTGTGAGGGGCATTTTCCTTAAAAAGGCATAGAGCATTTCTCCATGAGCTGGGAGTTAGGAAGAAGGGGTCGAGTTCGTCTGCTCTACAAGCCCCCAAAACTTTAAAAGCCTTTTAAAAACAAACAGTAATGCATTTAATTTGCTAAAGATGGAATTAAAACAAATTGAAGGTACTTTTTTATTCAAAAAAGTTGCTGTTGGGCACAAGCCCCTTTAAAAAAATACCAATCCTCTTGGTTATCTTCTGCATTGGTGAGTGGGTTTTATAAATATTAAACAAATTAAAAACACAAATATACTTTCTAATCAAGACAATGAAATACTTGTTCATTTAGTTTTTTCATTTCCTAAAAATTAGAAATTATACTGGTTATTAAAGTTTATTTGACTTCTTTAAGCATTTATTAATGCTTCGTTAAAGACCTGAATGCAGGGCAACTGGCGGCCCAAGGACCACATGTGGCCCTCCTAAACCCCTAATGAGGCCCACCAGCCAGTTCAAAATATCAAAATGCATTTGTTAATATGGAATTGAAAATGTCTATAAAACTTAGAATATATGTATATAATCAGTAAATTCTTTGTAGTTCCCATCAAAAAGTAGTTAAACCTGGCTTGGATTCAGTGTGAGATGACACTTTGCTTCATGTATTTTGGTTTATATATACACAGATAGATTCCTGAGTGCCATGTATATTATCATTTTTACTAATTAGTGATTTTAATAGTTCAATTGCTACAATTTGGTCCTTTGACAATGCTGATAATTTTAATGTGACCATCCCTGCTTTAATGGAAATGGTTACAGCGAGAAATATCTAATAATTCCTTGAACGAATCAAAACATACAGCCCTACTTGTTCTTAAAAATGATCTTACAATATGTAAATTTTTCATATTGTATTCCATTTTACTTTAATACTACATGGCTGTAGCCACATGTGGCCCCTGGGCAGCCAGACATCTTTATGTCTGCAATTTTTTGGAAATTTTCAATTCACCATATCAAGTGAGTATGGTAGCCCCTCAGCCGCTAGTTGCCCGCCTTTGGTTTGAATAGGTGTATCATTTTTTAGGCAGAGGGATAATTTGTGCTCCTACCAATGTCAACTTACAATTTCATCATCCATTCAGTCATGGGTGCTTTGGACAGTCTTTCTCTTCAGCAGTGGTCCTTGTATCATAGTTGTCAGTCATGTCTCATGTAGATACAGGTGATTCTGTTGGGCTGTGATAATACTGACAGGCACAAGAATCTCAGTCTGTGTCTCCTGGTCCTCTCTGAGACTGAGCTCAGTCTGTTTCTCCCCTTCAGCCCAAAGCTGTGAGTGAGGCGGGAGTCGGCCCAGGATGGGTTTCCCAGGATTACGAAGGGGTCAGGGCTGGAGTGTTTCCACTCTCCCTCTCAGCAGCTGAGCCACAGCTCCCTCATTATACCTGAGGAGTCAAAACAATACCCATGGTGCACTGGGGCCTCTGGGATAGGCCCACCCCATACCCCATACAGGGTGGGGAGGACTCATAACAATGGAAGAGATACATTGCATGTAAATTATTTGTAGTGTTCACTCATTTGACAGTTTATTAGGTACAACTGTTCAACTTCCCATTCACACAAACAGCTAATCAGCCAATCCCATTGCTGCAACTCAGTGCATTAAGGCATGCAGACATGGTCTAGATGTACTGCTGAAGTTCAAATAGAGCTGTAGATTTGGAGGAAAGGTGATTTAAGTGACTCTAAACATATCATGGTTCCAGACAGGCTGGTCTATTTCAGAAATACCTGACCTATGGGATTTTTACACACTTGGGTTTACAGAGAATGGTCCAAAAAAGAGAAAATATCTATTGAATTGCAGTTCTGTGGACAAAAAGGCCTTGATAATGCCAAAGATCACAGGAGAATGGACAGAGTGGTTGTAGATGATAGAAAGGAAACAGACGCTCCAGCTTGTTAGAAAAAAAATGCGCAGTGCTCTGACCAAAGTCCTTCCCCTCCGCTCGCTTGACACCTGCGGCTTATAGACAAGTCTGGCCTAGATGTACACATTTTTTTTTTTTAGATTTAGTGGGTGCGGCTAATATTCAGTTGCACTCAATAGTCGAAAATTACGTTACTTTATAAAAATTGACTTGTTGCTTTCAATTTGACAGTATGTTTGTGTGAGGAACAGTTGCAAGACAAGAAAAACAACATTTAACACTTCAAAAAATGAAACTCCTGATTTTATAATGTACCCATCGATTGATGGATACTGCAGTGAGAATAAAGTGAAACATCATGGTACATTTGTGTATTTTGCTGATATTACTGCCGATATATGGTCAATATGTATGGCCAATGCCAATAGCTGCCACTACTGATATCATACTGATAATATTGTGCATCCCTAATTGAATTAACCACTTGCTACAACCAAGGTATGCAGAAGACCACTTCTGAATGCACACTATGTTGAATCTTAAACTGAGTGCCAATCATGCCATCTAAAAACAGAAACTGGGGGCTCCAATTTTCACAGGCTCACCAAAATTGCGCAAAGAAGATTGGGAACATGTCTGGTCTGATGAGTCTCGATTTCTTCTGTGACATTCAGGTGATGTTTTTTTTTGGTGATGGGGGTACTGGTGTCTTGGTGTGGGGGATATTTTCTTGCCACATTGTGGGCCCCTGAGCACCAATTTGCCATTGTTTAAACACCACAGCCTGCCTGAATATTGTTGCCAACCATATCCATCACCTTATGACCACAGTCTACTCATCTACTGATGACTTCCTTCAGCAGGACAAAGTGCAATGACGCAAAGCTCAGATGATCTCAGATTGGTTTCTTTAACATGACAATGAGTTTGCTGTACTTTAGTGGCCTCTACAGTCGCCAGATCTCCATTTAGTGGAGCACCTTAGGGATGTGGAGGATCATGGATGTGCAGCTGAAAAATCTGCAGCAACTGTGTGATGCTATCATGTCAATATGGACCAGATCTTTCAGGAATGTTTTCAGCACCTTGTTGAATGTTTTAAGTCAGGCAGTTCTGAAGGCAAAAGGGGGTCCAACCTGGTGCAGGCAAGGTGTACCCAATAAAACAGCCAGTGAGTGTGTGATAACATAAATTTGCCTGATGTTAGTAAATAATCACTATGTTTAAAGGATTTTCTTTTCATACTCGAACTTATTAAGAGCACTTGAGAACACACACCCCCTCTCTAACATTCTCATAAGTGTCTGTTGTAGGTCACAAAGTGTATTTCAGTATACAAGTGGCAAATAGGCCGAGCGCTCACAGCACGTGAAGGCATCCATTAACCAATCACATCAATAAGCTTTGTTAATTTATTTCAATTTATTTATATATTTCTCACTTTCCTTCAGCGAAACATAATTACAGATTATGTAATGTTAAGGCCTGGCACGTTGATTACTGTCCAGTGTTTAAAAGGCTGCAGTTCTTAGTGAATTAGAGAATGATTAGTGCATGGCAAATCTACTTCATTCTAAATATGTTAATTAACACGCAACACAGTGGGTGCTGTAGTTAAAAGCACTAGTAACCTCACACAAGCTTCAAATGTAACCACACTCTAAATTGCTTGCCGTGGGTTTCTTTGAAAGGCTATATTTAATTAAATGCCATACAGTAGCCATTTCGGTGCTAATGGAACTTATATTATATGTAAGAGATCTGGTGAGGAGTCACTTAACCATCCATTATGACCGGGGTTTCAGTTCTGCTGTACCGTTTCTCAGCCACATGTAAATGATGGGGATTAAATCAGCATTGTAATACAATTTAGCTCCAGGTTTGAGATGTGTGAAAGGGGAGATTTGATAAGGTAGATGGCCGTGAGGGCTTTTTTTGTTTCTCTTTGTGTACTATCTACACTACACTTTGTGTGATCTGTAAAGTTCAATGAAAGTGCTTTCCCTTGATTTTATTTGTAAAATTAATTATTTCGTTTTTTATAGAAGATTGCACATTCAGTAAGCTTTTAACAAATGTACAACACAAAGCCAATCCTTAAACAGCTCTTTAGGACTGTTTAGAGCGTACAGAGCCACCCAGTGTTAGGACACGGCACACAGTGGAATATTCGATCATCCTTAGGTTCCAGCCATCATTAGTTTCCCCCTTAAAACCGATTGAGTGTAAAATAGGCTTACCTGTGAATTTTAAGAAAACCACTTGTTTGGTTGATGCAACATTGTTACTCCAAAATGACCAACATACTGAAATAATGAATCTGATTTAAATGGGGTACACAATTAGCTTCAGCAGTAGGAGTGAGAGGAGGAGACTTTAAAGATCACAAAAATGTAGATATTATTCAGAATAGAGCTAGGCCGTGTTTTCTGTGGGTTCATTGGTTTGCTACAAATCCAGCCGTTTGGGGAGATATGGGATGGGTACAGGGGCCTGTGCAGAGGAAATCTGAAATGTTAAAATGGAATTGACAAATCAAAATGGCAGATGACAGAATAAACAAGGAAGTAGAATAAAGAATAAGAAGAAAGAAGAAAGCAGATGAGGTCTTCTAACCCTAGCCCTACATGTATAAACTATGACAAAAATCATTATCTACATTTGTGCAATGGCCATATTTTTATATATATATATATATATATATATATATATATATATATACATATACATATGTATATATATGCATTACTACCATACATTATTAGTCTAATATCTTTTATCATTTTTTCAATTTTGTGCATTTTTTTTACCTGAAAGAGATAAATCCATACTTCTCCCAGCCACATGAGCCAAGACACATATTTTGGCTTCTGCTTTCTGGTGTTTTTTTCTCGTCCACTCCTCGTTTTTTTTTGTTTTTTTTTCTGTTTTTTCCATTTTTCACTCTTTTTTAAAATGTATTTATTTATTGTATTTTTCTTGTTCCCTTGTTTAAATACTGGCAAATGATGGCTCTCCAGTGGCAGATCAAACATTTATTCATTCCTGATAAATCTGCAATTGTTTTGGGGGTTCTGTTCATAGCCATTTAGTTCATAGTAATAAAGACTGATTGAGTTACAGGGATGTAATGACAAAAAGACACCCGTAAAACCATAACATATTTTTCTACCTCACATTTTCAGAATTTCATAATGTTTTGGGGGCCAGATGAGAAGCTGTGGTGGACCTGTTGCAGTGCCTGGTCTGCCAGTTGATGATCTCTGATCTATGGTGTCATGTTAACTCCCTCAATGATGAACTATTGCTAAAGTCTGAAGAAAAATGGAAGGGCAGTGTTCTGTCCAAACCAAAACTGAGGACATATATGTAAATCAAACAGAATCTCTGGCCTAAGATAAAAGTAATATCTTGGTTATCCAGAAGCCAAAGGTCCTTGATTGCACAACCAAGATCTGGTTTTCTTCCTTTTGGCCATTGACGTTGATCGAATCAAAAATATAAAGAAAGTAGGCTCTGTGAGTTGATCTGAATGAAGTGGAGAGTGAGTCTCATTTCCTTCACCCCTATAGAAAATATAGTTACCTAAGAGAGTTATTCTTTCATGAAATTGCTGGTCTACAACCTCATATATACTGTGGCCAGATGAGCAAAAACTGTTTGCAGTCAATGTGTTTAAGTTTGCTAACTTTGTCTCAAAAGCTTGGAAAATAAGGCATGGGGTCTATGTTATGCATATATTTTGTTTTTTGTTTATCTGATCATGGTTTTTAAGTTAAAGTGTTCCAGACCCTGAACTCTCTGCATGGTGTCATGTGAGTCCAAGCAGGCTGAGCATTATTGTATGTATGACCCAATAATGAAAATAAAAAAACTTCAAACTTCATTTTCCCAGTGGATTATCTAAACTTTTAAACTGTTTAGTTAAGCATTAAAACAAACATAACCAGCCCTATAAACTTGCCTGTCCTATTGTGGAGGGCTGCTCCAGCATAATTTCTCATATCTTGGTTAAGGGTGCCCCCATCTGGCCAAAAGCTTACTTGTTGTGTGGTCACAGATACTGAGAGACAGTAAAGTTGCTCCTTTAGATCCTCCTCCTTCCCAGTGTTTGTCCTTTCAGCTGATTCTTCATGTAGGAGCTAATCATTGGATAAAATTATTAATAGTATGAAAGCTATAGGCTAATTTGGCTTTGTAATGCGGTGACTTTAATGATTATGAAAACAACAGTTGGTCTGTTTAATGTGGAATTTCAGAGACACTCAGAAGTGGTGTAAGATATTTTTGATCAAAAGTTAAAGAATCATTTCTGTTTTTCTGTCCCTTCCAGGTTCCACTCAGCAACAGTTGTTTTGGGGAGGTCTGGCAGCACTGGGTGAAATCAGGGTGCCGGTGTGCTGCAGTGTAATTTGCAGCCTTGCAGGAGGATCCCATTTTCTTGTGCATGGTCACTGGGCGCTGGCTGCCGCTCATCAGCATGGAAGTCTATGAAGTGAGGAAAAATTGTAATGATGGACACTGAAACGCTGGGAATCAGCTGCTCAATAACCCCCCCCTAATTGCTTAGCAACAGTGTTCCAGGGTCTCTCATTTGAGATCAAGAGTTTAGTGGACTGAAGACTCCGCTTTGGAGAAATAGAGCTTGTGCCATTCGATAAGGCGGCAGAGAAATGGGCTCTATCTTCTACTTCCTTTGTGCCCTCCCTCCCATTCCTCCACCTCCCTCTTCTCTCTCTCCCTCTCTCTCTGTCTCTTTCGGTCTCTGTCTCTCTCCCACTGACCCCCCCACTCCCACCCCCCAACCCTTTTCTACCAGGATGATTATGTTACTTTCAACTGCATGATGTATTCAGTTCACTAGATTATTTTCTGTCATCTCAGTTAATTGAATTCTGTCCATCACATATAGATGTTTTCACATTTGCATAAAGGTTAGAGTGGTGAAGAGTGTCAAACTTCAATTTAGACAATGTCACTCAAATAAATATACTGGCCTCTTTCTCCATCTCTCCCCCTCTCCTGGATCTCCGGAGGTGGGTATTTACGGATTCTGTCTGAATTTAAATAGATCTGTATTCCTGGGATGCGCTGGTTCTCATATACATGTAAATATGAATATGAAAATGACCGAATGGCTCTCTGATACGGGTTGCGTGACTTTGCACGGTTGTGTGAGTGAATCTTCTCAACAATCTGCATGTTTGGTGCATGCGTGATTTGATGTATTTGTATCCGTCCACTTGGTCACTCTCATGGCAGGTTTGTGACACAGACAGCATGTGGGCAACACTCTCCTCTCCAGAGGCTCACAGTGAGCACTTCCTCCTACTCCCCTACTCATTGTCAAGAGCCTCTAACATCCAACCTACAACTGTCGTGTGAAAATGTAGACCACGGCAGGAGGGCTTGAGAAAAGGACCTACCATGTATGTGAAAGCATGTTAGGTAGGTTAGATGCGCACATTCAGTTTACAAACACACTCCACAGAGATTTTAAAGTAGTTTCTCCATGGCAAGCAATCTGTAAAATGGCTACGACTGACAGAGGGAAATGGAGCATAATAACATGCCACACAAGGAAACATAGCAAAGAGGGGGAGTGAGGCAGACTCCTCTGACAGACAGGAAGACCAGCACCAATTCACATTTAATAAGTGTCCCGGAATATCCAATTATGTCTGCTTTTGAAAATTGATTCATGTGTCTTTAGCCACAATTTTCATATTAGCCTCTTTCAAATAAACATCTATTAGGTTTATGTATCATATTGGCGTGTGGCGACAGCAGCAGGCAGAGCTAAAGTAAGTCTGTGTCAGTTAGTCAATAAATGGAAGCGCAAAGACGACGGACAGATTAGAGTGCTTATCTCTTTTCATCAACTCTGAATGCCGACTGAATTGAAGGTCAATATCTGAGGATTCTCCAAGCTGAGCGGGCGTCTGGAGGGTATGGATTGGCTAGTGCTTGCAGCGCCTCTGTCTGTCTTTGTGGGCCAGCCGGGGCCAATTTCAAATGTGTCACAGCCGCGTTAGAGCCAACAGTTACCTGGACAAAAACACTATACATTATCCTACATTTCTCTTTAACACTCCTTCCCCCCACCGCTCTCCTCTCCATTCTTCTTTCTTCCTGCGCCGTCTCAGAGTTCTCCTGGTGGTCTAGATATGTCATACGGTGGGCTTTGTCATGCTGCGTGACACGTGGTGTGAGTTATCTGTAGAGACTTGGAAAATGTCTGCTGAGAGACAACCAAAGGTGGGTTATTACTTATGATAACATGAAACACAAATGTGTGCTGGTATTGACTGGGAGATTAGCAATCTCTTCTTAGGAACAGATGCTGCAAGCAAAGAAAAAACACCTTTTTCGATTGTAAACTAAAATACACAAGCGTCAGGGGGAATACAGGAGGTGAAAACATCTTTTCAGCAGGCCATCTGTTGGCAGCTATTTTCAAGGTTGTTCATTATTGATTACATCTCTGTTTCTTTTTCCCAAAACAGTGCAGGTAAAGAACTATTTAAAAAACTTATTCAGGAAGAGCACAACTCTATCTTGCTTCTTTTCTCTCCCCTGGTTTGGTATGAATGCAGAGTATTTCTTGTTGGTGACGGACAGCGAAAGCCTGATAGGCCGTGAACAGGGCAGATGGCGCTCTGCTCTCGCCTCCAGCTCGCAATGTTTGTGTTTGAGCTTAGCTCTAAATTCACACAAAAAACAGATAAAACAACATTGACACTCGCATGGTGCCACACATTCGCATATGCAGAATGTGTGCATGCATGTGTGTTGCTGATGTTGGTTATGAGGCAGTGGAGGTGGCGCTTGTATATTGAAGGGTCTTGTCCAGTGTGTCAGAGGGCCCTTTCGGCTACTCTCTTCTCAGACAAAGCTCCGGTGAAGGGGCTCACTCCAATAGGACATGGCTGCTGGGGGGGGGGGGGGGGGAGAGAGCAGCAGTTGCAGCACTCCAGACCTACTCGCCTGCAGGAGGAGGCTATCTCAGCCACCTCGTCCACTCCTCGGGCTGGCCAGTCCCCCCCCATCACCACCACCACCACCCACGGGGAAGGCCATATCTGACCTTATCTCAGCATGTGCGCAGATGTCTCGCAGCACACACTAGTGGACCCACACTTTCTCAGAGAGTGCTGGAAAATCATAAAATCGTCAGCACTTAAATGTGAGCACGACCTACCAGACTTGAATATTTCAGATTGAGAAAGCTCTAACAGACAATCATTGATCTCTAAAAGTCAGTACTTACGCTGAACATGAACAAAAAGTCGCACTGATTAATTTGTTTTTGTACTTGGAATGAAACTGCACATGAAATTCATATACTTTCGCAGCAGTGAATAAAAAGAAAGTGCCTGCTGAGTATTACAAGACACTGAATGGCTGGCTTTATTTATGAACGCATCTGTAATGTCATTGTGGGCATTTTCATTCATGCAGGCAAAGTTGTGAGCTCACCCTTGGCTTTTATTTACATGGTAGTCTTTCGTCTGCTCAACGGGAGAGCCTAGCTAGCTGCAGATAGGTCTTTTCAGATTCTTACAAAGGCTGCTTCAGCTGCTTTTTGTTGCAGTAACTACCTCTTTCTTCCTCACATTTCAAATATCTTTGGTTCAAACCTGGTGGCCTTGATGAACAAGGTCTATGGAATCAATCAACTGCTTCTCTCAGAAGATCTTAACATGGTTTAATGTTGGCCTTGCCACATTGTCCTTTTGAGATATAAACCTCATCCAACTTACGCCTGAGATCCAAGTTTCTTTTCTGAGGGGTCTTTTTGTGTAGAGTGGATTTCAGAGAGGCCTCAGTGTGAGGAAAAAACACAACCAGGGAGAGACAAGCAAGGCTGAGGCACATTGTTCTCACTAATAATGAATAACAGGATACCTCAAGTATTTTTTGAGATGGATTCATTCATCATATTCAAAGAAAAATCTTTAAATCAGACTGCTTCAATTTTTAATCAGCTTGTAACACAATCAGTATGCAAAGTGTGCCATTTTTATCCAATATTTTGGGCACAGCAATTTGCAAGTTTATTTTTTTCTGCACTTCATATATTTACTTGATAAACCTGGAAACTCATAACTATAGAATTTTTTTAGAGGGGTCAAAGCTTGTAATTGGCTGTACTAAGGGTGGAAAACATATGAGTGCTTTTGTCATCCTAGCTCATGCAAAACAGTTACCGGTGCGTGGTTCCAAATATCAGTGTTTACATTTTACAGATACAGAACTTTTAAGGATACAGGTAACTTGACTCAGTGCTGCCACACTTCCTAATTCACTGTAGCAGTACATCAGAGATAAATTAGGAGGGAAGTTGATAGGGTGAAGGAAAAGTGGACATAGAGGAAGACAAAAAAATGGCTCTCTGGCCAAACTGGTCAATCGCCTTTTTCCAATCACAAAGAGGTCAAAAAGTAAATATGTATGTGCTGCAACAAGGAAAAAGAAGGAGGATGCACTTGTGTTGTTGTACTCACTTCGACGTCGGCCACAGAAACCTACTTCTCAGCTGAAAATGCATCACGCTGTGAGTGATTCACAAGACTCTAACCAGTGCTTTTATGAGAGGTGTTATTTACTCTAAAGGAAACAGAAGCAGGATGAAAAGAACTGCTGGATTTCTAAAAAAAAAAAAAAAACTACACAAGTTCATATTAGAAGCTATCAATATCCCTTGTTAAACAAAATACAAAAGTACTGCACATCATTACATGGGCTACTCCATTTGCACTGTGAGGAAAGCTTAAACTTGTGCAACCCTTCGCTGGCACACTTGCACAGAGATGTAGACCAGCGCATGAATAGCTGCAAAGCATAAATGTAAATACTCAAAATATTTTGTTGTAAATTGAAATGTAGGGAAGAGTTGGTAAAGGTAATGTTGTACAGATTATTAAAATAGAAGATATTTACTCAAGAATTATGTAACCATAGGTTGCAGGTCTCCATTCACGAGTTGATAATGTCTTTAATACTTTTGTATTTTCAATGACTTTATCTACAGAAGTGTGTTTTCATGGTACTTTGATTTTACAGTTTTATAATCTTGTAAGAATTACTCACAAATAAAGGGATAAACATTTTTATACTTTAGTCTTTGCAAAATTTTAAAGAATGACACTTCATTTCTAAGTAATTACACATATCCTACAATTGAACTTATAATTATAACTTATCATTTTTATTTCTTGCATGGTCAAAATAAACTACAACCACTACTACTAGTCAGTAAATCCCTATAGATACTAAAGCAACCCAAAAAACTACTGAGATTGAAACCTTTTGATAATAAATATATATGTTTGATCAATTTTTTATAATTTAATTGCTTTATAATTGGAATATAAGTATCAGCAGATATAAAGATTTCTGTCAATACTTACACCTGATATTTTGGCCATACATTATAGCCATATGTCACAAATATTGGTTGTAGTACCCACTGAGTCTGTACATGTAGCATAATGCCAAACCCTATCAGTTTTTTTGAAGGAAATACTTACCAAAAATACCAAAATATATTGATACTGGCAAGGTTAAGTTTAGAAATATCAGCATCTCGGATACTGGCAAAAATTCAATATTGTACATCCCTACAAAATATATATGTGTCACCCATGTAGTTGGCAGGAGAAAGGTCTCACTTTTAAAGCCTTAGAATGACATTCACAATAGAATAAATACAATTATGAAAACATAATTCATTAATGTTAGAGTAAAATGTTTAGATTATTTCCATTCTTCGAATTATACCTTTCCCAGTGTTTTTCCAGGAAACACCTGGCCCTTGTGTAAATGTAGTAGATGATCACTTGAGTATTGTACCATATTGTGAGTCACCCTGTGATTCCCAGCCCTAGTCTGTACACATGACAGGTCAACTTTTGATTTTTATATTTATGCCACTGTGGAGAAGCTAATGAACAAACCTTGTTGTATTTCTTCACACGCAGCAGGAAGTGTAGTAAGTGAAACAGACAGCTATTCAATGCTGGACATATGTGCTGAGCACCATCAGAGTCTACAACCTCTCACAGCTTCAGTAAAACAGCAACATCTGCCTGCAGTTTTTATGGCTCACAACATATGTCCCTTCTTTGTGACAAAGCTGTGTAAGGCTCTCATGCTGTTCCTGTCCCCTAGTCCAAACATACATCTTTAGATACCTGTCAGCCTTTATTATTCCGTCCTCTGTCGCCGCAGATAAGGGAAGTTAAAGTTTAATGAAATGCAGCCCGGTTACAGAGGCCCGGCTTTTATAATTTGTCACAGGCTGGGTGCTGGGAGCCCACTGCTATGTAAACATGGAGGCAGTGGTCACGGCCATTACTACTAAATGATGGAACATGGACGAAGTGGCAGAAAATGTCACCATGCGACAGCCATTTTCCTGTTGTTGCCTTGCTGTGCTGCTCTCCCCCTATAAACCAAGACGAGGGTGTTAAAATCTGAAAAACACAAATTCTAATAAAGCCGCTGGTAATGTTTTCACAGCAAATTACCCACAGAAAGAATCCAAATGCAGTCATTTCCCGTCTGTATTTTCACATAAAATTGATAGCCAGCATGTTTCTCAGGCTGTGTTGTGGGTAAGAACAAATGTGGTCGTAAGTGTGATGGCTGTTGAGGCCCCTGCAGCAGTACTCTGAGTGACTACGGCTCTCAGAATACACTTTACCTGGGGTAGAAAAAAACAACCTATTCCCTGTCTCACACTATAGGGCCAAAGCACTACTTACACTGCGTCCACCTACATAACCCTAATCATAATCAAAGATAGACTCAGGAAGCCTGCAGCTATGTCGGTCAAGGAGCTCTGATGCACTTTGTATCACATAACTGAAGACTCTTATAACCGTGAAGAGAAAATGAAGACTTTTTCAGCAAAAGGTGCTCAACATGTTTACCTTCCTGCAGCCTGTAAAGATTAACAGAAACTTAATATATATATATATATAATAGTCATCAACCCTTTATTAGGCCCGTCAGTGGGCATATGTTTCTTTTCAATGAGATTAAGGTGTGACATAAATGCTAACCTTGCAGTGCAGCTGAATCTGCCTGACTCAATGTCTGTAATCAGTCAGATCCATCTTGCCAAGCTCCAATCCACAACAGTTGTGTGCATCCCAGAGTGGCACAGCCCAATCAGCATCCTTGGGAGCAGAAAGAGGCGGGAGCTATGAGTAAAACGGCAGCAGATAATGACTGCTTGTACAGAGATTAGCACAGTTGCTATCAGTGTTTTTCAGATCTCCTCTCGATAGAAATTATATTTTTCACTCCACATGTTTTGGCAAGAGATTGCTCTTACATTTTGTATTTTACACTGCAGCAGTAGGCTGTAATGAATGTGATTAACAGAACCACCTGTGGATCTGTTTTGAAAAGTTCTGCCCATTCCTAAACACTTTCTATGGGCGGTTTCCAAGATGGACCAGTGAAATATATTAAACAGTCCATCTGTTGTGTCAGGTTGATGAAATGGATGAATTTATTGAAACTGGATGATTTTTGTTATTTTAGGTGCTTCACACTCAAACTAGGGGGCTAGCAGCAGGATGCTACTCGCCTAACATCTTCCTGCTTTCACAGTAATGTAAAATAAGGATACTGCTGCTCCTCTGAATGTCTCATTTCATTTACAACAATGCTTTAACGTTTAAAAAAAATGTTTGTCAGTGCACATTTGCAAGGAATTTAGGAATTTCATCATCTACACTCCATTGTACCATCAAAAGATTCAGAGAATCTTGAGAAATCTCTGTACATAAGCGGCAAGTCCAAAAGCCAGCACTGATTGCCTGTGATCTTTGTTTCCTCAGGTGGCACTGCATTAAAGACGAACATCATTCTGTAAAGGATATTACCACGTGAGCTCAGGAGCACTTTGGAAAATCATTGTCAGTTCATCAACACAGTTCATCGCTACATCAAGGACTGAGTTGAGTGCACAATTTTAAGTGTGAAGAGTCCATGTTTCAAATTTTTTTTAGAATCCTGGATGTCGTGTCTTCCGGGTAAAAGAGGAAAAGGACCTTCAAGATTGTTAATAGTACGAAGTTCAAAAGCCAGCATATCGGATGGTATGGGGTTGTAAGTGCCCGTGGCATGGGTGACTTGCACATCTGTTCACCAATAATGCTAAAAGGAACATGTTTTGGAACAACATATTGTTGCTTTCCAGCACATACCTCTTTTCTCCATTTTTTTATGATTTTTGCTTTTTTCATAGGACAGTGCTATCTGTCACCTCCTATGTTGGTGAGTGGGTTATATTAACTTTTAACCAAATTAAAATACCAAAAACTTTCCATTGTAATCTAGGCAATGCAATATTCATTTACTCAAGACTTTTTTGTTTTTTTTCATTTCCTGAAAAGTAGCTATTTTGGAGATAGGAGGTTTGTACCCAACAGCAACGATATGCTGCCATTTAAGTGACATCTTTTTTTCAGAAGAAATTTTTTTCCAATGATCTGTTCAAAAATTAAGTACAAAGATGAACTAAAAGTTAATCCTTTAAAAACATGATTCACTTTCATTCAATCCGTTTTAAAAGGTAAATCATTTGACAGGCCTGCCCTTTATCCAAAACTATGAATTCTATCAGTGCATTTAATTCTGCTCAGACAAAGAGCAGCACAGTGTGACATAAGAGAGAGGGACCATCTCTTCTCACTGGTTTGTTCAGCACTAGAAAGAACTCTAGGAAACAGCTTATTCTGCCACTTCCATTTTGAGCTCTGTATTAGCCAGGTCTGCAGTCTAGCTGAGAGCAGGGCTCCTCACAGACACACACACTGTACACAATTCAGCCGCAGTTGATGTCTTAATACAGGCAGGATCTAATTTAGCTGATCCTCTGACATTTATCCTTTAGGTAAACTCTAGCCCTCCTCTCTCGGTCCCAGTGGCACCCGTGCCAACAAAACCAGCACAGGAATATTTTACAGCACCCGCTTCACACCTCAAAGTGCCCTCAGGGATACTCAGTGTCTCCTCTCCGGTTTCTAGTGAAAAAACTCCACTTTTGATGTTATTTCTTGGAACCTTTGTGATCAGGTGTAGGAAGTTAACCAAGAGTACACTTGATGAAAAGTGGGGAGCTTTTATTTACTCATGGATGCAGCCATTTTCAGGTGGTGCAGGCGCTGGTGGGTGTACACAATAACATATGCTCTCACTTATGGCGAGGGACACCAACAAAGCGTTCAAATAGACATGCGCAAATACACAGAGGTTTGTGTGTGTTTGTGTGTGTGTGGAGCGGTAGGGGCTACAATCAGTAGCTCTGTGACAAGGGAGGGAGGTGGTGGCTAGCAGGAGGGACAGAGGGACAGGAGTGATAACAGATTGAGGGACTCTGATAAACTCTCCTCTAATGGTTCTGCCGGTCCCTCTCCCTCTCTTTCACTGGCGGCGGATTAGAAACCTGGATAAGGAGAAGCAAACACTGGCAGCTTCTCTGTGTAAGCAACAGAAAGAGGAAGGCAGAGGAAGATAGAGAGAATGGGGGAGAGAGATGGGAGGAGGAGAGACATGAGGAGAATGAAGGACAGAGGGAGAGAAGCAGAGTGGGAAGGGAGCCGGAGAGGATATTCAAGGAGTGGCACTTACCCACAGCCATCCATCGTTTCTCCTTCCACCACTACCCACCTTCCTCCCCCCGCCACAATCCCCTTATAGTCTCCTGCTTTATTTTTGCCTCCTCGGCCCTTGACAATGCAGTTACTGCTTATGGAGCACTGGAAGTGCTCTTTGAGCCCGAAGTCAATGATGGGTTCAAGTGGCGGGATGCAGGAGGTGTCAAACATGGCCTAATTCTGTGTGGTTAACGGCTAGGCGTGACACGTGCAGGACAGTGTAAACATGGATTAGGTTGATGTCTCAATCACAGCATGGCAGACTGACAGACAGGCTGCAGGATGGGCAAGCTGCTCTCTGTTCATACAAAGCTTTGTACCATATATACAGTACAATTCCTGTCAAAACAGTTAGCCATCCTTTCTCCCACTTTGTTTAGCTTTTTCTTTTGTTTTCATCAACACACTGGTTCCCAACTAAGGCTGGGAATCACAAGACAGCTCCCAGTACAATGTGATTCATAATGCATGGTCTACAATATTAATAATCATGCTAAAGCAGATGCTAAAATAAATGATGCAAAAATATCATATGAAAAATGCATTAATATCTGATAAACTGAAGAATATTAAACATGTAGTTACTCAGTAATTGTTGTTGTGTTGTAGTCACATAATTTAACAGAAACTGAAATGAAACAGTGTGTATACTATTTTATTGTTTAAATTAATTGAACAACATAATACAACTTTAAGTGCAAATCAGGGTTAATGGGCCCAAATTATGCTTCAATGTTCATCCCTGTATGACCTTAAGAGTGCTTTACATAACTCTGTGAAAGAGCACCTTTATGAACAGGAGAAGAAATCTGCAGCATCAAGACTTTTGGCTCTCTCCTGCATTTGACAGCGCCAGTAGCTGCTAGAAAGAGCTCATTCCCACAACTCGCCAAATGGACACACCAGTGTGATGCCATTCCAGTGTAACCTTGCAGTGTGGATGGACCTGCCTGATTCTTTATCTGAAAACATGCAGATCCATCCTGCCAAGCTCCAATCTCCTACAACTTCACGACCAGAAGCCGGACAGCCCAACCAGGGAAGAGAGGCGGAAACTGAAGATGTGAAGAAGGCAGACAGTGACTGCATGTTTGAAAACAATGGCGGCTCCTGGAGCAGTCTTCGTGGATGCGGCAATATCTGAGGTTTTATCAGAAATGGACTCAATTTCTCCTATAAAAAGTGGAGCAAAGAACTCCTGTTTTTTAGAGGAGTCGGGAAGCCGAGTATCACTGCTGGGAAACTGGGAGAGAATGCAGGAATCCACTGCGGACGATGCCACTTAGTCTATGGTAGCCCGGAGTCGTGTTTACTCAGCGATACCTGGAGAAATATATGCTGTCCTCAGAAGGTTACCTGGAGAACTTTGTGGGGATTGTCATGATGAGGTTCATGTCACAATATAAGAGGTTAATGATACATCTGCGTTGTATAATTTATTGTAAGATGAGAAAGTCTAAGGACTTTAATGTAGTTGAAGCTAACGGCTAACAACAGGGTCTAGCTGCTACATCATACTGTGGCTTGATATGAATTGGTCTGTGATGAGTGTGACTGGCAGACCGATTGTCCAACCACCAGCTGTAGTTGTTTTTGAAGGTTCTGCCCGCTGAAAATATTTTCTATGGGCTCTTCTCCAGATGAACTTGTGAAATCTTTCTGTGGCGGATATATGGAACTGTCCGTCTGGCGTGTCTGGTTAGTACCAGTGTGACGTCATACCAATGTGATGTTGTACATTGTTATGAAGGCACTTTATGCCCATGGCTCTAACAGATTATCTCAGAGAAAGAGAGAGAATACGGGTACATTGTTGCTAGTGTTTAAAAAACTAGATGGTTTTTTGAACATAATTGTAAACATACTCTAGCAGTCACTAAAAATGAATACATGAAGCAGAGCTACAACATAATATGGGTTCTTTAATTTATACTTCTTACAATGTGACATAAATAAATACAAAAGCATTTCTTGGACATTATTAACTTTGGTTTTCAACCAATCAGTACTTCTAAAGTCCTTTTCATTCCAACCTTCAAATGAGAGAAAAAACATGATTTGAGGTACACGAAACAGTTTTAGAAATAGAGAGGGTGTTTTCTGAATGTTCTGCTTAAACTATTTATTGATAGACTAAACAGAATGCTAAGCTTAACTAGAATTAAAGGGAATTGACTTATAGATTGACAGCAGTGACCACAAAGACATCACAACCAGCATCAGTAAAGAACTAGATAATCACAAAGTGTTTTGCTGTTTTATTGACCATGGAGTGGTTAAAACCTCTAACTGGCTACCATTCAAGTAAAAGAGGGCTTAAAATAGAGAGGAATATTCTAACCATGCAAAGTGAAAAGCAAATAATTATATCCAGCTTTAAAGCCTCTATTAGTGCAATACTGTACCAACAAATGGAAAATTGCACACTTAGTAATTTGTCCATTTGATTATGGCCGCTGAGGATGTGTGATTAAAATAGTGTAATTATATCTACTGTATTGCATTCATGCCCAGAACAAGACATGTACAAATCTGACTACTATGACTGCAGTGATAGTGTGATTGACTACATACAATACCATGTACAGAGTAAATTAACAGAATGTTCCATTTGCTAAATTGATCCATGAAAAGGATTCATCCAGAGGAGCTGAAAGTGCAAACTGCACACGGCTTTCACGGAGCCACAGAGGTTAAACTATTCAAAAGACAACCATTGACTTCTACCACAATGTAGCTTTTCATATTGTGCAAATACGAAGCATTAAAGCACCACTCCAGATAGCAGGAAAAACACAAGCTTTAGTGAAACTCTTGCCACAATGTCAAAGAAGAAATTAAACAAATTGCTATACACTGGTGGCAATTATGTTGAGTAAAAACCTAGTCGACAGGATCGTCTCTTTCTGCACACAAGACGTTGCTCGCTTCTGAGGGCCAGCAAACTTGACACGAGAACGTGAGGCTTCCCGTTCTAGCATCAAGTGCTGCAAACAATATGCACTCATGGCAAAAGCACCGCTCAACTTAGGAGACGACATGCTCCAATGATTGCGCCTTTGCCACAACTATTTGTGATTGACAAAGGCCTGTGTGACTCACCATTGACTTTACTGCACAATCTGGTATCTCTTTACTGCAAACAAACGAGCAGTAAATAACTCGCTCACTCGGTCCCCGCAGCCTGTCAATCAGACGGACAAGTGTACACTATTGCTGTGTTACAGAGCTCAGAGCTGAACTAATCCTGTAAATACAACAAAAGCCCCAACCTGAAAAAAAGCCTCTCTGAAGATCCAGTCTCAAACCACAGGAGAAAAGCTGGTAACACAGAAATCTAATGACTCCCAAGCAGGCATGAAGTGTGAAATCCCACTGTTTCACTGGAACAGCTGAGCCTGCATGAGAGACAGAGTAAGTAAAAACTGTTGCAGTGATAGACAATCATATTTATTGATTTACTGAGTGGAATCATTAGCTAGTTAATAAGTTGCAAGCTGAAATATTAGCCATGGTGGAAAGCTTAAGAACGTCACTTGAAATTCATAATAGCCAAATGAATGCCACTATTGTTTGATACTGAAGTCTTTCAGTTTCTGTCAGCCATCATCACAATCATCACACCATGCATTACAGTGAACAAAAGAGCTAAAGACTAATTATTGGGAGATCCACACAAACTAGTGAGCTAGCAAAATACTGTCTACACTAGCCAAATTCTCAATCTTCCTCTATTAATTAAGGCATTTAATCGTCCGCCACACTAATTGCATAATTAAATCACTCCCTCCTGGGTGCTACTGATGTACAGTGAGTAATCTGTTACAAAAAAACAGCTCATCAACAGTAGTTGATAATAGTGCTGGATTGATAGGACCACCACACAGAGGACCACTTCCTTCTCAAACACACAAAATGCTCTTGGTCAGTTCACAAGAAAAGCAAAAGATAATAATTTTCTGACAGTAAATATAGGAGAAAATTAATGCTTTGGAGCATAGTTTCACTTATGGATTGCATAAATATTTGCTTCATACGTGCCAAATAAAGATCTGATTTCTAAGGTACTTTTGTTACCTTCCCACAGACCCATTTATTTAGAAACCCTTCCCTTCTGAAAGGTAACTGTGGGTGTTGTTAAAAAAACTGCATGAACTGGTAATGTCTTGGTTATTTTTGGTAGGGAATATTAATGATTTGAAATTATTCTATTCATTAACTGGTCAAAAAAATACAGATTGGTGCCAGCCTTATCTCAAATAATACTTTTTCTTTTTTTCTCTTTTTTTATTAGTGCCTGTTTGTAATTTGGTTTTGCTACTAGAAGATAGCTGTGGCATGTCTGAAAGCTGTTTGCTAAAATCCATCAAAGAGCCCATATATTGCCTGAACTCTTGTTCACATATTAAATATTAATGACTGCTAGGGAACAATATATTCATGGTCTCAAATGGTCCAAAAAACATCTAGTTCTCACATACTACATCAGAGTACCTCTGATCCACCTGACTAGCCAGTAATTGTTAAATGGACTTTTTTATCTAATTTATCTACAGTTTTTACTTTAGTATGTTTGCACTTTGAACTGCACTGCTGGTGAGAACTTAATCTCGTTTTTATTGTGTATTTTTATACACATTGTAAAATGAAAAAATAAATCTTGAATCTTGAGCTTGTTAAGCGCTTTAGTCATGTGACAACTCAAACTGCTTTTACACAGCAAGTTACACCCACCCATGCACACTGAAATGTACTCACGAATGGTTGAATTTTCTTCAGGTTGTCCAACAATATTAGTTAATCATTCATGCGCCATTATACCAACTTTCATGTCATTAATGCAACAGAGGGAGTCTAGGCAAACACAGAAGCTGGAATCCTGTTGGATCCCTTGACTGCAAGCCTACGAAATGCCTATGGGGATTGTCAGTGTTTGGATCATTGCTTATCATAAGCTCTGTAGCCAACAAAAAATATGAAACTTACATGGTGCTTTTAATTAGACGCAGCTACAATATTTCAAATGTGTAACATCTTTTTTTGTCCTCCTCTTTGAGAGTTTCCTCATAATTGAGTGAGTTTATCAAATTGGTCCTCATGGCTGTGGTAATAGCCATAGTCATGGGTCCTTGTTAGCAGTTCGTTAGCACCAGTCATTTTAAACATACAACAATGCTTAAATTCAAAAGCAGGCAACATCAGATGCATTTTATTATTTCAAGTAAACATTAAAATCTCACGTGCGAGTGTTTGCCATAAACCTTATTTGAGGCATTTATCTGATATCCGGTATTCTAAATCCCATTCACTTCAGGGAGTTGGGAACCAGGAAGTGCTAATGCTAACTCTCTTCTGCTTTTTTGGATTTATTCTTGCACCATTCTATTTGGGGTTGATTGTCATACTTTAAGGAAATATGGATATGTGAGGGCAAGAGCTTTGTGTGAAACCTCCACCTTCAAATTAAAAGTGGAGCATCTTTAGAAAATGGACAAATGGCCTAATGGTAATTTTACATTGTGTTAATATCAAGCTTACAAATTTGAATGTGCATTTTGGCCAATTCTCAGAATATAAGGGCTGTTTTAATTCTGTGTAATGAAGTACGGGCAGTGCTGCTTTCTATGTACAGCATACTGCATTTTGGTAGCAGTATTTATGCTTGGCTACTCCTTTTCTGTTTTCTCGGCCATAGCAGCTATTTCTACAGCACTAACGGTGTATTAAATTGTTCTGATAAAACCAGTTTCCTTTAATAAAACAATAATTCGTGTTTTCCCTCCTCAGTGTCCTTTAAGTGCAGATGTATCAGCCTGATTTAATGTCCATCTTGCCAAGCTCCGATCTACAGCGGTTGTAAGCATCCTTTAGAGCAGGAAGAGGTGGAGGCGAGAGGACAGCAGAAAGTGAATGCTTGTACTGAGATTAGCATAGATGCTAACAGCTTCAGTAACATTTTTTCAGATCTAGACCACATTTCTTTATTAAATGAAAAACAAGTTACAATACATACTTCTTTATAAAAAAGATTTTTTTTGCTCCACTTCCCACATGTTCATGTGAGAGTTTGCTGTACGAAGAGGCTCATGTTACAGATATGCCTTTGAAAGGTTCTGCCCATTCCCTAACACCCCCTATGGGCTCTTTCCAGTTTAGTGAGATACACTGAGCAGTCCATCTGGTGTGTAAGGTTACCTTCTCAACGCTTTATATGTGGAACTGATTTCTGTTTTGTTTTCTTGAACACAAAAGTAAACAAAAGCCCATCTGATGGCTAACATCACTAAACTGAGCCTCTGATTGTAGAATAAAATACATTTTACACATGATTTTTGTTGGATTTTCAATATTTTAACAGCTGGACATTTCCCTGTGAAAAGGTGTTATGCCTATTTAACTTGAAAAATTCAAATAAAACTTGTTTTCTAATTGTGCATGGTGAAAGCCAGGTAGATGGGTACAATAAGCATGATTCAGTATTTTTTACATACTGAAAATTTTCACAAATATTCACACCCTGCATCCTGCAAACAACATTTTGATCAAATTATGATGTGACTAGTAACTTTTCAAAGAGTACTTTTTTTATTGGCATGCACTTTCCTAGCTTGAATAAAGTACTCTACACTGTCTGAAACATCTGTTAAGTATATTTGGCATTTGGAAAATTAAGAAATAACATAGCCTTTTTATGTAATCATTGGTTTGTTGTATCCTAATCATTAGCCACTAGTATATATGACAGCTAGAGTCACTTATATTAATTTAATTTCTTTTCATTAAATTTAGCAAAAAGCAGATTATCTGAATAAACTGGAATAAACAAAAGATACAGCCCCTTATCTGCATCCAACGACAAGCTGTTCTCCAGTTTAGATCTTTAATGGTTGGTTGACATGAGTGTCACCAGCACAGACAACATCCCCTATAGGGAAAACCCAGGGGAAACACAAGTTTGCATGCAATTAAAAGAATCAGTTGGCTTTTTAAAGGCATACTGACATGTAAGTCTGACTGTAATTTTCCCATATTGCATTGTTCAGGTCAGAATAACATACCTAGACAATGCAATTCAAAAGTGTATTTCTCTAAGAGGTATCCACTTGTGTTGGACCAGGCTGATTTTTCAGAGGTCACACAACAAGATTTTTGGTCTGTTATGATGGTCACTGTGTCAGAAGATTATAGGGGGTCATAGAACCACAATATCGTGCAGTGACACGGCTGACAAGCATGACAGAGAACACGAGAGGACCTGACTACTCTTTGACACAGAAGAGATAATGTTTAAAGGAGGAGCAAAACCAAAGACATGATATATTAGCTTTCTGTTTAATGGTTACTCGCCGAGTTGTAGAGGTGCCTGTGCTATTTCTCAAAAGTATTTATATTTTTTCTGCCTGACATTGCAGTTCCCTTACACATCATAAAGGCAGAAAGTCTGACAAACATTTCCTCTGTCTCAAAGTTTCATCTCAAGGTAACAACTTTGGTTTGTTTACATCCAGGATTGTTGCGCATGCAGGATGCTCCATGCTCTCATTGGTCAATGTCTCTAACACAACAGAAGAAAAGGTCGGAGGTAGGAATTAAATTAAACATACTGGACTTTAACCCCTGCATCAGGTGTTTTTGCACAAAGCAATTGCTTATACTTGGAGTCGCTACTGTTGGACTCAAACCTCTCATCTCCAAAATTACAACTTTCCAGGAAATGAAAAAAAGCCCCACTAATGGGTGAATAAGTATTGTATTATCTTGATTACAAACTACTTTTTCATACCCATACTAAGTTTAATGAATGAGTTTCCCCCAGTGCTTGTATTTTGCAGTGGAAAAGACTTGAAATTACTTATATTTTTTAAAAAAATCTGTAATCATAAATTAACTTCACTGTGCATGTAAACCTACTGACAGCTCTATATGTATTAGCCATTGACTTTAAAAGGTAGTTTTTCTTGAACTGTCCATCCCTACAGGTTAGTTTGATCAGTGTCTGTAGCACAATCAGGGGTAATTGTTAAGTATATGTAGTATTTCAAATGTTGAAGAAATGGTTATTTCTTGTTATAATGCTAAAATGTGATTCGTTTGACATCATGAGTTTGTTAATTTCAGTAATTAGTCACTTTTGCAGGAGAGTCAAACCGTCTGAATTTGAAAAATATATTTTATATAAATGGAAATTCATTTGTACAAATTAAGAAGCTACTACATCCATAAAACTGAAAAATACACAAAAGATACAGACCCTTATCCAAACAGAACAACATGCTGCAGCTCTCCAATTTGGAACAATTGTGGTCAGTTGACACAAATGTGACCAGCACAAACACCTTGTGTGCTGGCATTGTTGGGTCTGCTCGTCTCAGCACAAGACTCAGCAGCCCCGGCCAAGTGTTTAAATTCCTGAAGAGCCTCCAGAAGAAATTAGTATGTAATGGCCACACTCTGCAAGAAGAAAGACCCATTATGGCTTTCCACTGACTGTACTTGGCTTTCATTTGTGAGCTAAATGGATGCGCGTGAAGGTGAGAGTTCACTAGCCATTCAAGTATTTGGCTTTAACTGGCTCCAGCACTCTTGCTTTAATTCAAGCAGAAGGACAAGTATGAATAATCGCTCTGGATAAGACTCATCGTAACCACCAGCATGAACCCCCCCCACATACACACACACTCTCACACACATACACAACCACTACCAACCCCCTGCCCTCAAAATGGCTGCTGAAGCTTAATGACAAAATACCATTTACATCATGCCTTTTAATTTGCAATTTGCCAGCTTTTGTTGCTGCTATCTGATTTTGGTTTGTTAGCTGCACACTGTATTATTTTGATGCAAATTTCCACAGCTCCTCTCCTCTGGTTCTAATTTCATGTTTGTTTATCGGCGCTAGAGAAAATAGCTAGGGAGAAATGGGTAACTCTAATCAATGTAAAATAGAACACAAAATATCCAATGATTACGACGGCGAGAAGGCTGGCAGACTGTGCAGAGAAAGAGACTGTAGGATGAATGTGGTATTAGTGGGACAAAGAGAACCACACCCAGCTGATACTCCGAAGATGAGTTAAAAAAAATAAGGTTTGGAATATAAATGTCGGTCACCAGGCCTGTAAGAAAGGCAGGACAGCTTTTATTCAAATACACATGAGTGTAAAGCCAAAAAGTGCTAATACGAGGCCCCAAGGGTGTTCATCTCATGTAATATATGCACAGGCTAATTTATCGCACCAGGACTAATTTCCATTGCTTGTGCTTGGAGTTGCCTTGCTAATTATGGAATGTTTTTTTTTTTTTAACCATTTTTTTCTCTGCCTGATTCATAATTGCACATCCACATTCAGGGGCAGTGTCTTTGCAAATGAGATGAGGCCTTGCCATTTGGCATTCACAGCCCCCCACACCCAGGTGAGCCCACAGCCCACACAGGGCACACTCCATTTCCCTCCAAAAAAAAAAAAAAAAGAAAAAAGAACACCCACCCTCCCAATCACCACAGCTTGGATCTTTGATGGGCTCTGCCCCCAGAACTGCTATGACCATCTCACAAATATCAGATAGGCTGGTGTGTAATTAGACTTGGGACTTTAATTAGGAAAAGTTAACTGTTAGATGAAAGCTGTCACATCTGTGATACGTACTGCTGGTTCAGTGGAGGGATCCCAGGGGGGTCTGCATCAAAAGGCCCTTCCCTGCTGAGCGGGCCCACTCTAGCATGTTCTCATGCGCCAAATCAGGCCCTCTGAGTGGCAGCGGATGTGAGGGGATAGAAAAACACGGGCGCAGAGACACAAGTTAACTGTAAAGGAGAGACGAAGAGGAGGAGGAGGAGGAGGAAGAAGAAATGGAACTGAGGAAAAGGAGAAGAATGGCAGAGAAGAAAGGGAGAATATCGCTGAGCTGCTCGGCTGCTTTTTTGTGTCTCGTTAAATGGCGAACACGGTGCAGACACAAAGGGATCTGAGGGAAAACAATGTCGCTTAACAAGACATCACTGGCTCATCATTAGCAATTTGTTAAGGGCATAATTTTCCCCTGCCCCTTGCATAATAGGTGCCCTGGGATATCGCCGATGCTTTTGTGTGCCCTCATTTGTCTATTTATTTACTTGGCTCATGTCACAAAAGAGATCTGGCCACCTCGAGCGAGAGCCAAGATAACACTGTTATGGCTCCACATCACAGCCCTATTAAGATGGAGCTCCTTTAATTGACTCCCCTAGCTCATTGCCTGACCTAAAGTCTCACTGATCCCACCCAACCAATAACAGGCCTGGTCTCACAGGGGCAGAGCTCACAGCAGTGTGATGGTTTTGTTGGTCTTTTTTTGATTGATGTGTCAAATGGCCTTGTTATTGAGCCCACTTGTTTGTTTTTATGCATTGTGCTCCGAGTTAAGTCACACATGATTCTGTATTTGGTTGAGTTACACTTTCCCTACTTTCTGTCTTGTGCTTCCTTTCCATATGGGGGAAATACAACAGCTGCAAACTGCTACAACAGAGTTAAATATGTTGAAACAGCCTGACGGATATCACGGCCATTCATCACAAAAGCAAGCGAGGAAGCTTTATAATTTCATTGTGTGCGTTTCCTGTTTACCCATCGCCACAGATGGTACTGCCAGCACTCCACGGAGGAGCTCTCACACTGTTGTTCCATCCATCGCCCCCGTTTTCTGTGGCCCCTTTTGTGACAGTATAGACATTGAGTTGTCATTTACATTCATCAGACATGTACACTGGCAGTGGATAGATGGTGGAATGGATAGATGACCAGAGTCATGGCAACAACGCAGCTATTTGGAAAAACAGAAATGGAAAGAAATTGATGATGCTAGCTCGGTGCAGCGCTGACAGATTGCAATGAGCATAATGATGTGCATAGACAATCTGCAGACCTCCAGACTTCCTGTGCCTTGCCCCTTTTTTCCACCCATAGCTCTTTTTTGAATGACAGCATTCACACCAGTGTGACTGTAACATGATTGTGTGTGCTGTTGAGGAAATGAAAATCAAGTATTTGACCTTGGAACTTACAAGTGGCTTTGTCTTGTGCTGTGGTAGCCTTCAGACTCTTGATGTGGTAGCACCCTCTCCTGCATTTCCTCTTCATTTTTCATAGTTATTAAGCCTTCATATCAAGACTAAACAGCTTTAATGTATTCCGTCCATTGCATAGCTGGTATTTGCGAGAATTTATCAGGCTTAAAGCCAGGCTGCCTGTTCTTAGTCCCTCATTGCATGAAGTGTGTTAAATGTGCACACATGCACACTGCAGACCCGTGTCTGCCACTTTGACATAAAGCTGTGCTTTGGCAAGGCCAAATAGGAAGATAGTGAAATCGATTTCCACATTGTATTTCACACCCTTTCATCAGGCCCGGCCCTCGTGGCTGGAACGCTTGTGATTTCAAAAGCACTTAACATACGCCAGCCCCTTTGTTCAAGAAGCAAACTACTTCTGAGGCGACATCAATGCAAATAAAACCAACTAGCAGAGCGGAGGGAAACTCGAGCTGAAGAACAACCAAATTACCCGTAGTTAATACGTCTTCATTACAATTTCTCTCTCTCTATGTCTCTCTCCCTTCTCTCACTAGCATACCAAAGATTCTCAGCGCTAATGATTTTCTGGGTATTAAAGAGGCACCCACTGCTGTCACTCTGGATATGAAACAAGAAAACAGATTATTGTCGAGATCACCCACTGTGAACACCCAAATGATACTTAAAAAATAATGATGTTCTTAACCATACTCATTAACAGCACAGTGAAGGAAAGAACAATGCTCTCCTCCAGGAAAGCCAAACAGATTTCAAATTAGAGCATAAAGCCGAGAGGCAATCAGTTTGGAAAAAATACTGAGGATGGAAACAAAGCAGACAGTGCGGTGATATTCTCCTACACACCAGGATTGTGTACACTAAAGTGACCGAACATTTGGGCATGGTTATCCATGTAACTGCATATGTGTTTACTTAACATAAAAAACCCACAGATGCAATCATTTTAAATGTACTCCTGTGAAAGTTGAAACAAATGTCGACTACAGCCTGTGGCAGATGTGTGTACACTCAAAAAATAAAACACTGACTTAGACTGAAAATATTATGTACGATTTCTCCATCTTTATATATTGTGTAAGTAGAGGGAAAGTGACTAAGTCAGTCCAAATAAACAAACTGACTTTAAATTGATCCAATTCAAAATGAAATGTTCAAGTTGACTTTAATTAATTCAGTCAGAAAGAAAAGTGGAAGTCTTTCATGTGTCCTCCATGGGCAGGTTCATTTACTCTATAATGTTGACTATCACACGTAAACATTCTCTGATTTTTGTCTTTATTTCCCGCTAATTTTTTGACAAAGAACTAATGCAGATGACATTTAGAAACAATAGACAGCAAACCTTTGCTGGACAGCAAACCTTTGCTGGAAAAAATGTGACATAAAAAAAGCTTTTATGGATTTCTGTTGGTTTGCACATTATCTTCATGAGTGACTCTACCACAAAAGTCACATCGATCCTTCTTGTCCCTAACCTGAAACACCACTAGGATTATTCAATGTATGCTTCACAGAAAATATTTCTCCAGCCCATCTTGGCAACAGCCAATAGAAACTGTTTGTGGAGGGCAGAACCTTTCAAAAGCCTATCTAGAGAAAATATAAGAAAAAGCATATATGGCAGTGCATTGGTTGATCATGTAGTCAATCATATTTACTGTTGGCCAATCAGATAATGTTGTAGGTGGGTGCAACTGCTGCTGTGTGAAGTACAAAACGTGAGCCACTTTGTAAAACAAACTCTTGCCAAACATGTTGAAAGTTGGGCAAAAGTATCACTTATATCTAGAAATGCTTTCATTGCTCTTGTTTCTTAATGAAGATATATGGTCCAGGTCCAAGAAAACTACTGAAACTGTTAGCATCTATGCTAATCTCTTTCCAAGCAGTCACTTCCTGTTCAAGCTAATAGCTCCCATCTCTTCATGCTTTGAAGAACTTTGATTGGGCCATGCCACTACATGCAGAGCACAATTATTGGTATAGATTGGAGCTTGGCAAGATGGATCTGACTGATTACAGACATTGAATCACGTTGATCCAGCTGCATTGAAAGTTTATCTTGACCTAAAATTGTTCTTTTTCTGTATGGCAGTTGTATATTGCACAGAGCAGGTAATCCTGGTTTCCTTTTGCAAGGGCATCTTTCCCTTTGAAGAGGGTTATAAGCTGGACTGAATGTACAAGTAAATAAATACAGCAATGTGTACACTTTTTAGTGTTAATATAGAGTTAACTCTTCATATACTCTGGGAGAGTATGTTTCTAACACTAGAGAGAGGTGTTGATCAAATGTTACACTGTTAAGTGTTACAAAGTTGTAATGCCAAAACAGTCAATAATTACACATAAAGATAGTTAAAGTACCAACTCTCCAAAAAGAGTTAAAACAACACTTTGTGGCATGGCTCTATATATATACTAAACAATGTTATATTAACTCTGATAGTGTTGAGTTGTCTATGCAGTTTTTGGTGTGTACAGTATATTACACACAAATACAGACTGACACAATTATTTTAGTTTTATAAGAGAAAAACAGTTTTTCCCTAAATACATATATATATATATATATATATATATATATATATATATATATATATATATATATATATATATATATATAAGCTGAAAATTGATGAAAATGCTATGTGGAGGGTGTAATTTTTTGTGTTTTTTTGTCCAAAAGCATGATATCGTATCAATAATTAATGTTCCTCCACTGTTCCTGACTTCAAACATTGCTCTCTGTATATTGATGTACATCTGTTATGTTTCTCCAGCTAAAGTAATTGGCATCACACAGAAAAGAGAATAAAAATAGGCTCTTTTTTGAATACAGGGTGGCATGTAGCTGGTTCTTTTTTCTTTTTCTTTTTTTTGTTTGGCTAAGTTTTAACTGTAAGTTTAGTGCTCACAGCTTGACAGGAAGTCCATTTCAACAAGTTGCCAGTGAATACCCAGAGCCTCATTTCCATCACATAGGAGAGGGATTCAAATGTTGGCCTATAAACAGACAGTAAAGGAAGTCCAATGTTCCATAACTCAGCCCGCGTAATGGCGTACTTTCCTGAATAGGACAACTAGGGACACAGTGGGATTGTTCAGTTCTCGCCAAGCCAAAACGATTCTTTGTCAGCCAGGCATAAATAACATAGTGTTGATTGTTCTGTCAAAGTTAATCTGACAGCTCGGGGAAGCAGTCATTTATCTAATGACAGAGTTTCTATGACGACAATCGATCCTCCTGCAGGCTGGGGTGTGTGTCTGTGTATGTGTGTGTAAAGTGAGGATGGGTACTAAACACTTGCAATTGGCTGTTTGCTGAAAACAGTAAAACACATTGAGAAACACAGGACAGAGATGCTTTGTTGTTCAGAGCAGCTTTGTCTATAAAGGTTATATTTTAAAAAAAACTTATAAAGTTCCAGCGCACTGTCTTTGTGTTTCATTATATTATGAAAAATAAATATTGGACAGGTTACAGTAGAGGTGTAAGAATATATTAATACATTATATTGCAATATTTCAAGGCACGGTACTGTATAGTTTATTTTTTCACAATGTCGATACTTTATTAATTCGTAAAAATTGAAGTTTGGCACATTTATCTCCCTTTTCAGTCGATCAGTTTAATTAACCGTTTTCAGTTCTTCCATTGAAACAGATCATAAAGTTTATCAGTGCTGCAGGAACAATGCTTTTATTGCGGGATACAAATATTACAAAAAGGCCACTTAGAATAAAATCATAATAAATTGCCCTGCCTGAAATATTATGATGTATTGTGATATATTGCACTGTCAGCTCCATACCGTAATACCTATTGTATCGCCACATTCTTGTCATTACACACTGAGGTTTCAGTTATTAATAAGACACCTTCTTTACCTTACCATTTTGCAATTTAGAAAAATTTGCTGACAATCATTGAATTCTTCCGGAAAAATCTGAGGTCTTTTCACTTTTATCAGTGCTCAGTGATAAAAATGAACACTTTTACTAAAAGTTTGTACCAAATGTGGTGGGCAGTCAATCAAATTTCAATTTCAATGAGTTTTTCCTTCCACAATCATGGAAAATAATTATACTAAGGATAGTGCTGTGACACATGCCGTGCTATTCATGCTGTTTATGCCCATAGTTTTTGCCATGGTAAATATTTCAGTGTTTGTTTTGGCCAACAGAACATCATAACTAGCTCAAAAAAACGATGAGGTCATGTTTTGCTGGCATTTGTTAGTTTGTTAGTTTCTGAACAGGATAACTAAAGTAGTGATGAATGGAATTTGATGACATTTTTAGGGAATAATGGTCATGTCAAAAGAAATAAGTGATTAGATTTTGGTGATAATCCAGAAAAAACAAGCCACAAAAACATCGGGGTCATCCCACGCTACAGTTTATTTACATCTGCTTGATTTTCTGCTACCAAGCTGCTTTGATTAAACACTAGGTTTAGGAGCAATGTTACAGTATATGAATAAAAAAATACAGATTCAAATCAGTGTTATCTAAATAAAGCATGGTCCCTGCTACTTTGATAAACTTGATTGTCTTTCCCAGTAACATAAACAATGATAATACATTTAATGAAGAGATGAACAGTTAACTGAATGAATGCCTGCTGCCAGCTTTTGTTTAGAGGCTGAATGTAAATCTAATTGTGTCAGTTTTCTATAACTTAAAAACCAACAGAATATCAATACTGTGCTATAAAATGTCAATGCAGAATGTGCTGCAAAATATCACAGTATATAGATGTGTCAGCATTTTCTTAAACCCCTGGCCAATATGTACTGTCATAACTTTGGCTGTAAGTATCGTCAAAAATGTTCATTGTATGCCTGTATCGCTAACCAGCTTTTTAAGCACTGATCTGCCAGTCACGATATTGAGCAGATAATATTGTGCATTTCAAGTGATAAAGAGCATGTGTCTGCTGGAAATATGCCTACACAACAAAATCTGCATTGACCAATTAAACAATACTGTAGAAAACAAAAGTATAAAGATAATCAATGGATGTCAAAAGGATTGCAGAATGCATGTAAAAAGAAAAACACACTATATAGAGAATTCATAAAACACAGAACTAAGGAAGCTGAAAATAAGTATAAAATCTATAAAAATAAGTTAACAAATATCATGAGAAACTGTAAGAAGGATTATTATAATAGGTTACTAGAGAATAATAAGCATAACATAAAGTGCATATGGAATATACTTAACTCTATAATTAGAAACAAATCAAGGCAGATACAGTATCCAAAGTATTTTATGGAAAATAACAAAACTATAAATAACATGAATGATGTAGTTAATAAATTCAATGATTTCTTCGTAAATATTGGGCCAAAACTATCAGAGGAAATTTAAGATCCAGTGACATCCAATGATAATCTAATAGCCAGAATTTCAAAGACAATGTTTCTTAAGCCTGTAGAAGAAAAGGAGATTATAGATATTGTTAATGAATGTAAGAACAAGTCATCCACTGATTATAATTAAATAGATATGATAATAGTAAAAAGGGTAATTAATGGGATTTCCAAACCACTAATGCACATCTTTAATTTGTCACTACAAACAGGTCAATTTCCTAACAATATTAAAAATAGCTAAAGTTGTTCCCCTGCATAAAACTGGAGACAAACACCATTTCACAAACTACAGACCTGTTTCACTTCTCCCACAATTCTCAAAAATTCTGGAAAAAGTTTTCAATAACAGATTAGACAGCTTTATAGAGAAGAACAGCTTACTTAATGACAATCAATATGGATTCAGAAGTAACCGGTCAACATCACAAGCTCTGGTCAAACTAATAGAAGAAACCACAAACGCCATGGATAACAAGAGATATGCTGTTGGGGTATTCATTGATCTAAAAAAAGCATTCGATACAATAAATCATGATATACTATTTAGTAAACTAGAAAAATACGGGATCGGGGAACAGCACTAGAGTGGGTGAGAAGATATCTGAAGGGCAGGAGGCAGTTTGTGAAAATGGGAGAATACCAATCAAGATGCTTGGACATTGTGTGTGGTGTTCCACAGGGATCAGTGCTGGGTCCTAAATTATTCATCATTTATATCAATGACATATGTAACATATCACAAATACTCAAATTCATTTTATTCGCAGATGACACAAATATATTTGGATCAGGTGAGAATTTACAGCAGCTTTTGGATATCATCACTTCAGAATCTATCAAGATTAAATACTGGTTCGACAAAAACAAACTATCACTAAATTTAAGCAAGACAAAGATAATGATATTCGGCAATAGAAAAAAAAATCATCAAGCAAAGGTACAGATAGAAGGCGTCGATATAGAAACAGTACATGAAATTAAATTCCTTGGAGTGATAATTAATGACAAAATTTGCTGGAAACCTCACATTAAATACATCTGCACCAAAATATCCAGAATCATCTCTGTAATGGCCAAAGCAAGGCACTTTCTGGACCACAAATCACTGCACATTCTGTTCAATTCACTCATCTTACCGTACTTACAATACTGCTCAGAGGTGTGGGGCAATACATATAAAAACTCACTAGTGCCACTATTTATACTACAAAAAAGAGCCATCAGAATAATTAATAATGTTAGTTACATCGAACACACCAATCCACTATTTATCAAATCTAAAATAATAAAACTTTATGATATTATAGAATTCCAAACAGCACAATTTCTGTACAAAGCCAGGAACAATTTATTACCGGGTCACTTACAAAAAATGTTTCATGAAAGAGGGGGAAGGGAAAGACTAAACTTCAAGAATCAGAGATGTCGAAGTACAATGAAAAGATGTTGCATAACGAACAACGGGGTACGACTATGGAACAGACTCAGTGAGGATTTAAAGCAATGTCCAGGCATCAAACAGTTTAAATACAAATATAAGCAGATGGTCTTTGCAAAATATAGGAAGGAGGGGAAATAAAATTATGTATTTGTATGTATATCTATTGTACTGTCTATTACTATATTACTATTGTGATATCTATATAAAACTTTGTTTAAGAAATTATAATATGTAAATATCTATGTATCTAACTATTTATATATATACTTGTGTTTTATATATACGTATGTATATATAGAGAAATGTATATGTATACCTTCTTTGTTCTATTACTATTTTGATATTTATATAAAACTTTGTTTAAGAAATTATAATATGTCAATATCTATATATCTGACTATCATATATATGGATACTTTAGTTTTTAAGTATATATGTATGTATATATGGAGATATGTATATGTATACCTTTTGCCTTTTCTTGCATTCTCAACTACGTCTATGCGCCAAAACTATAAATGAATGAATTTACTATTACTATTATAACTACACTATTACTATTTTATTACTATTTAATATCCACTATTACTATATTACTATATTGATATCTATATAAAACTTTGTTTAATAAATTATAATATATAGATACCCATATATCTAACTATTTATATAAATGTTTATGTTTATATATATACTTCAAGACTCGAAGATGTCGAACTACAACGAAAAGATTTTATATATATATATATATATATATATATATATATATACATATATATACACACACACACACACATATATATATATATATATATATATATATATATATATATATATATGTATGTATGGATATGTAGAATGAATCAACTATGATAAAAATTATAATAATAACAAAATAGGGATGGGTAAGATTAAATAAGTTTTTTTACTTCTTCCTACTCCTTTTCGAGCATGTTGGACTCATTATTTTGTTTTTTGTTTTTTTGTTTTCTTTTCTTTATTTCTTTATTTATCGATTTATTTTTCATTGCTGTCTCATGCTCATGTCCATGACCATGCTCGAAGTAAAGACTTCAATCAAACCAAAACTCAAACTTTTTTGGAGAGTTGGTACTTTAACTCTCAACAAATGTAATTGTTGACTCTTTTTGGAGTTGAAATTTAAAGCGTTATTGAAATTTAAAGCTTTGATTGACAGTGTGACTTTTGATCAACACTTCTATGTAGTATTAGGAATGCACTCAGAGTATATTTTCAACTGCTTAAGTTAAGAATGTACTCTGTTTTCTCTGTTTTCAATATTAACACTGCAAAGTGTTGTATGAATTTGCTGCTAAAAAAAAAGTTAGCTGAAATAACGATACCATGTTTAGTCAGAGCATGTACATTTTTAATGAACAATCAATTACATTTTTCATGACGTGAGCTTGTGGCATATGTTGGCACTTGACCAGTAATAGGGGACAGGCAGGTTGATTGGCTCTACAAATGTCACTTACAGGTTCAGAGTGAAAAGTTCAAAGTTCTCCTTCAGTGACACCTAAAGATTTGATTTCCTGAAACATCATTTTAACACTAGTTTTTTAAAGAGAGCCTGTGTTGCAGCTCAGATTAAATGTCCAGACACTGAGTCATAAATGTCTCCACTCTCAGACTCTCAAAAACACTTACCTTGGGTTTCACCAATACAGTCTTGTAGCACCAAACAGGTCACTCCTATTGCTGTCGCATGACCTTGATGAATCATCACAATGAGTTTATGGTAGTTGAGTAGTCTTGGAGAGGTGTCCTTGGATGCCTCTTTTATCAAAGACTAGCCACATAATTTTGTCTTCCCCTTTAAAAGTTCCTGCTAAGACCTGCTGCATGTCCTCAGAAAGAATTAATGACAGCAAAAGGGAACACCTTTATGATGCTGTACATCCTTACATAATGAAATGCATTAATATTGTAAGAATGCTGAACATCATTGAATGGGATTAAAACAGACTGAAGGACACTGTGGAGCACAGAATGACCCAGAAGCTCTGGGTAATGTGCAGCAGCGGAGAAATTACAATACTTGGCCTGCAAAAATGTGGCTGCATCTGCTTAGCACTGTCACATCCCATTACTCCAAAGAACAGCCAGTGTGGTGTCCATTTAAATTGAAAAAAAAAAATGCACTGCTGTTGCAACTTGTTTTGCTGCTTTATAAAATCAGAAATAATAGGGCAGACTTGCTATCTGTGTCTGCTTGTGCTAATGTCCAAGTGTTCTGACACCTTGACAGCATGTCTCAAATAGACTACGTGCTAAAAAGGGAAGAGAGTTGGAAAAAAGACTGAGACAGAACCTTGACAAATATCATCCATAACATTAAAATGGCCTCCATTGTCATTACGGACAGCGAGATTAAATTCATCTCATCAGACGTAAGTATGACTGGTGCCTCAATAGGCTGATGCCAAGCAGCAAGCCAAGAAGATTAGCAGGGCACTGATATCATTATTTCCGCCTATCAGGGATTTAGCAGGGAGGCTATTGTAATTTCTAGGCTTATTAGTTCACACTCGGAGGAGAGAAAGCTCAGTGATAAAGCTGACTGTGACAGCCGGGCATTCCAGCAGCAAGTGCTGTCACTGTGACACTGACCAAATGCCAGTGTGCCTCTGTCCCTGTAATCCTGCCTAATGGAGGTTAACACACAATACAAAGAGGTCCTCATCAATGATCACAACAAGCCACGCATTTGCATTTTTAAGTTATAAGTGCGGTCACAGAGAAAATAAAAAATTAGGGGTGCCGTGACTGGTAGAAATGAAGAGGAGCCGCGAGGAGGGAGAGGGATCGAGAGAGATGCAGGCGGGCACGTACACACATGGCGTGTAGAGTGTATTTTAAAGTTGTGTGGAGAAGTGGAGCAGCAATCTTGAGGGTGGCAGGCAGGCAGATCCTCTTGGCAATTTGAGACATCTGCCTCTTCTGCTTGGGCAGCCTGTGCCAACGCCGGCCCCTGGAGAGAGCCCCATTCCCAGCACACTAAAGCCCAGAAGTGTTTGTCTAGCCTAATAAATATTGCACAGCGCTTCCTCTTAATCTCATTAATGTTTGTGCATGTCTGTTGGTGGCTGTAGATATAAACAAGGGATGAGCATTAAGCCCTTCAAAAAAAAAAGGAAAAACCAGGCAGTCATGAACACCACTGGCGTCCTCCCTGGATATGTGACTTGGGTCGGCTTCTTTTAAGCTAGCGAGACACGGAGGGACCGAAAGACTTAAAGCATACAGGCGCTATTATCTGCACCTTAACACCTGAGTTCATACACGCTTCTATCTGTCTCTGCAAATCCAGGCATGGGATTTGGGTGCTGTCATATTTGGTCCAGATGAAGATATCTGCAGCTCTGTTTGGCAACATGTCTACTTAATTATGCCTAATTTGTAGACCAAATAGTCGCTTATCACTCGCACTGTCTGTGACAGCTTAATAATCTCCGACCTCAGTGTGGGTGTGTGTACGAGAGAGCGTGACCGGGACCTTAATATGATTTGTGTGTTTTGGTGTCATGGTTTAACAGTTTTATAAGCCAGCCTGGTGATAAGTATCTTGTTATTAGGGAGTTACATATTTGACTTTATTTTCCTCAAAGGAGGCCACATTGTGACCAATTTGTATTACAATAATGGCATTAATCAGGGTCTCCTGGGAGGACCTGGGAGGTGATTTGCATTGTGGCAGCTGACAGTTCAATGTTAATACCTTTATATGCATAGATTACAGTGTCAGAGAGGGTTAGCGGTAAGGAAGGAGGCAACCTAAGAGGGAAGAAGAACCTTCCTCAGACCATTAAACGTCATTGTAGTGATTATTGATGACAAATAGTTGAAGGGGCCGGTGATTGCTTTTAAATCAGAAGCAGCGTTGTCCCACTCTTTATACATTCTTCCTGTTCTCATCGTATCTAGTGTGTTTGTGCATGTGCCTGTGTGTTTGTGCGTGTGTAACATAAGGAGGGGGTATGGGAGTGGAAGTAGAGGTGGGCGAGAGGGCCCTGATGGCCCTGCAATGAAATCCGCCTGAGCTTGCCTTTACCAGCTGCAATTATCATTAAGCCTCCAATGGAACGGGTCCACTCCAGAGAAACCTAAAAGCCGTCGTAGACCCACACATAATATTGTATTAAATGGGACCAAAAAAATCAATACACAATGCAAATGAAAAGCAGGGGAGTAGGATCCACTCAGTATGCATATTTCCTGTCAAGTACACTTTCTGACCCGCTGAACGCCGTTCATGCCGGAACTCAGTACTTTTGAAAATTACTGATGATCTCTTGTTATGAGCCCCTATCTGGCTGCCTGGCACTATTTGTGATACGCTTGTCTAGCCGCGTGTGCTGAAAACATACTCGCTTCCTCCCTGAATTAAAAGAGTTTGTCCATGAACTGAGGAGAATGTGCTGCTTATGTCCTTTTTGTACACAGTAAATGGAAATTTTGATAAATACCTCCTCCCATGAAGCACTTGTTTTGTGGCGGCTCTGTGCGGTGCACAACGGCACAAGAGAGCTAATTATGAGAAGGATGAGCCAGGGTGACGAGCGGGGTGGGCAGCTACTTATTTTGCTGCCTTTCTCTCCATTGTATGGAGATATTATTTCTCGGATGTAAACATGCTGCATTTGTGTGTGTGTGGCAGTGTGTACATGTGTGCAGCTCTGGGGGCGCATACAGTACATGGAAAAGATGCTCCAGCGGGGAAGGAGAGGAGCTCCTGAATGCACGTCCTCCATTAGAGCAAACAGATAAGTGCTTATCATATACCTGTAGCCAGGAGGTCATATCCAATATATCCGGGCAATTCCTTCGAGCTCACTTCTGCAGGTTGAATATGCAATCTTAACTGGTAGGGTGGTCCCGTCTATTGTGAACAGGGCACACACTGGGTTGTCGAGCTATTCTCTCAGAGGCCCACATTCAGTCTGCCCCACAGAAGCTATTTATTCTCGCTCTCTCTCTCTCTCTCTCTCTCTCTCTCTCTCTCTCTCTCTTGCACACTCCCACAAGACACAAGCAGATGCATGCTTTATTATTTGTGTTTTTTTGTTTATTGGAACAATTCACAGATACAAGTCCCCTTAATGTAATATTAGTGTTTCCAATAGTGGTGTGACAACTGTGAAAATCATTTTTTTTCTTGAATTTTAGCCAATACCAATGTAGATGTTTTTGTAATTACCTCTTTTGGCATAACTGTCATTTTTACAGCCCCATTGGTGCACAGCAGGGATAGGAATCACCGGTGGCCCCATTATATCATATTTGAGTCCCAATTTGATTTATTTATCTTACAACATTATGAGTATTGTGATACTTAACATTAAGATATATTTCGATTTATAACCCTTTCTTGGCTGCACTGACATCCAAAAAGAAAACAAAAATGCCAGAATTCTATCAAATTGAATAAAAAACATATCTCGGTACTTCAGTTTTAATAAAACTGGGATGAAACTCACAGACTGATGTATATGCATTGCAAGCGAATGCAGCCCACTCTGCTGTGCTCAGCCTTTCTTCAGCTTTTATCTTCCCTGCTCTGTGGAGCTTCAGTACTGCTGTGTTAGTGAAACAAGGCAGAGAGGAAGGCACACACCTGGGCTCCAACCAGCATGTAATAAAAGCCATTGTTTTTTACAACATGGTGAGGCCATGAGTCTTTTCACATAAAGGAAGTAATGGGTTGAGCTGTTTTCTTAGATCGCTAAGAACTGAGAGGCAGCTTTGACAAGCTGAGCGTGAAGTGTTGGCTGTTTTTCAGTGAAGACATCATTAGCTGTCCCTGGGTGGTGTCAGGTGAGTTAGCCGCATTTCCACAGTATTTTTTTTCACGTGTCACTCCTTACAAATCCTACGTGTCATGCCCATCTCTTAAGCCCCTTTCTGCACTACAGATTTAAATGCCTTTGTCTCTCTCCTATTCTGCCATGTTTATTTACTTACTCTCTCCTGAACAATGAACATCACAAATGCTGACCTTAACTGCAATTGGCTAAACAGCATCAGTGTGTGAACTTAATGAGTAATTGATTTTATTTCTATAGAACCATAAGCTTTATTAAATGTTGGAAATGTGTATTTCAAAAATATCAGTACTTGGAGACTGTGACTTGCCAAGTAAAATCTCACAAAGTGGCAATACCATCCATTTTTCCCCACCCCTGCTTCATTTCAGATAAATGTCTTTACATCTGTTCACCTCACATTCATTGCCCAATGGCTGATGTTTGTAAACGAGGGCTGATATTGGTCAATGCTGATATTAAACTGATGTTGATGTGCACCCTAACAGTATCATTTATGGACAATCAGATGTTGTTTTTCTTATTTCACAAGCTAGAAGTGCTCAGAGGGCACAAATCTGCACCAAGGCATTTCTGACATTCTTAGCTAAGCTACTATCAAAAATGTGGAAGCTGCCCTACAACACAATTTTTACAAATCCTGTACTTGATTCCTGGATCTGCAATCAGATTTGTATCAACACCAAATTGTAATAACCTCTCCCCTTTACCATCATTTTCTGAAAATGGCATCAAAATGTGTTGAGAGATTTTTTAGGTATTTCGTTCACAGACAAACAAATGGACAGGCTAAAGCAAACACATAACCTTCTTGGTAGAGGTAATAACCTGTCACATTTGAAGGAAAAGATACATTTTTGTAAAGTGGAGTATAGCATCAGTATTAGTGATAATAAATTAAGAAATACTGGCATATCAAATATATCAAAAATCTAATATTGTGCATTGTAATCTACCAGAGTCAAAGAACACACCTACCTTTGGTGATGTACTATAACGGGTCTTGAAAAAAATACCATTTTAGCAGCCTTTCTAAAATATGCACCTTATTCTGAAAATTTGTGCATGAAGATCAAGATTTAAAATAAAGTTAACAAATATTTCATACATTAACAGACACAGTTTTCAATTAATGTCAAAAGAAATTTAACATGCAAATTTCTCTTCAAAAATAAATTTATTGATAGACTTCAGCTTACAGGCCGTTACCATCAATGATCTGAATGTTGATTGCTGAATTAAAAAGGATAGACTATTTCAAGAATCTATTAAAATCATAGAAATCTATGATTGTGAATGCATTTTGATTTAATGTGTCATAATAATCATGTGCGCCAAGTAGTGCAAACAACAATAAAAACAAATGGCAGCATCTTCATTATATGTCAATTTTAGTACTGGAGACCAGAGATGAGCTATTAGCTAATGAGCCCCAAGCTAACAAGCTAAAACTCAACACAATTTAAGTTCAACGCTTGTTCTTCTTTTTTCTGCTTTCTTTCTCATGCATCCTCTTTTTTTCAGCAACATCTCAGCACTGGAGGATGATTGTGGATTTGTTTTAGGTCAATGGTTATAATGTGAACTCATTATAGAAAAGGTCAGACCCATACATAAATGTGTACTAGGCTAGCGTGAGCATGGCCCATCTCAGTAGAAGGATCTCAGGATACTTAAAGGACTTCACCCGGGGAAGAGAGAAGGGCAGACCTCACAGGAGGTTCACAGGAGCCCGCTGTCTGTCTCTAGCAGGCAGCCAATCCCGTGCCTCACTTCACTGATTATGCACACTTCCCAGACCACAGTGGAGATACTCCACAGGGAAAGGGGCAAAGAATCACAGTTTGCTACACGGCCATGTCTAAATAATGATGTTGGAGCCATGAACAGGGGTGCCTGTTATTCCCCTTGGACTTTTGGTTCACGGCCTGTCGCCTCTCTGGTTAGGGCTCCTGTCTCTAACGACCCATGTCAAAGAATAGTCCACACTGCTGTAATGACATATCATATCCCATCACTTAGACCCCACACTGACAATTATAATCATATATATAGCTTTTTGCTGCTGGATCAGGTCACTGTTATGATAAATTGATATGGTGATGAGAGACAGGGTGATGGAAGAAGGAGCTAGGGATTGGAGGGCAGGAGCACAGCAATATGTCCAAGCACAGAGCACTGCAACAAGCAGGGGTGGAATAAGTTAACAAATATTACACTCAAGTAAAAGTAAAGTTACTTTGATCATTTTTTACTCAAGTAGAGCTACAAGTAGCACTTTATAAACCTTCTCAAGTAAAAGTAAAGAGTACTTCTTTTAAAGTGCACTCAGAGCACTGAGTATTTTGTGGACACTCTTTTGTGACGTGCATAAGGGACAAAAGCCAAAGTGTAAGAAGTTAACATGTTATTTCTTCTAGTTTAACAATATAGTATATGAAAACATTTAAACCAAATAACAGAGCATAAACACAGAGCACCAATTTGCCCAGATATGTAAAAAATTAACTCAGAAATATAAACCACAATGATTGGATAAATAGAAGATGGCCTCAGAGATCCAGCTGGAGCCCTACACCCAAAATAATTGACACCAACCAAACGATGACCTAGATATAAAGTCAAAAACCAGTGACCAGTTTTTGCAGATATTTCCAAAAGATATTTTGACTATAAAAATTGGCTGTAAATATTCCTTAAATTGGCCGTAATATTGCCAGAATGTACAATTGCACCAAAATGGTTTTCCTCATCATCACTAAATGTCCAACTTGATCAATCGAAAGTATTATATTCAAATCAAATGTTGTTTTTCATGTGTCAGATCTGTTTCTAACACAAATTGGCTGTTACTATGCTAGGACCACATCATTTATAGTCAAGTAGAGGCTTTGTGCTCTTGACACAAATATCGGTATCAATATCTGTATCTGCAATAATGAGTATGGAAGTATCAGCATACGAGATATCTACAAAATCCAATATCAGGCATCACTAGTTTAACATCTTAGTCCAAAGAAAGTACATTTAGCAGATAGTCCACCATTCAAGACTTAGGTGACGTGTTTTTTTTGGATGACTTGATTACAGCCTATGCAACACACACATAAGGATTTCTTGTAAATGTTGAATGTGTTTAATATTTATGATTTCACGTTAGGGCAGCTTCAGTCCTCTTCCAAGAGGATAAAATGACTCTTAACATACCTCAAACACAGGATAATCAGGTAAGATAATCTTAAGGACCTCTGAGTAATTGGGCCTGAGCTGACTTTGGTCAGAAGTGGCAATCTGAGCAGAAAGTCAGGCTGGTTTACCTTTAGTGTGTACCCTGCTTTATAGACAAATTATATATTCACAATCAAAGAGAATTTTTCAACAGTATAACTTGCTTTGTTTTTTACTGTAGTATATCAAGGTTTGAATCATCATGGAAGGGAGAAATTTACACCCCTGAGTTGAATATTACAGATCGCAGTGAAAATGTTTTTGCACGCGGTGAGACAAAGTTTTGCCTAGAATCGGTCTATGACAAGTGACATACAGGTTAACTATTTGCCTTAAAAATTATCAATTGATTTGGGAATGTATACTTTGAACATAATATTGTTAATAAACTGTAAATTCAAAAAATATGACCATCAGCCAAGAGGGACATCCTGCATTATGATCCGTAAAGTGTCAGTTATCAAACCACTGCTGATCCTGTCTCGTACTATTTTTGAGACAACTGAGAGTTTTGATGCTAATCTTGGTCTCAGTATTGAAGTAAAAATGCTGTTATTGGGGTAACAAAATTTGATAGAAAATCTTGATTAGTGATCTTTTTATTTATTCTTTTTTTTTTCTTACACAATCCTCAGATACTGTGACGAAACACCTAAATAATGTAATTTTTATCTTAAGACAGGCCTTACATTTAGCCTGCTTCTAAGGGTTTCTGGCATGTACAACTGCAAATCATTTGGTCATTGTAAAATCTGACCCAATAGTGCCAGGTAAAGTGAAAACAACACTGGACCTAAAGGAGACCCCTGAGGAACCCCCGAATGTAATTCATTGAAACATCTTTCAGACAAGCAAGCTCAGGTCAGTGTATTTAGTTACTTCCTATCCTTGGCAATGAGGGACGACTGAAGACACCTAGTGAGGAATTGCAGTATCAGTGCTCCTTAAACAGGGTTCCATTCTTTACACAAGTTATTGTTCATTCACCCCCTCGCCCCTTAAAGAGTCATATCCTGCCCTGTTTGGCTAAAGAACACTTTCTGTCTGTATGGGCCCTGTCACTCCCCTCTTGTTTCCTACAATGGGGGGTTTTAAGCTGCCACACTAGATGTGTAAAACCCTTCCCTTTCTGATGGGGCGAGGGCAAGGACCACCAGCATACTTGGCCCCCTCTGCCCCGTGATGCGCCCAAAACAAAAGTGCATTGAGAGTCTCCCCGTTTTTTGTTCTTCGACCTCGAGGTACCAACACCCACAAGGCACAGGACTCACTTCCTGTGTTACACTTAGCTGTACATTTATCACCCTGCTCTGCCAATAACATGTCCTTCAAGCTCCAAGATGGATGTTTGCTGAATGAGTTAACCTTGTGTATATTTGACAGTGGCATTTGGTGGTCTTTTTCTTTGAGACTGACTTGGCACAAAGAGTCTTTTTGTTCAGGATTTTGCTGTGTGTCTTCCTTGTGTTCTTCTTGTTGTTCTTTGTTTCGTGCTTCCCCGTCCCTTCCTTAAAAGAAGTAGGCGGGCTTTCAATTCAGCATCTTTTTATTTCCTATGCAACACAACATTTATATGTCCACTATATCTCCTCTTAGTCCCAGCCCCCGGTTTCTTCTGTCCTCAGCCCTGCCTCCCTGCCCAGCCCTGCCTGTCCTGCAGCAGATTTAGCTTTTGTTGGCGAGTGTTAATAGGATTAAAATGGGTTACTAGCTCAATCACAGAGAGCTTCAAACCATCCCTAAATGTAAGTGTCTCATGGGGGTCGGGGGGCATTGTGGTTCTGTCTTTCCCCCCTCTGGCAACCCTCCTGATCGTAGGAGAAACCCCAGGCCTGATGGGGGTGGCAAAGGTTTGGCCTCCAGGAAAATCCGCAGGATTATGTCAGCACTCATTACAATGTACACAAAGACCACAGGATCAGTAGGAGCACAAACGGAGCAGTTAAGTCAAATAGGGTGGGCCAGGGGATTCTCTGCTTCTACCCTGACATTGATTAGCTTTTGTGCTCCGTGACTCCCTGCATTCAGGCTACAGCCACAGGGTTACTGATTGGCTAAACCTAAAGTTAGTGCTGCACTAGCTTTTATAATATAATGAATTCTGAATTTAGGTGTTTTTCATAGGCTTGGCAGTTCAAAATTACTTAATTTGATTATCTTGTTACCTTAATCAACAGGATGTAGTATTTTTTTTAAATCTGATATGCCAGTCTTTTTGAAATGTATTATGGCAGATCCAGATACTGAAATGCACACTTTTGTCAAGAACGCCAAGTCTCTACTTCACTTAAATGTATGTGTTGCTTGCTTACACCATCCAAGTGCCAGGTTGAACTCCACTGATGTCTACTGCCTGAATTCTAAGTAGAATAGATTCAACAATGTACTGGAAACATTCCTCAGAGATTAACATGAACAGCAGGTAATTTGCTGCAAATCTATGGTGCAAGTCTCCTGTTCAACCACACCCAAAAGGTACCCTGTTAGATTGAGATCTGGGGACTGTGGAGTACATTGAACTTATTGTCACATTCAAAAAAAGCAGTTTGAGATAATTTGAGTTTTGTGACATGGCATGTCATCCTGCTAGATGTAGCCTTCAGAAAATGGGTGTTCTGTGGTCATAGAGTTATTAACATGGTCAGTTATAATACCCAGGTGGGCTGGAGTATTAAAACAATGACCATTTGGAACTGTGGACCTCAAAGTGTGCCAAGAAGATGCCTCCTTCACCATGACACGAGAACTTCAGCCTGACCTGTGCAAGGCTGCATGGATCCATCCTTTCAAGTTGTTTACATCATATTCTGACCCTACTGTCTGAATGTTCCCAACAGTTCCCAGTCTTCTATTTTCCAATTTTAGTGAGCTCGTCAGAGTATAGCCTCAGTTTCATGTTCTTAGCTGATAAAAGTGGTTCCTGGTGTGTTCCTCTGCTACTGAAGCCCACCTGCTTCAAGATTCAACATGTACTTCCAGAGATGATCCTCTGCATACCTTGATTGTAATGAGTGGTTATTTGATTAACTGTTCCTTTTATATTATCTTAAACCACGCTGGCAATTCTCCTCTGACCTCTGGCATTAATTAGACATTTTGGACCAGAAAACTGCTCCTCACTGGATATTTCCTCCTTTTCAGACCATAGTCTGAAGAATTTAGAGATGGTTGTGTGCAAAAATCCCAGTAGATCAGCAGTTTCTACATAGTACCATCAACCATACCGAGCTCAAAATCACTGAATCTGATGCTCAGCTTGAGCTTTAGCAAGTCATCTTCACCATGTGTTAATGTGTACATGCATTGAGGAGAAGCTATGTAATTAGCAGTTAAATTGATGTATCTAATAAAGTAGCCGGTAAATGTCGAGGCAGCTGGAAATGTTGGCAGAAATTGTGATATCTAGCATTATGGAATATAACCTTCTAAAGCTATTATCATGGTGATGGGGATGTGTATTGGCACGAATAATACGACATTTATCACCCTACAGGGTGATAGAAAACTATATCACAACATATCCAAATATTTTAGGCAGGGCACACAGTCACATTTGTTTTCTCCAATCTTCTCTGACATACTTTTTAAATCTTACAGTACCAAAAAACACAATACTTTGTGCAAAAAAAAAAAAAAATGGATTGTTCAATAGATTTCACTAGTCCATCTGGTAAGAGGCGATAGAAAAACAGATCTGGCAGGCGATTGTTTTGTCAATCACGCTCATTTCGGCCAATCAGATAATGTTCTAGGTAGGCGATACTGCCACAGTGTTAAGGACTGAAAAACATTTCAGAAGTGGATTGAAAATACCCTTTCTGTGGAGAAGTTTGCAGTGTTGTTATTTGTGTTTCATTGAATAAAGAAACGCGGTCCAAACCTGCGAAACTGCCACTGAAGCTGTTCGCATCTATGCTTATCTCTGTACAAGCAGTCACTACCTGCTGTCATCCCTCTCCTAGCTTCCACCTGTTCCTGCACTTAAGGATATTGATTGGACTGTGCCAGCTGTTTTAGATTGGAGCTTGGCAAGATGGATCCGCCTGATTAAAGACATTGAATCAGGTGGATCCAGCTGCACTGCAAGGTTAGGTTCTTGTGATCTGAACAACATGAATGTCTCTCCTTGTGACAGAAATAATTGAATAACAAATGTAGTGGAGAGATGGAGGGTTAGATGGCTGAGTGACTGCTGCCAACTAGTGGGTGGAGGTTAAACTACAATACAAAACAAATGAACAGGATTTTTATAAATAACCAATAAAATCATGTTATTGAACTGCCAATACAGCATTAAGCTGCAAAATATAGTAATGTATTGGTGTATTAATATTTTCTTACACCCCTACATGGTGATAATGTTGTGTATTCCCCCTTTTTTTGCCAGAATCACAGATTTTGACAGGCAAAAACAGCCAGCCGTGGTAAAAATTAATTCAGCTTTGGCAAGGTAGATATTGTCGGTATAGTGCACTGTGCCCAGCACCCATACATAATTAGACAGGGGATGAGAATAGTAGGGGATCTATTGTGATAATGTGAGGTCACATCGCTCTTGAACATCCATGATAATGACCATATCCAATGAAGTTGTATCCATTAGGCATGCTGAAGTGTCCAGCAACGCATTCGCACAGCCCTGAGACTCTCACATACACACACATGCGTATACCTCATTTGCATAGCGCTTTAACACAAGTGAAAAACAGATAATTAAAAAAATAAAGCACAATAAACAGCCATACAGGATTAATATTCTGCTCCTCATTAAAGCACTACAGATGCATCCTGGGTGGTGCATGTGCGTGACTGCCACAGTGTCACCCTCCAAGGCTGAAAACATGAGGGGCCGGCCTGAGATGGATGTTTGTGTTTATTTAAATAGGTACTCAGGGCCAGCATGTCCCACCCCTATGTTTAGCACACAATTTTTATATGTGAATGTGAAAAACAAACACACATGCAAAAACACACATAATAAAAGACTAATACATGTGTTGTGCTTTTTTAAATAAGACACAATGCTTTTGTCTGAGCAAAATGGCCACATCCATGATTTTGCATGCTAAAAAGGGCTGATATGTTAACAGTGTGTGTGCTTTGGCCACTGTGGAGGCATCGCTGCAGTAATGCACGAGAGCTAAATCTGCTAAGAACATGGATTCATTTTACTGACCAGCAAATAAAATACAATATCCATGTTTTCCATGCTCGAGTCATTTCACAGATGTTGCATTGCCAATATGTCCTGACTTAACAACAGGAGGGGAATGAGGGGATTTTGTTTCCATTTCCGCTGCATCAGGTTAGAAAACAATGCACTTGGTCCACACAGAGTACATAGTGATTCCCGTTAAAGTAGCTTCTCAGTGAAGATTGCTGCAGCCCTTTAAGAATATTACAGCCATATGGGTTTTTCCTCCACACATATCTGTTTATTTATTTACCTAGATTAGATCATAAAATCATGAAATTACCCTAAAATTGCTTTTTTGAGACGGCACACAGTATATATTTATATATATATATATATTTTGCCCCTATCCCTTCCTGTCAGCGTATTCGTAAATGTTGCTGGAAAATTTCTTATTCTAGCAATCCTCCAGATAGCCAGAGCCCATTTCCATAGCTTTAAATAATGTCAATCTGGGCAAACCCTGGATTGAAGCCCCTGAGCCGGAAGGCACAATTTCTCCTTTGCCTACAGTCTGATAATTTTCGGAGCTATTGGCAACTTGGGAATTTTGCAGCCTTATCACTGGGGCTCAGGGAAGTTCACTGCCACTAATCGGTACAGGGATCACTCATTCAAGGATTGCATGATCATGTTTTTTTTTTTTTTTTCTTACTGGGGCAGTGACAGCTGTCTACACCGGGGCATTAGTAATGCAGATGAAGCAGCCTAATAGGTTAATGCGTAACACACGAAAATTAGGTTTAATCCCCCGGCGAAATAATCTAACATTTTCAAATTCCTTGATGTGGGAATAGAGACATTGCCTCTGACTCAATTAGATGCAACGCAGATCAAAGCAAATTTACCTAGAGCATGTGTCCTAGATGCCCGTGTGCATGTGTGCGTCTGTGTGTGTTTGAGCATGTGTCAGTGAGGGATATGGCAGCGTGCCTGTCCTCATAATGCTGCAGGCAAACCCAGGGCGGCAATAACATCATCATGACAGGACCTCTGCCTGCTTATTTATTCCCTTTACTTACCTCACTGCTCAAATAATGTCAATGCGCACATGCACGTGGGCATACACACTGTGACACGCACACACACGCACATTTGAAAATGAATAGCCTTAGCCGTAGAACCTGCAGAGAAGTGATAACTGAGACGGTGTGAGCAGCCTCCGTCACAGCAGCAGTGTTTTCAGCCTAATTGGAACTAAGTACCAGACACATGTGGGAGCAAATATATGTGGCAATTCATATGCATGTGGTCAGGTTGGGATACATTTCTTATTCAAATCTAAATTGAATGGGGGGCTGTCTGAATCCATTCCAAATGTAGCGCTAATGTTGGACTCTATCCTGCATCCTGCCCCATGATTACTATTAATAAGCTCCTGCCATGTGTACATCGGGAGACCCTATACAGTGCCCTGTGATAGAAACGAGACGTTGTCGCTCGTTTATTCATACGCACATACGTGTGCATGTATGTGTGTGCGTCATTAGCAGGGTGCAGCTGGCCATTAGGGTCCCAGGGTGGGTGTTGTTTTGCTCTTCTCCTGACTGTATTCTCTAATGTGTCACTCTGACCACCGGCACTTTGTTAAAGGACAAAACATTTCCTCATTGCCTCGCGCACAAGTGTGTGTGAGCGAGGTCGAGACTGATTTCTCAAAGCAGGTAGCGAATAATGAAAGACACCCTCTAAGCCTGCGCGAATTGGCAATCGAGAGAGGAGAGAAGAGTTCAGAAATAAGCACTGTTTGGGGTGGGAAGCGTCAAAATGCACCAATTACCGTCCCCAGACAGTTACCCCTCCAAAAAACACGACATAGAGAAATCAATGAGGACACAAACTGAACAATCAGCTGCAACTAGCTATCAACAATGGAGTGGAATATGCAAAAATGCCAATTAAATGTGTTAGCATACGCACTGTTTTTTTTTGTATGATATCCCAACATCTGTGGCATTAGCCATGCCTCTCTTTATGTAAAATAGAGACAGGGAAATGAATACGCAATCTACCACTGTGTTTTCATCATTAGCGTGCTCCAACTCACGGCTCTGCTGCCTCCCAAGCCGCCGGAGTGGGGAGCGAGAGGAACATTTGTGTGCCCTCGCTTGCCAAATTAATTCTTGTCTTGACATCTTAATTCTCAGTTCTTGTGTGTGGTCAAATCAGCCTACTATAGAGAAGCAATCAAGCAATTATTCCCAAATTATATTTGCCCAACACACACTGATTGGTTATTCTTTTCTTATTGAGTAAGCTCATTAATTCTGAGCAGCTTGCTTGTTATGCCTCTGCCATTACTCCTTTCCCCTCTCATCCCCTCTCTCTCTCTCTCGCTCCTTCTCGCTCAGGCTCTCTCACCCTCTGCTCTTCATCATGCACACGCACTCACTCCCAGCTCTCACTCCCACTCCCCCCCCTCCTCCGCTCCTCACATACACTCCTCTTTCCAACAGATGCACCCTATCTTCTAGCCCCAGCCTGCTGATGTTTTGGAGATGACATACACTATAAAAGCCCCATGATCTGTGGCATTGTCTAGTCGGCCAATTACTATTCCCATCTCTGATTAACTTTGATGTGGAACCTAATGAGATAAGGCAGCTTATCAAGGCAGCAGCTGATAGTGGTCTCATTTATTCCTGTGGCTGGCACCGCGGCAAGTGACAAAAACTAATGAGGAGGAGTTTGTATGTAAGCTCAGGTCTAAGAGAAGTGCGAAATATTTCATCTACAGTTCATCAGCTCCCTCCTGAAACAGCCTCGGCGTCGTCAGAGCGCAGCACTGAGGCTCTCCACATAACAGCACAGTGTCTCAAGCAAGAACAAGAGCTGTAGAGTTTCTCTGTCTCGAACCTACTCTCCCCTCCTTCTCTTCTTCTCGCATCTTTCTCTTAACAGCTTCTTTTCCCTTCTCCAGGCTCTAATGGTGCAGTTAATTGCTCAGGTTGTTTATTGTGAGGAGTGGAGGAGTGTGTGTGTAAGGGAGCTGCTCCCTGTGCCTGATCACCAAGTGAAAAAAAAATACACATCTGCCATGTATGTCTTTTTTTATTTTGCTTTTCAAAACCTTTTAATATATGTTTTTATTATTATTAATATTATTATTATTATTATTATTATTGTTATTATTATTATTATTATTCCTGTTGTTATTATTGTTATTTAACCAATAGGCCCAGCTGTTGATTTAGATTGCTTTTGATATATTTCAGTATTTGCCCCATTTTCATTTGGAGAGGGGGGCCCACCACTCCAAGATAATGGGGTTGTATATTGGCACAAATCTGGTGACATGATACGTATCACGATACAGGGATATATCCTATTGTATGGGGATATAATATGCAGGGCAATATATCAAGATTTGTATGTTACTAATTAGTCTATTTTTATTTTTACTTTTACTATTAAGATTCCACCAATGCCACAAGTCTACTTGATGTTACTATTGGTCAGACAGCCCTAAGTTCCACCTCAACTCAGCCTCTTTGTCTTTCAGTAGGTTGATCTAAAGTTAGATTAAGAGGGTGTGCAGTGTGGCTCTTTTGACAATCAAACAGCTGACACCACATGATTTTCTCAAGTCTACAAGTCTTTCTACAGTCCATAACTTCCTGAATAATATTCTAATGATACACTGATTAAAAAACACCTTTACCAATCAATAACTTTTGTTAAAAAAAAAAAAAGTTTTTTGTTGTGAAAAACTTTTGTCACATCAGGCCCACTGTCATTTTTAATGTAACCCTAACATGCAGAAAAGTATTTTCTATTAATGAAATAATTGGTTTGAGGGGATTGATCATTTACAGGAGGTTGTTTTTATGACATAAGTTCCTCAAGAGTTGAGCTCCAGTAACAGTCAGATGATAACATCACCCCTTTTACCAGTGAAATGTTATGGCATTAGGAAATATTGATACTGTATAGCGCTGCAAAGTATTGATATTTCCTGCACCCCTACAAATTAAAGTCCTAAATGCTATATTTATGGAATTCACATACACGTTATAGCCAAAAGTATTCACTCATCTATCCACATATAAATTGTATAAAATCAAGCACCTGGGCATGCAGACTGCTTCTACAAACATTTGTGAACGAATGGGTCGCTCTCAAGAGCTCAGTTAATTCAAACGTGGTACTGTGATAGGAGGCCACCTGTGCAATAAGTCCAGTAGTGAAATTTCCTCACTACTAAATATTCCACAGTTAACTATTAGTGGTGTTATAACAAACTGGAAGTGATCGGGAACGACAGCAATTCAGCCATGTAATATTACAGAGCGGGGTCAGCGGGTGCTGAGACTCATAGTGCACAGAGGTCTCCCAACATTCTGCAGATTCAGTCTCTACAGACCTCTAAACTTCATGTGGCCTTCAGGTCAGTTCAAGAACAGTGCGCAGAGAGCTTCATGGAATTGGTTTCCATGGCCGAGCAGCTGCATCCAAACCTTACATCACCAAGTACAATGCAGAGTCTCGGATGCAGTGGTGTAAAGCACACCACCACTGGACTTTAGAGTAATGGAGACGTGTTCTCTGTTGCAACGGTATTTGTCTGACAGCATTGTGCCAAATTGTAAAGTTGGTGGAGGTGGGATTATGGTGCGGGGTTGTTTTTCAGGGGTGGCTTGGCCCCTTAGTTCCAGTTAAAGGAACTTTTAATGATTCAGCATACCAAGACATTTTGGAAAATTTCATGCTCCCAAGTTTGTGGGAACAGTTTGGGGATGGCCCCTTCCTGTTCCAACATGACAGTGCACCAGTGCACAAATTGATGTCCATAAATTCATGGACGACCAAGTTTGGTGTGGAAGAACTTTACTGGCCTGCACAGAGTCCTGACCTCAACCTGACTGAACACCTTTGGGATGAGTTACATTGGCGACTGTGAGCCAGGCCTGCTCCTCCAACATCAGTGTCTCACCTCAGAAATGCGCTTTGGGAAGAATGGTTAAAATTCCCATAAACACACGTCTAAAACTTGTGGAAAGCCTTCCCAGAAGAGTTGAAGCTGTTATAGCAGCAAAGGGTGAGCCAACATCATATCAAACCCTGTGGATTAAGAGTGGGATGTTATTCAACTTCATGTGTGTTGAAGGCAGGCAAGCCAATGCTTTTGGCAATATGACGTATTTTTGTGCTCTCAGGCTATAAAAATATTTCATACTACTCATATAATTATAGAAAGTATTTATACTTGTGTTACTATTGGTAATCAGTGGCAGGCCATCGTCCGTCGTTAAGGGGAAATAAGGCTGAATAGTTAATCACATATTTTTCTGTTTGTTTTTTTTTTAAGTTTAGTTCCTAAAGTTTAATTCATTTATTGCACAACAAAACAATTACAGTCAAACACACAAGAAATGAATGAAAAGGAGCAGAAAACAGAATAAGGTTACATGATCTGCCCCTTTTTCACATGACACAAATGAACAAAGCACATAATAAAACATGTAAATTAAAAAGCTTTGGCCAAAAAAACAGCTCACATCCAACTATTACAGGCAGGAGGTGCATTATTTCTTTAAAGTCAAAAATGTGTCAAATTACGATTTTAATTAGGGATGCACACTGGTACAGTGTCAGCAGATAATAGCTTACAAATTGGAATCGATTGATTAAATCGTCAGTATTGGAAGTTATATACATATCTGCCAATATTTACAGCTGATATATCTCAGCCTAACATATTGTCTGAATACACCACATGTAGTGGTTGTAATATTGGCAGAATGTTTGAATGAACCATAATGTTCCGCCTTATCATCATTTATTAACATTTTAAATGTCACAGAATCATTCATTGGAGATTCAGTGTTGGTTTTCTTGTTTCACGTCTGTTTTTGACACCAAAAGATGTCACAATGAAACTCCAGTATAGAAGTGACTTGAGCCCCTGACAAAAAAAAAAAAAATGTGTATAAATGTATTGGTAGAGGTGTCCGAAAAACACAATTTTGCATTCAAATCATATCATCTTCGTACAAATATTCAGAATCCATTAAAAATGCCCATAAGTCCTATTTTTGAACCCACTTCATGTAAAGTCAATCTTAAGCAGCAGCTAGACACGGCAAACTGGTGTTTTCTTCCATACAGCCTCTCTCTGTTCTCCCAGCGCAAAGGGTGTGTCGTTCCTGGTGTGTAAGTTGCGTTTTTCGAGTTGTCATATTACAACATTTTCCTTTTCAGTGTGAATGTCATTTGTTTTGTTTTGGTTGTCACCAGTGTATCTGTATTTTTGTAATTAGCTGATTCCAGCGTTAGAAATATATAATCTGTATTACTTGAACATCAGGATTCTGATTTTTGTGTCAAATCACTTTATACCGCCTCTTAGTGCAATGCTAAGAGGAGCATATCCCAAAAATATATACATTGTTTACAACAGTCAGGGAATGTTGTGTGAATCCAATTTCAATTGGAAATCAATTTTAAATTCAAATAATTGTCCCAGAATTAAAAATGTATTGAATCATAACCAACTTGAAGATTCACAGTCCTTTATATCGATATTGATATCAGTTACAGCAATTATGAGTTTAAAAAAATATTGTCGTATGGATATCCGCAAAATTCTGATACTGTGCACCTGTAACTGCCTCTGACAAGGAGGTTATGTTTTTGCCTGTTTTTCCACTTGTTTGTTTTTTTGTCTGTCCGTCCATCTGTGATCAGGATAATTCAAAGAGTTCTCGACAGATTTTGACAACATTTTCAGGGAATGTTTGTCACGACACAAGACAGAAGTGATTAGATTTGGTGGTGATCTGGATCCAGGTGCAGATTAAGTATTTTTTAAAATTATTTCTTAACATTGTGAGAAAGGATGGTTGTCCACATTTTCGCTAATAACTTTTTTTTTAGGAAATTTTCATGTTGATCACGGCACATGGAAGAAGGGATTAGATTTTGGTGGAGATCTGGATCCAGATGCAGATCCTGTAATCCTTTTAAGGATTTCTAAACTTTTTGTCATGTTCGTTTATTTATTTAGATCCCCATTACAATAAAATAAGTGAAGTACAAAGAAAAATTGCTGTTTTTACACAACCTAAGTTAAAACAGCAAAAAAGACAATAATAACAATGGCAGTGGTGTTCTGGCCCTTTGTATCATAAACAGATACATATTTTTTATTGGTGCAGAAATTTTGAAAAAATATCCGTCACTCTTTAACAGCATTTAAATAACCATTTAATCATCTTTGATTAAAAAGAGAATAGGCTTAACATTGTGAATGTCTTTCCTTTTTTCATGTTTCTTTCTTTCTATGTAATTGTATCAAAATCAATATAGATCAAAATGATTGCAATTTAATATACTTTTGTAATCGTTCAGCCCTAAAACTCTGTATTTCACAGAGGATTTTTGTAATGATAAATTATCTGTGAAAATAAGTCTTCTGCATACTTAAATTAGGCTGTAAGAGTAGAAATAAAATAATATTTAATCATCATTTTCATTGCATTAAACATTATCAGCATAATAGTTTAGTTTTCTTGTTTCAATTAAAATGCAGAAGCTTCTCTTGTTTCCTCTGCGCTGCAAGGCAGTGTAATAATTTATCCTTTTAAAGGGTTGTTAATATTTTCATATCAACAATACCACTGCATTGTAATGAAACAGGGCTTTTAAATAATACTTTTACTGTGAAGCAGCTGCAGCACATTCTTCTAATGCAGTTGACGAAGGAGGGGAAAAAATACCCTGAAGTGAAGTGAACTGTGAATCCTCCTGCACGGACTGTGTGTAGAGAGGCAGGAAGTGTGTGCCTTTTGATTTGGAGTATAAAAGTAAATAATATTTGTACATCTAACACATACTCGAAGTGAATGAGCAGCCCCTGAATGTGTTTCTATGAGCAAGTGGAGAGCTCTACAGACTTTAAAGCCGGAGCCCAATTAAGCCTCGCCTCATCGGGAGAGGGAGAGGAGCTGAAAGCTGAATACATAAGATAATGCAGCCGCACTAAAGCAGCCAGCGCGCTCGGTGTAAAATTAGAGAGGGAGGAAAAAAAATCTTGATAAAGGGAGAAGAAAAAGCAGGGACAGACAGTAGGGGGAAGAAGAGGAAAAGAAGTTCCTTTGGGCCAATTCCCTTTGAAACTGGTTAACCAAATACAGCTATTCATATTCAACACAATTAATAGTGTCTCTTTCGTGTTCAGACAGCACATCATAACGGGCAGAGGGGAAGAGAGAGAAGAGGATTTCTTTCTCCCTCCAAATTGTAGCCAATTTAAGGACAAAGCGCTACCCTCTAGTTCCCCAGAATAGGAGTCGCCGGCATAAAAGAAGACTGACATCCAAATCTCATTCAAGGACGCAATTTCCAAATGCTAATCATAATCTGCAGATGTTGGCCACTGATACATCCGTTTATTTATTTATTTTGGAAGCATGTCTGTGCCCATTTGGACGGCCTGTGAAATTTGAAACAAAGAGGGAAAATCCCTTCTTTTTGAGGCATGTTGAACAGTGTGTAAGACCAGCTACAGTGTGGACATCTGCACCACGCTCAGATGGTGTGTGTGAGCAAACACACACAAAACCAGCCATTCAAACACACGCGCAGATGCACAGTGAGGCGCATGCACCCACAGACAACACTCACTCACATACACCCCCATCAGCTTCCTCTTATTTTCTTTTTTTTTTCACTTCTCTAGCTCTCCCTTTCTCTGCGGGTCGTTTCAGAGTACCTCAGATGTGTCATCAGACATTGGTTTCCATCTGAACCTGAGGGAAAAAAGAAATACTTGACAGAAAGGTATATAAAAAGAGGACACTCTGAATTTTTGACATTCTTTGCACAGCTGCTTCAAAATGAGGAGGATGGAGAGGCAAGGAAAAGCAACTCCAAGACGCGTTTTTGTTTATTTGGTGCCTTTTCTCCCTTCCCTCTTTCAGGGAGATGGAGGCTAGCACAAGGCCACAACTCACTCATCCTTGTTTAGAGGGACTCAGTGCAGGGCCCTGAAAGAGAAATAGACATGGCTAAATTAATTCCGGGATCTGTTCTATTCAGCCAGACTCAAAAAGGGTAACCCCTTTTTTTCCATTTGGATACCAAATACAAGGTGAAACTCAGCTCAACTTGTCAGTTAGGTGGCATTAAATATGTTACCTCTTTTGATAGGTAAATAGATACTGTAGGGACTGTGTCTGCTAACAGGTTATTAGATTTACTCAAATAATGGCGTGAGTTGAATCTGTTATGTTTATTTATGGTTGCTCTAGTCTTAGGAATTCCTATCTTTTATACTTGTTCCTATGTAGGGATGGACAATATTTCAGATTTGGCTGATACTAGAAATGCCACTGTTTCCAAATCCAGGTAATAATACAGATTAAACACACTTTTTCTTATTTGAAGGACATCATTTCCCCATCACTAGAATTTTCCTTAAGTCTAATTGTGGCAGTCAGATTATTTTGGTAACAGACTTATAATAAGAGCGACATTTAATTCAACAATATACTATGTAAATTAAACAATAGATGTGTTTAAGTAGTGGTACACAAATATCAATGATTTATCATGAAGTCATGCTGAATTTGTGTCTGTATTTGTGATGACATGTAATGACAGTATTTTGTGAAGTTTATGGACCGTCCACATTGGGACGAGTTTAGGGGCAAAGTTTTTTATCATATGGGCGTTTCATCCACATTGATCCAGTTTTTTGGGAGCCCGAAATTGCACAGTTTCAGTTATTTTTATAATCAGAATCAGAATCAGAATCAGAATTATTTTTTATTGCCAAGTAAGGAATTTGACTCCGGCAGTTGTATTCTCTAGTACAAAGGAAGTAAAGACATAAAAGTAAATATTAAAATAGAGAATAAAAAAATTAACAAATGCAGCGTATATTCAAAATGTACATCAGGAACAGATACAAACATCCAGGAATATTTACACCGATGGGAGGAAAGTGCAGCTGTGCAAATGAACAGTGCAGCTATTAACTGTTTAACATGGTGACTGCAGATGGGAAGAAACTGCTCCTGCTTTTAGTCAATAATATTGATCCAGTGTGAAAGTATGTTGAAATTCATGCAAAGACCAACAGTATAAAAGCCAATCAGCTAAGCTAAACCAGCTAAACATTTATATACAACATACACATCATGCTTTGTGACTTATTTGAGGTCCAGTAGATAACATCATGATGCAATTAGAATATGGTCCATTTAAAATGTTATTAAAAGAGTTGGAGGTTTAGATTATGACAGACACTTGAATAAATAACACTAAGTGGGGTTGAAATGTGTTTGTTTTCTAATCAATTTGAAATGATTAAATCAGTTACATTCTGTAACTGAGCTCATATTTTTAAACCTTTGTTTTGCCTGTTGAAATTAGTAGTTTGAGTCGGTTTGTCAATCATTTTGTTGATTCACATAAGCAAAACAAGTAATAAATGAATAATTTCATTGGGAAAATAAGATGCTGTTACTGAAGGATACAGTATTGCTGTATTGCTTTGCTCCATGAGATCATTTGTACTGCTTTGTTGAGCAAATACTTAACCAGTTATTAAACCAAAGCACAAAACATGATTGGTATTTCTAAAAGTGGATCTCACAAAAAAACAAAAAAGCATGATTTGTCAATACCTGGTTTCAATTGTGAGAGCAGACACTCAATCATGCTTTGCTGATGTCCGTTCATGTGGGATAAAGCACGAAACGCTGGCAGGTCCACAGCAGCAGAGCATTCATATCGCTGACACCAATCACAGTGATATATTGTACGAGTGATATTTGCAGAAATACCATGTTTTTAATATTCACCATTTTGATGTTAATATAAGTGATTGTAATGATAATGGAAAACTTAAACATTTGTAATAACAGTAGGGATGGGAATTGAAAACCAATTCCAGTTGAGAATCGTTAACAGCTCCATCAAAGTATCAATATCATGAGTCTTTTTGCTAATCAATTCCCTTATCAATTCATTCCACTGACAGGGTTCAGAAGCGGTCAGAATTGTTGCTTAATTTTTTACAAAAGGCACCTACTGCACAACCTTAAGTGAGTGGAAACACCAGCAACTTGCAGAAGCAGTTATCTGTGCTGTGACGTGTGTGTTTGACATTGTTGCCACTGAAAATCTGCAGGCCAACATTTGCCCACATGGAAAATCTGCAGGAATCAATAAGGGAATCATTATAGAATTGGATCGACTCATTAATAGCATTGGTATCCATAAAATCTTATCAATTCCCATCCCTAAATAATAGTAGTAGCTATGTAGGTCCACAACAGAATGCCATCCACTTCAGTGATCCAGTCGCCTAGACAAGAGCATACAAGCATTAATTGCAACAGTACATGAATGATACATGATGAAACATGTTCCATAATTGGAGTATCACTCTAATGATAACATTATTAACAACTAAGATCATAAATAGAAAAAAAAAGAAAAACTGAATGTTTGTAGTTTAAGCAGGTGGAGTCATTCAGGTCCACTGCAGCAGGCTGTCCACACAAATAGAGTGACCTTTGAGACAAGAACCAGAGACTCTAAACCCTGATATTGTTTGCGTTTCCACTGCCAGCTGTACTTTCACTTGAAGGCGGGGATGTGGGCCGGGAGGAGAGGGTTGCTGCGTAAATGTGTGAAGTCATAGCAGCACGACACAGTGAAGGGGTCTGAAGAAGAGCATGATTGTAGCTAGGTGGCTAGGTCCCTTAGCTGTCCAAGCCTATCCTAGCTTGACTCTATGTTGGTTCAAACCTCAGCCTAACCTGACAATACACTCGATCAGAAAAGACAGCTTTTAGCTGACCTTTAAAGGTAGAGACGGTTTCTGCCTCCCCGATCCTGTCACTAGAACTCTAAAGGAGAAGAGCCCAATATCAATCATACCCCTCATACTATTATTACAGACAAAAGGTACAAGAAGTTGACCTGCATTTTGGATGCATAATGATCCAGAAAGATGATACAACACCATGATCTAAGATATGCTGGTGCCTGACCTTCAGAGCTTATACTTTTCTATTAGAATAAATTCTGCTGATTAAACAGCAGGTTAACAGCATAGCACCCGAGACACTCTTGAGAAACTGTTCTAAATAACACAAAAAATGTTTTCGTTTGAAAGTGCCAAAAAGATTAAAGTAGCTGTAGTGCAGGCCTAAACTTCAGTCACCACTGCCCTCTGTTCAGTATACGGAATGAAAATGATAAAACCTTGCTGGGATTTATTTAAAGCTTTCAGTCACATGACCGGCACTGAGGCTCGAAGGGCAAAAGGAGTTGCGACACCAGCTTTTTGATCTTCCAACTCTTCAAAGCAACCCATGTTTACATCTCACAGCACCGCATTACAAGAGGTACTGGTTTTATCTGTATGTTTTTGAATCTTTAAACACTTATGAAACACCGGGGATAAATCTGAATTGCTAAAAACAGCAAGATCCTTTTCACACTTTTCCTTCAGTGATGTTTACATAGACAACAGGAGGAAGGCCTTAGAAAAGTTTTATGTGTTTTCAACATGTCTCAACCAATAATTCTGCTGTTTGGAGAGCTAATTGGAAGAATTTCTTCATAGGCACAATAAAGATGCTCACTGATAAACTAACATTAGCTGCTGCAGCTGTTTTTTTTTTTTTTTTTGATAAGTGTTACAGGGTAATAATGTTGATCAGTAATTTAATCAAGTGAAAGCATGGGGCCAGGCCTGTGGGTTAGTTCAGGCAGACAACTATGGCTGCACTGGTTTCATAACTTAAGTGCATCATTTGCAGTTATCATTATCACCTTATAAACATCCCACCAAGATAGATAGATAGATAGATAGATAGATAGATAAATAGATAGATACACATTATCAAGTTATTCTGCTAAACTTATATTTGTGTTTTTCTTCTTGTCCTCATTAAAAATAATATTTACAAACAGAGGGCAAGGCTAAAAACAATCTTTTTCACAGTTAACGGCTCACTATTTAGACTTAAACAGGTTAACAAAAATGGTAGGTGGATTTTCTTCCTTTAAATGTTAACATGTTAAACACATTTGACTCTCCCAAAAAAATGTGGAGCAGGAATGAGGGACCAGGACTGATTAGCAGTATCAGAATTTGAGACAGATTCAATAAAATCTGAACAGTACCCAGCCCTATTCTTATTACCCCTTATCCCACTGACATTCTAGTTTGCATCAGGAGTGCATGAGATTATCATATCGGTAAAGGAAGATAATTAGCCAGAAACGATGGTTATTGGTAATGACAGACATTCAATTATGCTGAACTGCCAATATAGGTCATTTATATAGGCTATATCTAATTTATCTGCTATAATCACAGTAAAATGAACAAATTACTGTGCATCCCTAGTTCGTACATATCAGTGTGCATAAATGCTTCAAGAATGTGCCAAGAACATGTAATAATATGCAGCCCGCCATCACCACTGATTGACAACTGCAGCTTATGTAATAATTAATATTCATACCTCCCTGAAAGTGATCTATTCTGAATCCATTCTGGCTCAGTAGGGTTAATACTTGACTATAAAAGCCATTGATTGAGGTGCCACTAGAGATGAGTATTCTGTGTCTATTTGTCATATTTCATGGTGTCTTGGACGTCCTGTATAGATGCTTGTTTCCTTTGAAGACTCTCCCTGGACGGTTCCAGAGCCATCGTTGGCTCCTGGCTCCCTTTGTTGACTCTGTCCTGCCTCCCTTCCCAATAAACAATCCTCCCAGCTGATAGTGTGCCAGGTTCTGTTCGAAACAATCAGTACTCATGCCCCTCTCCAGCATGCCAGGCCAATCAAAAGGAAGAAGAAGACAAACAGAGCTGTGCAGCTGTCCTCTGAACAAAATGAAGCACTTCCGGGGCCAATGAGGAGGACCGAGGGAACTGGGTGCAGCCTAAATGGACCATTGTGCTCTCCCTGAAAAACCTTAAGGATCAAACAGCACCCAATTGTGGATCGACTGACACTCCTCCACACCCACCCACTCCCATCCCATCTAGAAATCACACATTTACCTTCACTGCCAACCCAAACTCGTGTTTTCATTCATTGATCCCTTTCTCTTCTGCTTGTCGAGTCTTGGTTTATTTTCAGGGTGAAAGAAAAAGTCGTCCCTGCTACAAATGGCTCCAGCGTCCCCACCCACTCTTTCTCCAGTCAGTCAGCAGACACCGGGGAGGGAGACACCGCATGTCCAGCCGCCAAAACACTCAACATGCCACAGCAGTCTGACTGGGTGCTGAAAGCGCGTCTGCATTTTAATATTCAGTGCACCAATTCATTAACATTCTGTTCGAGCTTACAATGGAAACTGGAGAGGCTCTGACCCTGCAGTTCCCCGATCAAGGTCAGTAACTAAGAAAATAAAACCTGAATTGCATCCTGGCACACAATTGGATCCTCCAGCCCTGCCATATCCCCGCTTAAGAAAATAAAATTACCCCTAGACCCCTCCTCCTAAATGACAAACACATTCACAGTGTTTTCAATGGGGGTACTTTGGAATGAAAGGCTGTGCTTCAAAGGAAAAAAAATTGTTATTTTAATCTCACAATATAAAAGGCAAATTCATCTTCAGGACAAGCATTTGCAAAGTACTCCTGTCATCACTGTGACCCTTGCAAATTATGGATTTGTTAAAGTGTGAAGTTTTATATACAGAATATGCACTGACGCCACAATTTGTGCACCAGACAGGCAGTTCCACTCAATAAGTGGTAGAGAGCAACGTCTAATGATTGATATTGGTGGTAAGAAACAGTAAAATACTTTAATTCACCTCAAAAGTAGATTCTAGTCTGATACGTCTTTTAAAAAAAGAATAAATTGGAGCCATAAAGTTTGTTATAATGCAGCATTAATTTCCATATACCATACACAGATCCCTGAAAATTTACTCTCCACTGACAAAGAGTTGGTATAAAAAACAAGAGTAAAATGATGTTACACTTTAATTGCTGATGTCAGTCTGTGCTTTTTGCCACTCAGTGCCTGGAATTCCACTTCCTTGCACCGACTGTAACGCCTTGTGAATGCCGTCTACTTAGGATACTTAGGCACACACGTCCAGAGGCACTTATAAAAGCACCGTGGGTTTGTAGATCACCACAGCAGTTCTACAGGCCTTGCCAACTATGCAGTGCACTGTCTGTAAAGGTCAGCCTCACAATTTATATCCCTGCACATATGGACGCACACAGGCACGTAGAGTCAAGAGAATAAATCCAGCCGACCAGTCGATTACGTGATTGGGTGTTTGACAAAAGGGGGAGCATGTTGCTAACACGTTCCCTGTCAGTAGAGGGGCTATATGTGGGCAGACACAAAGCCTCATTAAAATACATACAGAGCCGGTGCTGCTCCAGTGGGTGGGAAAGATGCTCCATCAAGATGTCGTTACAACAAGGCTATCTCCACCCACTGGCATGTATCTCCCTCACACTGTCCTCCCCCATGCCTGGACAGCACAATGGCAGGCTCCTTTATAGCCGGTGTGGGCCATTCCCTCCATTCCCTGTGAGGTCAGGGCCTAATCCTCGGGGAGTTCTCACATTGTGTTTTAGCGAGCCAGGGTCAAACTGTTTGAAATAAGGGGGTTTAGTTAAACATCTATTAGGCAGGCCCAGTGTGTTGGGGTGCGCTTGATTTATGCACAAAGCTGTTGTGTTCAGCTGTCCGGGTACTCGGCAGCGTATTGGGATGCATGTTCCTCAAGTCCTGTGTGTGTCAAAGTGAACAAAAAAATCCCACGGCATACGTCGCTTTTAAATAATACACACTGACCTATCGTTCACCTTAACACATGTCCACCTACATATACAATGTAGATGGAGCGAATCTGTTTCAGAATGTGTCTGTCATCTTCTCTGCCATTGAGAGGCGCTGTGCCAGGAGGAAGAAAAAGGGTTGGAAAAATTAAAGAATAAAAGTTGAAAGTGTCGCTGTGTTGTCAGTAGTGCCATGTAGGCCAACTGCCCTGTTAGTGAGGCTGACATTCAAAGAGAGTTGGGACGCCGACAACAATCCCACAACCTCCTGCTGCGAGAAGACATTTCGCATGGTGGCCGAGTGCTTTGATACAGCTCTTGTGATCCTCGCTGGCGTGGCTTTGAGAAAGCACACTCACACAGGCACACATAAACACAGCACAGAGCCGAGGCCGCCACCATTACATACCATTTGAACACAGCACTTTTTATATATTCTAGATTTTTCCCTTATTATTGTCACAAAACTGCCCTCCTCCTGCTGTGCATTAAACATGTTTGTATGGAAATGTTGATTATTTAGAGCGCGTTGTTGCTGCTTTCATTCCCTCATCCATATCTGAAATAAATACACATGTATTACATGGCAACTACAAACAAACACGGTAGATGCTCAGTATTTCCAGAAAAAGACTACTTCATCAGAAGCACCCTCTTGTCATGAATAAAGAAAGAACAATTAAAACATAGCGAATGAAAGCAACAGGCAGTAAAGAGGGACAGGAAAAACACTGACTGGCCATTTTATAAGGTCCACCTGTTCAACTGCCATGTGAATGCAAATAGCTATTTAGCCAATCACATGGCAGCAACTCAGTGCATTCCGGCATACAGACATAGTCAAGACGACCTGCTGAGGTTCACACCAAGCATCAAAATGGGTAAGAAAGGGGATTTAATTCAATTGCCGTAATTTCTCAATTATAACACGCACTCAATTATAACACGTATTTTCACAATTTTTGCCTGGAAAAACACTGTACTCAAATATAACAGGCAACCAAATTTTGCCCAAACCTTGCTCTCTCAGACAACTCAAAAATGACCTTTATTCAAAGTTTTAATCAATGAAAATTCAGTATTTTCACAACAACAAAAAAAGTGTGTGTTATAATAAGAAATTTTGATAAATAATAATTAAAAAAAAACTTTGGCATGGTTGCAGGTACCAGACAAGCTGATGTGAGTGTTTTAGAAACTACTAATCTACGTAGTATTTAACACACAGCCGTCTTTATGGTTTTGTGGAGAATGGGCCAAAAAAGAGAAAATATCCAGCGTGTTGGAGTCTCTTGATAAAGAAAAAATGCCTTGCAGATGCTAGATGTCAGATGAGAATGGTGAGGGTGGTTTGAGATGGTAAAAGTCAACAGTAACTCAAATAATCACTTGTTTCAACCAAGACGTATAGGAACACACTTTCTGAATGCACAGCAGGTTGAATCTTGAAGCAGATGGACTACAGAGCAGAAGACCACACTGGATACCATTTCTGTTAGCTTGCTGAATCAGTGACAACTTTTAAATCACTTCTTAAAACTCATTTTTATAGACTTTCTTTTACATGATGCTTTATTTGCTCATATACTTATTAGTATATACTTGTTATTTATTTTATCTTATTTTACCTGTTTATTTATTTCAGTTATTAAGTAATTTACCTTTAATCTCTACTGCCCTTGTTCCATTCACTGGTTTCTCATCTTTCTTGGTCTAGGTTTTACCATCTTTTCATGTTTTAATTTACTTTGTTTTTCTCTAATCTTCCAATCTCCTTGATGTGATGTTTTCATCTTTTCATCCAGTATTGTGTTATTTTCTTCTTATTATCATATATAATAAAATCATATTTATTAACTGAAAAGCACTCAGTGAGCGTAAACCTTTGCCAAGGTAGCTCACATATTGCTGTTACATCTATAAGCAATAGTTTCATGATAAAGTTACCATCATAACATGATTCCTTGACCCTGAAAACTCACACGTAGCACTCTGAATCATGTTGATATCATTATTAGTGAGACAGATATTGAGCAAAAATGATTGTTGGCTAATGGCGGTTTTCTGGACCACCACCAAAAGCTAATCATTATTAAGTTCGGCCATTACCAACATCTCCTGAAAATTTCAGCAAAATCTGTCCCATAGTTTTTGCATTATCTTGCTGACAAATAAACAAACAAACAAACAGACAAACATAAATACCCCGGCAAAAACATAACCTCCTTGGTGGAGGCAGTAATACTCTTATGCTGACATTTTAATCATACTAATGAAGTTTATTCATGTAGTGCTGCTTTCATTCCTTTTATCTGCTTTCATTTCCTTTACCCTCTGAGTTTGCATTTTGTTCAATGCAAACTCAGAGGGTAAAGATTCTTGACTGAATCTTTTAAGAATTTTTCTGTTTGACCTGACTTTGTTTTCTCTGTCAAGTACTTTGTAAACTTCTGTGTTCAAAGTTGCTGTATAAATAAAGTAATCAATAAAAAAAAAGAGCTGGAAGCTGAGCATACAATTCAAACCAAAATCAGAGAAGTTGCCCACTCTGATGAGTCTGGATTTCTGCTGTGACAGTTAGATGGTAGGGTCAGAATTAAACAGCATGAAAGCTTCGATCTATCCTGCCTTCTATCAGCAGCTCAGGCTGTCGGTGGCGGTGTGATGGCGTGGGCTGCTTCATTTTTGATCCGTAATTGTTATAGCAAAAGTCAATCAAAGTAAATTTGATTGACATTGAAAACCCAATTATTAAACACTATTACCCTTTGGTTTTACATCTGGACTTACTGTTATAAGCACTTCTTTACGCTAGTAAACACTGTGACACTTAAAAGACATTTATGTTAAAAATAAAAATATGTCAAATTAATGTATAGAGAAACATAAATTAATCATATTTTTTGGTAATCTTGTCATCCTGTTTTCAGCATAATGTGAAGCTTTTATTGAAATTGAAACTCAACTTATTTCCCAGCCCTCGGTGTGGAGGATATATTTTGGCACATTTTTGGCCCCTTAGTACAAATTATATGATGTTAAAAGCCACAAACTACCCAAGTGTTGTTACTGACCATGTCCATCCCTTTATGGCCACAATACACTGCTACATCCAGCAGGATAGAGCACCATGCACAAAGCTCTAATCATCTCAACCTGGTTTTATGACAATGAGTTTACTTAACTCCAGTGGCCTCGACAGTCCCCAGATCTCAATCCGACAGAACCTCTTTGGGATGTGGTGGTATAGGAGATTTGCATCTTGTACTTGCAGCCGACAAATCTACAGCAACTGTGTGATGCTATCATGTCAATATGGACCAAAACCTTGGAGGAAAGTTCTCAGCAGCTTGTTTAATCAATGACAGCTTTGAAGGCAAAGGTGTCCAATCCAGTACTGGAAAGGTGTACCTAATAAAGTGGCCAGTGGGAGCAAAGAGTCAACTTTCAAGACTAAAAGCAAATAAGCTCCAATAATTACTGAGGCAGTCATTTTTGCTTGCGAGCTGGGGTTACCAAATGGTTGCCCATTACTTCACTCCCTGCACCAAATGCTTAAGATAATGACCAGTTACTAATTGGTGCTTATACCTTATATCAGTTTGTGCTGAATATAATTGCTGCTATTATGGCACTAAATAATCATCAGAATTAGCATCTTTGAGCAAAAACTGTGCTAAATAGAAGTATGGGGCATTTTCCAGGAAGAGGTCTCAGTGTGGCTGCACCACCGGTTGATTCATCATTAGCTAGAGGGTTCAGGGCAGAGCAAATGCCTTTCCAATCATATTGAGATGTCAGTGCATCTTCTGCATCAGCTAATGGAGCCACTGATAGCAGCTCCACATCTGTGTGCAGGCTTGTGTGTGTGTGTTTGCCTTCTTCGCTGGGCATGCTTATGTGCATAATGTGTGCATGCAAGTTTATGTAGCTGTTTGTGCGTGCTCACCAGGGATTGCACAAGCTAAAGGAGGGACTGGAGGTCCATATTCTATGCAGATCACGCTCCCCATGCTTCAGCAGCCCCTCTTTTGTGTTGGCCCTTCCGTCAGCTGTTGACTTCCTAAGTGTCTCAGACAGCCATGTTTCTGTCTGCGCCTCTGTCCACTGCCTTGTCCCGCTCGCATTTCTGAAGTCCGCTGACTGCTAATGGCCATGTCCAGACAAAGAGCCCACTCTGTGGCCACTCTGCAGGGGCCAGGCCGGGGGCCGTGGACCACCAGGAGGCGGGGGGCCAGGGAGGAGGAGACACAGAGAGGGACGGGTTTTGGAAAAAAGGGAGGGTTAACACTGGAAGAGCACCCGGCACTGCCTGCCTCTCTACACTCATGTCACGCTTGTGTGACAACCACTCCTCTGTGCTTGTTTGAACTGTCCTTCCCAATTAGCACTAATAAGTCACTCTGTAAGGATGAGCAAGCATAGTGTGCCCAATCACCCCCTAATTTGCATACACATAAACAGATTTAGACACAAAATACAAACACACATTCTCTCTGCCCCCCCAAGCTTAGAGCCCATGAAAATCCCAGGAGCCCAACCCCACTAATAGACAGAAAAAGCCCAAAAGGCATCTCGTTCCCTCCAAACAAGTGCCAGTAAAGAGGCAAATTAATGGCAAGTCGTTTGAAGGGTTTGCCTAAGAATAATTTTACTCTGCCATCTCACCACCACTGAAGAATTGATTAGATCGCTGCTCAATCAAAGTGCCTGAATCAATAAAGAGCAGAGCGGGCATGCTCCAGTCCAATTTATTCTCAGCATCACTCTAACATAAGTGTCACAGAGAGAGGGAGAGAAAGCACCACTGACAGGTGATAATGTGAAGGCCTGGCTGAAACTGGAAGAAAGTCATGGAGAAAAAAAGCAGGTGTACCTTAATTTATGTCAGAGCACTGCTAATGATCATAACATGACCTCAAATCAGGCACTGCAGCAGGAGCCTTTCTCTACAGGACGAGGAGCAGGACTCAAACATGGAGGTTCAAGAAAGAAAAAATCAATTCTCAGAATATAAACACTACTTTATGAACAGGATTTATTTTACAGTAACACCTATGGATGCACCCAAACTTAAATCTGTGAGGACAGCCTCTTATTCAGTTAGAGTAGGGCTGGGTATTTTTTTTTTTTTTTAAATAAAATACCAGTGTAAAATCAATACTTTTAAAACCATGCAATTCAATCAGTGCTTTTTCAGTAAGCAGGGAAGCACAATATAATCGGAAGAGTATTGGTAATGGCAGATAATTGATTAAAAAGTTAAATATTTGTTTTTCCAGTAGGGATGTGAATCTTTACCTTTTCTCATGAATTTGTTTAATTTAGAATCGGAGGGTGGTGATTTAAGTGAGAATTTTTTTTTCAATTCAGACCAATTCACTATCATCAGTCAAAGTACTTACAATTAATTTTGCAGAGTCTGAATACTGAATACATCATTTCAAGTTAGTTCTGAGTTACTTCAGTTTTTCTTCGCTGCTTCAGAAACATCCCCGACGCAGCAAGACAACAAGCTTACTTTAGCAAAGCAACCAGCAAGTACCAGTGTGCACCTCAGTACAACTGTGGACTACAGAAGCCGATGCAGACATAAAATATGAGCACTTGAAATAGGATGACAACTCTCTTTTCAAATACTGATTTATATTTGTATTACTGTTTTTATTTATTTTAGACCAATTTGAAACCTTAGAGTGAGAGAATTGTGATTTTGCTATGAATTGAGTTTTCCTGACACCTCTAAACATTTCTGCCCGTATTCACAGCTCACACAGTATGTCGGCCAAACATTTCAGACAAAAATATCCCTTAGATCAGCTGAAATATAGGTGAAATGTATGAAGGCAACATGATGCTTGGCTTTACTATCACAGAATTTCTTCATTTAAAAATCAACAGTGTCGTTTATCAGTGATAAAATGTTGTTTTTCTTGATTAACGCCTGTCTCTGGCACAAATAAAGTTGCATTCCATTTACATCGGAAATGGGAGGAGTGGGATTGGGAATTATGTCAAATTCCAGCTTTACACATTCCAGTTATGACATGTAAAGTCTGGGTAGCTGAAGGATGTCCGATCTCAAAGTGAGAAATTCTGACCAAAAGGAGTGTTTACAGTGACGCGATCAATTTGCAACTCGGACTATCCCAGTTCCGAGATCAACTGGAATGCATCATATATTGTCAGATAGAAAGAGAGGTGGCGACTGCTTACTGTTGACCAAAATGTTGGTTTATTATCAATAATAGCAATACTAAGTTGAACATTATCAGCATTTCTGATACGCGCAAAAATCCAGTATTGTGCGTTAATAGTAAATAGAGCTCTAATAATGTTAACTCTTGTTGCACTTCTAAATTCCTAAAACAGTCATGGTGTCTGCATGTGACAAGCAGAAAAAACACATGTAGGTTGAGGCTGTATAGCTATTACATCATAAACCCCAGGAAGTAAAAAACAGAGCATTTGAAGAGGCAAAGAGCATTTCTTTGTGAACTGAGAGTTTAGTAAAGTGTGTCACGTTCTTCTGCTCCACAAGCCCCTTCTAACGTTAAAAGCAAAGAAATGTATTTTCCAGGACATTGCAACCTGCTTATACTCATATGTCATCAACTACTTTATTTAACAAAACTTTTTTTGCTCATTTTAAGTTTGAGCATCACTTGCACAACACTGATGGGGCTATGAAGTTTGTGACAGGGCTACTGTTAGCTCCATGGCAGAGCTGTCCCTGCCACAGATTATTTAAAACCTGAATTTAGGGATGCAAAGCACACTTTAAAAGCATCTTAGATTGCCTTACTAATAAAGCTAATGTTTAAAAAACAAAGTAAGCTTGAGAAATAATTGCTGTTTTCTAACTTTAAGAGACAACATTCATTTGTAAGAACAGACAAACAGCAGAGGGAAGAAAGAACTCAGGAATAATGACTTCACTTGTGTTTGCTCAAAGGACAGACTGGAGGTCTTAGTCAGGCTCTGCTGTGCTCGCCTGTTTATTGTTGCCTGCTTGTTTATTGTCATGCAGAAAGCAGAGGAGGTATTAAAGGCAGATTCCGCCCTTATTTTAAAATGTGGTGCTGAAGATTAGAGCGCTTGCCAAACACTGTGGAAACACTTAATTGATTTCCTTTGGACTGTTTACCTCTACTGTGGCCCTCCTAGAGCCCAGCACCCGCTCGCATACGTGTGCACACAAACACACACACAAGCGCAGAGTACAACCCTGGCCCCATTGACGCCAACACAGGCCTGCCAAGAGCCTCATTAGTATTCACAGCAGTGGCATTTGCCAGCCCGAGCGTTGCTGTGGTGATGCTGCCCACACAAGTGATGATAAATGGTGCTTTCAGCTCCTCTGCCTTCCACAGAGCAGAGCAGGGAGCTGAGGAGCTGCTGGCGAGGACCCAGCTACAGCCACGGCTAGCGAGGCCTCATCCCCGACGCCGGGCAACTGACGCATGACTACACAAGCCCGGGGGCTGCTCCGCGGCTTTGGGCTCAGGGGAGTGGTGGGTAAGAGGGGGACGGAGCCCAATGGGTGGTGTGTGTGGATATGGTGCAAAGAGATTTAAGTTCCCGCCAGTATGAGCGTGTGTGTTTGTGTGTAGGAGGAGGAGGAGGCATGTTAGGAAGAAGTGTGTGCTTGAACTTGTTATTGTTTGGCTAAAAAAGTGATGTCAGCTGCTCTGTTTCTTGAGTGTGTTTTGTATCCAGTATTTTTACTTCAAGTGTAATCTGATCTTTAGCAATGTGAAATAAAATTATGGCTTTTGGAATTTGTATTATAATACAGAATGAAATGTCAATATAAAATAGTATTTCAATATATTAAACGTTTTTCTTTAATTTGATTTTTTTTCACAACAAACGGATTTTTTTTGTGTCAAATTCATTGTGAATCACTTAAGTTTGAGTGTTTTTAGATGTTTTCTTTTAGTTTTTACTCACATCCAGGGTCTGAAATTAACATCCACAGGGCGCCAAATAAAAGCAAAGTTTTCATGAAGTTGAGAGTGACCAACTGCATTTACTCATGTTACTGTAATTAATTAGCTTTTCTGTTGTAACTCTACTTTTTGAGCAGGTTTGAATTTGTTTTTACTAAAGTAATTCCAAAGGTAAATGCTGTTGTTAGTTACATTTGTCATAGTTGTCTTTTATTGTTTGTTTTAATTTCTGCTCTTTTTTTTAAATTCAATTTTATTTCTGATTGTACTCACTGAGAAGCACTTGGGTAAACTTCATTGCTTTGAAAGTTGTGCTATATACAGTAAATAAAGTGGATCAGATTGAATAACACCTGAGTACTGAGTGAAATGAACAAAAACTAATCCAATTAAATTTTTCCAACAATTCATGTCAAATCAATATCAAGGTTTTAACATTAATATTAACATATATCTAGTTTAGTATCACAGTTATTGATACTGAAAGAATTCTTAAAAATGAAACAATACTGTTTTAATACCTAATGGTTCACAAACCTTTTGGTTCTTTATGAATTGACAATTTATCTACAATAATTAAGGGAGGAAAATGCCTTAAAGACAAGTTTAAGTGATTAAGTACTTAATAACTGTTGATGTACCCATTTAACTTTTTTAGATTTATCTGGTAAAATACAGTGTGCCTATATGCAGAAGTGTGACTCAAAGGGTGTACAAAATCTATTTTGACTAATATATCTAATATCTAATTTCCATATATTTCAGGGTAAAGTGCTACTACTAATGTGGTTATGATATACTTTTTTGGGGACTTATTGCACTCCAGCTGTTTTCCTTTTTACAGAACATTGATCAAATGTGCTCAAAGTGCCAAGGAGTTTATCATACTGATAGTATATTTACTATCTCACTAACTCTACTTTTTCTTAAGTAATGAAATTGTTGCAGTCTGGCACAAACTTCCGATCTCCAAACTTGCTACTTTTCAGGAATTGAAAAAAAAAAACTCTACTGATAAATGAATATTGTTTGGTTCTGATCACAAATGATTAGTTTATACTTTAATTTTATTAAAAGTTTATAAAGCCTACTCACCAACATGGAGGTTGACCAAAAGCACTTGTTTTATGACAAAAAAAAAAAAATAATTAAAAGATGGAGATAGGAGGTTAGTGCCTGACAACAACAATATTTTTGTCCTCTTCCCGCCCCTGGCTCAGAGGGGTCTGCACCACATGGCAGGTAAATATTTACATGGAATCAGTCACAGTGCACTGCAGGTTTCATAAACTTTTAAGTAAATTAAAGTACAAATAAATAATGTATAATTAGGACAATACTAAGTCACTGAAATTATTGGACAAATGTTTTTCTTGTTGATTTAAATTTAATTAACAGAAACAAATGATTTGGCTTTAGAGTAAAAAGGATATTTAATGTCTATTTTCATAGAAACTTATTTATATTTGAATTATTTTGTCATCGTAATGCTGTTGTATTAGAATTTTTGTCTAAATTATTAGATTTTATACTTGACTAGGATGGATTCAAACATATTACAATTTTCCTAAACACAATATGGCAGACTGCACATTTAAGACTATATTAGGTGCAACATTTCTTTATGTCAAATACCAATTTAATTTATATATTTTGCAGCAGAGACTGTCTCACTCATTTATCATTTAATCATCAGATCATCAAAAAGAGAATGATAATCTCAAACTATTTTACTTTTTTTTCTACAAATACAAATCATCAAATTAGAGGTACAGGTCAAAACAATGATTTTCAATATTTTCTCCATATTGTTCAGCCTTAAAACAGAGACAAACCACTCCTTATAGTTCTACTTATGCACTACAACCAAAAATCAGTTTTATGTCTGAATAATTGCTTGATAAACTCACTACTAAGCAGAACAAATTCAGCGTTAAATGTCCTCCAGAGCTGCAGCAGGCAGATTCAGTCCCCCTCCTGTTTGTTTTACAGCAGGTGTCAGCGTGAAGGCTGTTTGAGCCTTAAATCAACGTAGACAAACAGAGGGTTATGGTATCCAGCTACACTTTCTCTCTCCAGAGCTCGCAAATACAGATGTGTGAGTGATGAGGACAAGCGGGCCAGACCCAAATCCTCCTGATCCTGGTTAAACAGAGAGAGACGCTGTTATTCCCACATTAAGGTGCAGCAATACGAAGTGCATTAAGGGCCAGGCTTATTTGAAATCATTGGATATCATCAGGAAAAATATGACAACAAAGACACACAAAATGTCTATTTTTTATTGTGATGTCTATATTGCATTATATTATTGTGTTTATGTCCTTGTGTGCTCCAGTTTTCAAAAAACATATTTTATTATTTTATGGACAAAGGGACAAAGTTAAGAATTTACTACAATTGTTTTTATATATTTTGTGATGAAAATATCCTACATTATCTCAATAAGCCAGTCTTAGATATTTATTTGTCCGTTTTAATTTTAGTCAATTCCCCTGCCAGCTTCAGCACTGAATACAAACAAACAACATATTCTTCCTCACAGTTATCTCATAGCTGGTATTTACATGACACAGTCTTCTTACACAATCCTTCCACTTTATTTGCCGCACAACCAAGACGCTCTCTTCATCAACATTTATCAGTCTATTGGATCCAAACTTGGCAGTGAACACTTCTGCTGAAATTACAGTAATTCTCACACAGACCATGAGCGCATGCAGCCCCGCTTCCCTTGGCCGAACTTGAGGATGACCGCCCCTTCAAAGATGGATTGACCCTTCCAAAATCAAGCCTGATTACCCATCTCTAGGACACTAAGAAGCGCCCGACTTCAAAAGGAGCAGAGACAATCGTGGGTGGGAGGGGGTTGGTGGGTCAGGGCAGCGCTCAGAAACCTCAGCCCTGCGCTGTGGCGGTGTGGGCCAGACTGAACGGTCTCAGCCAGGGGGGCCAGGGCTATTAAAAGATAAATGTATTTCTCTCTTCCATTATTCATGATGTGAGGAGGTGGGGAGGGAGCAGGGAGCCAGAGGCTTAGCACAGCAGTGGATCCCCTCCTCGGCCTCGTCGGGGCCAAGGCCCCCTTCTGCACCCGCCGCACCCACACCCTGATGCAGGAGAGGGTAAGTGGGGCGGGGGAGTGCGGGCGACAGCTGTGAGGTGACAGAGGGAGATTGAGAGATAATGCAAAAGTACATATTCCAACACACACTCGTCCAATATCATGATTAAATGCAATTATGACTAACTTTACAACAACAACACACAATGCATGGATTTTGCATTAATAAAGATTTCAATCCAGGGTCCAAGAATGATCAAATATTTATTAGTGATGCATAATATTATTTGCCCAATATTGGCAAATAATAAAAACTAAAAAGTTTATTATTATTATTACACCTGCTTTTATGCCTGTTTTTATGCTTGTCTTGATGCACTTTTTATTTGTACTTTTGTAAGTTAACCTTGAGTGTCGTGAAAGGCGCCCTTAAATTAAATGTATTATTATTATTATTATTATTATTATTATTATTATTATTATTATGATCTTGAAGAAATTAACATTTTGGTAGATATTTACAGTTGAAACATTATAACAACATCCATACATATCACATGTTGGCTGTAATATCTGCAGAATGCTCCCTAACTTTCCACCTAATCATCACTGAAAGTCTAAAATTTAAAACACAATAAGATATCTTTTATTTAATAAATCAATCCTGTTTTTACACATGTTGACCGTCACAAGGAAAGAAAAAAGGTCATTTCTTGTATAGTCAACACTTTATTCTCTTGACCAAAAAAAAGTGTATTTAGGGTGCTGGTGTGGCTGTGTGGTAGCAGCCGCGCACGCACGGGTAGTCACCTTATACTCGATATCTGAATATCTGTTCAAGCATGGGGGTAGAAAACTGTACTCAAACTGCAAATAATTAGAATATGAAAATAAACAGCTGGACTGCACATTTGGACGCCTGGAGCAGTGAACCACCTGATCCAGCAGAGAGTGCTCCCAGGGAAACTATTCGGCCAGTGCTCTCTTGACCTCAACAACAGCTGCCGGAAACAGATGAAGAAGACACTTCCATGAAATGAAGGATAGGCAAAGCCACTCTGAGCGGACAATAACAACACAAACCTTTGAGAAGCACCGTGTGGAAGCACTTTGGGTTCCTCTGTGTGTCGACTATGTGCAAAGCAACTGGCCCACTATAACAAATCCAAAGGGTCATTTGTCAGCCTTACACCCATCGCAATCTGGCAATGTCTTGTCAAGTAATCAAATGCTCAAAAACAATCGAACTTGATTTTTGGAAAAAGTGACAGCACGTACCATATTTTAAGGCTCTTGCCTTATGAGGGTGGCCCGGTTGAAATCCAGCTTGAGGCTTATTTACCACATGTCTTCCACCTACTCTCTCTTCCCCTTTCCTTGTCCATCCACTGTTTCTCCACTGTCACTAAATGCCCAAAAACGCCCAAAAAATAACCCTCACAAAATTGTATATCGATATCATTATCAGGGATAATATGTTAGCAAGTAATGAAATCATCAAAAAAACAATATAATACGTACCTAATTTGTGCATGTGTTTATGAGGAAATATAAGTTATGCGCAAATATTCATGTTTGTATCAAGAAAAATTACAACAGCAGTTACTGGAATTAACTTTTTTTTTTCATTTATTAGCTTATTTTGAATTTTTCAGTGTGTCAAAATTCCTGCCCTCCTTGCAGCCCACAAGGAAATTATGAGGCACAGTGAGAAGAAGCAAAATCCCCCCAGAGCAACCATCAATGACAGCAAGACATTGATAAAGTCAGAGAAAAGCATAAAGGAGGAGCCGGGGTGTAGGAGAGTTGCAAAACAGCTTGCAGCAGGAGCAGTGAAGAGTAGGCAGGGTACAGCAAATACGGCGGTCTGAGTGCATGAGCCAATGGCAGCTTTAACTAACTGTCAGCAGTGGTGGGGTAACTTCAGATTAGCTGTTAAACAATGGGGTGCAATTTTGACTCTGTGTCCTGCCAGAAATAATGCTTTGCTCCATTTAATGCTTCAACTTGGGTGTTTCAGTTTTCATTGTTTTATGGTTTATTAATAATGTTTCACAATCCATTCATCCATATTCTTTACCACTTATAATTTCCAGGGTCAGGATGGGATGAAGCATATTCCACCAGACTCTGGGGAAGAGGCTGGTGCCAGCCAATCACAGGGCAGACATAAAGAGAGGGACAATCATTCACACACTCTCTAACATCTAGTGGCAATTTAGATTCACCAGCCAATCTAATGAGAACCAGCACATGTTTTCATGTTTCACCTCAAAGGGAGAAAACAAAAGGCCAATTAACCCAATGAATTCCCAATGTTGTCTGACTACTTCAGCATTATTTCTTTATGACATCATCACGCTTGTGAACCCTCAGATAAAGCTGAATCCTAATTTGTCTTTAGTTCTGTTAAACATCATGAACATCGTTAATTTTTAAATGATGAAACAATACGATTTTGACATTACTCTATAGAAGATGGATACAGTATTGCAGCACATTGGTTTTGCAGTATTTCCTTACACTCCTGAGTTTTATTTTCTGTTTTCAAAAGAATCAGACTATTTCATATTGCTGTTGTTTTGTTATTTTAACCCACTTCCACTGTCACATAAATAAGATGTCTGCTCACAAAAGAAACCTTAAAGAAACATCCAAGTGAATAGCCTCTCAGCCACTGATTAAGTTAAGGGTTTCGGCAAACACTCTGACGACATCTTCTTCTTGTACACGAAAGAGAATGGGCGAAAAAAAAGTGAGCTTTTGTCCAACCCTTCTCTGATCTGATAGAAAAGCAGATTAAGATGACCCTTGTGTCACTCATTTGGAGATGAGTCTGTGTTGAGAAAAGCCAAACACATGAAGAGAAAGTCAAACAGCAAAAACAGCTAAGCCCTCTCTATTTGATGATTTTTCATTATGCCATTATTCATTTATTCCACTTTACCAGACCTTAGACAAACATGTTTTCCCATTGTTACTCTGGAAAATGTCTCTTTTTCACTCATGCAGGAGAAATGTAAGGATTGAAATGATATTTCTAACATTTTGTACTGGATTTAAATTTCAAATTATTTTGATTTCACATTTATCATCAAGTGCGTTTTTAAGAGATTTTTCAATGTCAAATCATTACAAAGCAGATCACCCAAAATAGGAGCACAAAACAGAAGAAACAAGCAAAATTACAACATGTGACAATATCAAGATACCAGGGGTGTGAATCTTTCCTTTGCAAGACAATTAAATGCATATCTGGATTCACAGGCTACACTGAAGCATTATGAAAACATTAATGATTTGGTTAATGCAATTGGACTAGAATTGACCAAGACCATTTTTTCATGATTGTGATGTCATGAAACTTAGATAAAATGGAAAAACACAGAAGTCTATGTTTAACAGCGTAAAAATAGAGAACATTCAGACATCCAGCAAAAACAATTACTCTGAAATTATATTTATGAATATGACATTTTTCAGGAGTCTCAGTTTGACAGTTAGCCCTTACAACTCTATTTTCCGCTATTTTTCGTCTGCCTGGATTTTGGACTCTTTCGTATGCAGTCTCTGTCTCAAATAGTACAAAGGGCCGCATTACATTGCTTATATTTCCTTTTTTTATTACTCTGGGAACTGATAGGTTGCTATCTTGTCTCCTTGTGACCTTTGGCTGCTCCTGATGGGAAACTGCCCTAAAGAAAACGAGAGAAGAAGAAAATGGGTACCCCCGATTGGTCATAGACTGGCAGGAAGGTGTTACTTTCTCTAAAGGGTCAAAAGTGAGGTCTAATTATAGCATCGCTTAGAAAATGGAATAAAAAGAAGATATTGCCAGTTACAGATTTGTCACTGTGGATCCACAGGTACATTTTTGTTACCAGTAGCCCTCCAAAGATTGACAGAAGAGTGAACTTTTAAATGCAGTTGTCGCCATAAAAATCCATTATATCCTAACAGAGATATACAGTCAGTCAGCAAAGCCAGTGATCCCATGGAGTTGGGAGGGTTAATTGGTGGATAGATAGTAGAATTTTGTTCTACAGGTTCAGAAAATGTTGCCCCCCTGTACTTCACCTTATTGGCTGTAAAAATTACTGCTGAACACAAAAGACAGACAATTCAAATTTGAAAGAAAAAGTTGTGAAAAGTGTCATGAAAGACATCTGTCTGCTTGCACAGGACTATAAATTGAGAAAACAGTAGGATATTTGAAAAAAGTGTTAAAAAAAAAACCTTTGATTGTCAATACTTAATATGTGGGTCACTCAGGCATGTGATCCCCTCTTGCTCAGTATCTGACATTTTCTGTTTGTTTTTTTACCTTCAATCGATGTTGCAGAATGCTGTTTGTTTGGTATAATAGACTTGAGCTTACATCTTTTGTGTCACCAAATCAGCTACTCTCAACTACAACCATGCAGTTGACAGTCCCATGAATAAAGCAAGACACAGATCTGTTAAAACTCAAAGATTCCTCTGAATTATAACTATATTTAGGAGTTAAATTTCATGTCTATTTGCGCTACCTCTGCTGGTAGCATCATTGGCATCTCAGCAAGGCTTTCCTCCGTCCTGCAAACTCAACATGTGAGGTTAGTGATCAGCCAGTATGAAAGTTTTTCTTCTAGCATATTAAGCTCATATGTCTTGATTTCTGAGGCTGAAAACTATCAAGTGCTTCAGCAAATAAAAGCTTATTCTGCGTGGTACTGCTTACTGCATAACAACTAGTGAGCATCCTACCGCCATTGTGATCCTTGTGAAAAGGTGAAAGGTCAATGTGAATCTTGCCAGCTTGAAAATATGTGGATCAGGCTTCATAACAGCAAGTAGAGGACCCTCAGTGAACTGGATTTTAACTTCGTCAGTGGTCCACCATCAGGCCGCTGACCAGTCCTGTGCCAAAGAGAAACAAAAAAACTATTTTATCACTTTTTTTTCATAACAGTTATCAAAGGTTGTTTTATTTAGAAAGGATGAACAAATCCTTGCATATCAGCCCCTGTAGCTTGATTGTGCAGACTGTGGCTCTCTGTCTCTGTCACAGCTGTGATGAACAAAAAGTACAACGTTAGATGAACTCTTGGCTTAACCTTGTACTTTTGCAGTCTTCCACTTATGCTCTGGATGTAGTTCTAAAAATGTTTGACGTGTGCTCAACTTCCTGATAGAGGAATTCTATAGGATATAGGATTCTATATTGAGGTAAGAACTAACCCATCAAAAATCAATAATCAACACCAGATCGGCTCTGGCTTATGACTTATGGATGAAATACTCACCATTAGCATTGTATGCACACTGTCAGTAAAGCATTTTCCTCCATGCTATAAAGGTGAAGCAGTTTGAGTAGTGACCATGTCAAAAAGTGACTCTCAGCCAACTGTAGCTGTGGATAAAAACAGAGTGAGTCCTCATGAATGTCTCTGTATTTCGGGTTTAGAAACAAGACCATGTCTTGATCTGCATTATGGTAAGTCATACTCTGCACAAGGTCAACCTCTGTCATCGTCACTGCACCCCACTCCTTTACAAAAGCTGGTCTGTGACTACAGTATTATATAAAACCAGGCAATGGTTCAAAAAAAGGTTTGGGACCTTTTGACTGTTTATTTGTTTAAAAAACTGACCCTTGACCATCTGCAAGACTTTTAAAGGGCACGAGGTGAAGAGCTCACATTAACCTATTTTATCCTCATTCTATTGGCTGCCAGTCAATTTTACAATCAGTTTTAGGGTTTTAGGGCTAATGTCTAGGGCCCTTCATGGACAAGCACCCCTGTACATCTTGGACCACTTGTGTCCCTGTTCCACTGCTCAGTCTCTAAGATCAGACCAGATCAGACCAAAGGCTCCTGATAGTCCCCAGACCACTCTTTAAAACTCAGGGAGATACTCTTTCCAGGCTGTAGCACCTTGGCTATGGAGTGCTCTTTTTTCCTCTTTATGCTGTGTTGAATCGGATGCGATTTTTAGAAACAGCTGAAAACTTTTTTTTATTGATACCAGCTTTTAGTTCTTGTTTAATCATTTGACTCATTGTACCATTGCTAGTTACTTTTTATTGGGAAGCACTCTGTGAAAGATGCTGTAGAAATGAATTTTACTTACCTTCCTATGAATGCACTCAGAACTTTGATGTTATGATCATTTAATCAATCAGTTTATCTTAACACCAGTACAAGATACCAGATTTGGTTCATGAGTCTAATATCAACCAAACCAGCACTTCCAGTTTTTTTTTAATCCTCAAGTGCCGAACAGATGCCAATACATGAAATAACTTCAAGTGGATGGGGAGCAGGGTTAGTGGTCAGATAAACAGATGATATTTATTTTACATACTTAAAACATTTCGTGACATGATTAATCATGAGAAGATATTACAAAAGACCCTAAACATCTAATCAATCAATACCCAAAGCACTGAGCAAATCCATATGTCATGCAAAAACTGTCTTGAAGCCACACTGCCCACAAGGAACAATGGTGTGGATAATTTCAAATAAACAGGAAGTGAGTATGCAGATCAGATTACCAGACAGAAATTATTTCATATATGCATACAGCTGGCAACAGACACATCTATATTCTGTATATTTAAAGAGATTAAGAGAGAAAAATAAGGGTGTCACTGTGCTGAACAAAAACATTTATCCGGCATGCCTCATGATGAGAGAAACTACCTGTTCATGTTTTAATCAAATCCTTTCCAATTTGTTTTATAATTACCTATAATTGAACACACATCGTGCAATTTTGCTGCTCCATGCCAGTATCATGCCAGTATCTATTTTCTACAGATGCTAAATTCACGCTGGTATCATGTTTATCTCAACAACAGCAATCACTGTCATCTCTGCTGTTTTATTTTCAAGCATTCTTTTGCAAATTATGTTTTGGACAAGATCACAAATAAAGCAATACAGTAGATCTTAAATGGGCCAAATTCTATCAAATACACCCTGAGCACAAACTAGTCAATTAAAGTTTCATTTGTTAAAATAGAGGCGTTCATTGTAAAGTAGCATTCATGTCAATTAAACGGTGATTGTCCCTCAGCACAAGTGCCCCCTTTTGCCTTTATTTACAAATTTGAGATACATTATAGGGGCATAAAATGCACACCAGTGCTTGTGAGAAAAGAGGGTCTCTATGACAGAGTGGAGGGTGGTCTGAACACATCAGTACTCATGACTCTGTGCTGGGATCATTTGTTTCCAGACAAGAGGGCACAAGGGTGGGAAAAAAAAAAATGTGTAAGGCGGCAGAGGGTGATGTGGGAAGGGGTGGTGAAGGGTGGGAGTTGGTGATGTGGTTGTGTGTTTGTGCGCACTTGGACAGATGAGTGTGTTTTATCTGTCTGTGTGTACTGTGTTAATGTGGATCACTATTCTTGCTTTGCCACTTTACGCATTCTGCCTTGAATTAGACACAAGAGACAAAAGGCTTCATATTTGTGCTTGCATGTCAAGGATTACTTGTTCCATTGAATGTGTCTCCCTATTATCTGCTTATCACTCTCTGTGCTCTTTAATCTCTTTCTTGTCTCTGCTCAATGGCTTCCTCTCACTGTCTCCACATCACAAATGTAGCCTTTCTCCCCTTCTATTTTTTAACACTTACAAAACTGAAAAGGCCTGGCCTGGTCTGGGCCACCTGGAAGCACCAGTAAAGCTTTCTCCCAGGCCTGGCTCCCTGCCACTAGCCAGCTGTAGCATTGTGAGTGGCCCATCTCAATTAATTCCATGCATTGCAATTGTTGCCGTGCACTGTTTACAGCCACCTCCTACTCCGCCTGGGTAGCCCCTCCGATTGTCCCGGGGCCTCCCTTGTTTAATACTGTTTTGCAAGTTATTAAGCCCTGGAAGTCCATTAATCACAGTTCACGGGCTGTGTAAGCCCACACAAGGTAGGCAGAGGTGGGGGATGGGGAGGCACACTCGCTGTCCTCAATGGGCTTAGACGGTGGTCCATTCAGATCCCTAACGAGATCATTACCACTAACTAAATACAAACCTGACCCCGCGACCCGCTGGGAAATTACGTAGGAGCTCCCTGGTGCAAGACATTAATATACACCCCCCTTCTATCTCCACCCCTCCCGTTTTCCTGCAACAGTGCGTAAACGCCCACCCCCAAAGTCTCCCAATGCAACCCAACCCCACACCCCCGCCCCTCCTTCTTGTCCATTCTCACTTTCTTGCCAATGGACAGAAAACTAAACCTGTCATCAAAAGGGGCCTAATCACTGCTGTGGTTGTGGTAAACCAAGCCTGACAGACATTTCACTGAGGCCTCAATGGCCACATCAGTGCCACCTCCCTAGCCAGCCCCCCCTCCTCTTTCTCTCGCTTTCTTTCGGCCCCTCGCTCTCTCTTTTACCAGGCCTCTGGCCAATGAGCAACAAACACCCGGGGCTTTTCAGATTACTTGACACACTGTGTCCACTTTTGGGAGGGAGACCACCTGGTAAGCTCATTTTAATACAAAACCAGTTCAGTCTTCTCTCCCTTTTTCCTCGACTCCGCTAATTCCGCCTCTCAAGCCAAGCTACCACCATGAATTCTGTCTAATCCAGTGACCCCCACAGAACATTCCTGGTTTTACACTCCTCGGAAGAGGCTGGATTTGGGCGGATTACATGCTTCCAGTTCTGTTTGGAGGCACCTGTGATGGGAAGAGGAAGGAAGGACCAACGAAGATGGTGAAACTTAGAAGAAGGAGACAGGAAGAGAAATTCCTTCTTCAGCCTTAACTTACAAAACTTTGATCTTCAATATTTTAACCAAGGATAGGGGCGGGACAACATATCAGCATTTTGATATGTCGTCATCCTGGCATGGGCATTGTAATTAATGATGCACAAGCTCAGCATAAAGATAACACATTTAAAAATATAATGTCGCTGTCAAGCACAAACCTCCACTCTTCATTTTTATTTTATGATATTAATTTATTTTTTATAAATCAATGCTATTGGTCACCTTAGGTGTTGGCGAGTGGGTTTTATCAACGTTTACCCGAATTATTTATATATTGGAAATATTTGTTCATTCAGTAGCAGAGTGTTTTTCATTGCCTGAAAAGTAGCACTTTTGGAGATAGGAGGTCAAGAGGTGATTTTGTCCATCCAATAGTATTATATTTATTTGAAGCCTTTTGTGTGAGAAGTGTTTTTAATAAGGATGAAACATGTTGGATTATTTTTCTGATATTGTGTTATTTCCTAGCTTATTTTTTGGCCAAAACTGATATTGATGCTGATATATGGACATATATATATATATATAAATATATATATATATATATATATATATATATATATATATATATATATATATATATATATATATATATATATATATATATATGGACAATTTTTTTTTTATTTTATTTATTTATTTATTTAAATGTGGGGGGGGGGGGGGGGGGTAATTTAAAAATAACATGCACAAATCCTCCAACAATAATTGTAAAATATGTTAAAATATCAACAGTACATCCCAGTTGTTGAACACCAAATTGTTTCTACAGTTGTATACATAAGGAGGGTTTTTAAGTGAACATATGAACATCTTTTCATCCCAGTCCACAGCAGACTTTTGAAAATGTAATCAAATTGCTGCATAAATACATTAGTTCTAAAACTGATGTTGATAGGGCCATTTTTTGTAACTCTCCCTGTAGTCAGATATCATAATGTATCATACTATAATATCCTCTCTATTTACTGACTATCACAGTATTGCTGTACTGTTATATTATCAGACCATGCATCGCTTATTGCATTGAGATGGGGGCTGATCTGTGATTCCCAGTCCTTATCATGGATAGTTGTGCTCCATTTCCATCTGCAACTTTTTCAGTGACAGTGCACTGCAATGACAGTATGTAAAAATCTGCCTACAGGGTGCTGACAACCAAAACAAAACAAGAGATGATGAGAAGAGATGATGAGAAGAGACCAAAGATTGTAACAAGATGGAGAGTGACCTGGCAAACTCCGGCCTTCTTCAGTTTCCTTGGTTTTAAACTGATGACTTTGAGAGTTGGAGGCTTAGTCTGGTAGTTTGCCCTACCATCAATTAGGGGGTAGGGATTCAATCCCAGCTCCAGCTCTCACGTGTTGATGTGTCCTTGGGCAAGACACTTAGCTTGATTAGTGACGTGTATGTGGGTATGGGAGGGCATAGATGCTTATTAATACTGATGGACACACATAGACACACAGCACCATCAGTGAGTGAATGTGTGAGCAAACAGGTGTGAATGGGTTGATGTGACCTGTCCATTACCATCTTTACGTTTAATGACATCTCCTCTGCATGAGGTTTGTTATTAATGGGTGAACCAGTGGGAAAATCTTTTAGAAGTGGACTCGCTGGTTTGCACTCTGAGCAGCAAAGCATTTTACAATTTCTTGTTGCATGACTCAGAAAGTCCACTTTTTTTACCTTGTATTTGTGAAATTTATCCACAAAACAGAAACACTGGTTTGCTGTTTTGTTAATAAACCTCATGGGGAGCAGTTTTAGTTTGACAGTCATCAATTTTACAAGAGAGGCTCTACTTAAAATGTCTACTTTTTTCTTTCAGTGACAGGGGAGTTAAGGGATGGAGTTGCATGTTACAGAGGGAGTTTGGTGACAGAATGGACAGCAGTAAAGTGGTGGTCCACCATAAGCAGGGTCCAAAGTTAAAACCAGACAAACACCAAATGGAGGTAAATTCATATGGCACCTAAATCTCACTTCAAATTATGTGTTGAATGGCAGGTAAATGTATGCACTTAAATGGCAATGTTTAAATAAGTGCTGAGCAAAATATATGTTTTTCACACTTACTTGTAACCTGATCTTGGAACAAAGAACTATCTGTGAACACCTAATTAACTCCATGAAATACTGGAACAAATGTATGTACATAAAAAGCTATTTATTATTGATATATAAGTTAATATTAATATCCTTGTCTGGTGATTTTTTATTTTTTACTTCCAGTCTGGTGAGTCAAAGGTTAATTTCAGACGCTGAACGAAAGTATGCAGCACAACACATGAATAAGCCTCAGAGTAGAATTAAGTTAACAACAGGTTAACAGGTTCTGCTTGCTTGTGCAGCAGCCTTTCAAGTAATATCAAGAGTTTTCACAATAAATACGTCATGTCTGTCATGGTGGCTCAGTCATCACAGTCATCATGACTGAGATGGCATGTAACAGCAATAAGAATCAAGAATATCTCTCTTTTAAAACTTCAGGAAATGTTTGAGGCAATGTAAGTGCTCAACTAAACATATAAAATATTTTTGTGATATAATTAAAAACATGACTGTATAGCATAAAAGGGTGATGAAAGGGACGGGAGAGCACAGGAGAAGGGTGGAAAGAGAGTTCAGGGTTTGCACTGACTTTCACTTTAGCCCCTCAGCTTATGTTAAGATGTTGTCACTTTCACCATCTCAAGTGTTTCCACTTCAGATGCCGGAGCTTAGCCCTTGCAATGGGCCTGGGGGGAGATTGAGGAGGGAGCGAGGGCAAGAGGGAGGAAGTCTGGGAAGATTTCCATTTTAAACAAGTGCAACTTTGTCACTCCGTCACCTGACTACCATGGCACCCACTCTGCAATGTCCCCCAGCTTCCTGTCTCGTCTTTGCTCCTTTTTGCGCCTCCTTCTCCTCTTGCTGCCTCCCTTCATCTTTCTCAAGAACTCTTTAAGACCGTGTTTCCGCCCTGAATTCCTTTGCCAATGTGATGAATTGTATCTCTCTGCCTTTTGAGAATTTTGCGCAAGGCACTTAATTGTTTCTCTCTTCCTTTTTTTTCTTGGTATCATGGCGGATGCTTAAGCTCTGCATGCAGTTGTAGATGTGCATATTTTAAATTAGGTGTAATATCCCCCACTTTAATCCATGATAAGATCTCAATTGTTCCGTGATGTGAAATGGAGATGCAGCGACAACCAGGGTCTGAATTAAATCGAAATCTTAATTTACCTGGATATTATCCTCCAGTGAAATATAATCACTGACTGCATAACTGGGCACATCAGCAAATTCCTAATTGACTCTTAATGAGTGTCATGGAACATATGCTTCAGTGCAGATGCAGAGATTAAGGAAAGGCAGTTCAGTAAGCTTAAAAAAAAGGAAAAATGAGCCTAAACCTGAGCATGACCACAAGCAAACATACACACATAAACACACTCATATTTTCAAATTATCCACTCCGGAAAACACAACTATAAATATATAAATACAAAATTACAGACAGAGTCTCTCACCATAGGCGGGTTGTTGAGTGTCTACCTGGCGCTGCATTGATTGTCCCTCAACACTGACCAATTGTAAGCTCATAATGATGATCTCTGGCACAACAAGTGATTTTAACCTGCCTGTGGGCCGCCCCCGCAGCGAGTCACAGATCAGCTGCCCCGCGTAAACAAAAACATTAGGAGAGCGTTCCACATTTAAGAGCACGCTAATTACAGTCATTCCCATCTGAAGTACTTTCTGCTGCAATTTGCTCAGATCACCAAACCTCCAATCCCTCTCATGTAAACAAATAAACTCTCACGCAACAAAGAGATAAAGCGAATAATAAAATAGACACTGGCGCTATCGTAACTCGCTGGGGGCACTGTGTTTGAAGTAGGCTTCAAATAGTATCATACTGCTCTACAGTGTGGAGTCCTGGTGTTGTGCTCATTCCCATGCGAGGAATAATTACAAGGGTTGTTGCTGATGTGCTCAGGAAAACAAATCATTTACCTTGTAATGGCAGGAATGATGAATGCAATCCAAATGGACAACAAAGGATTTAATATTTCAGAAAATATGGAAAAACAAAAAATGATCAGTGTTGATAGCTTTCAGCTTTTAGGCTGGAAGGCAAAAGGAGCGCCAGCCAGCAGTGACCACTGTGTGGAGCTGTGGTGCATGCTTTTTAATTTGAATTTCTTTAATGTTTACATCTCATGAAAACCACAGAAAAACTTAGATATTATTGTAAAATATATGTTTTAGACCCTTTGAACTCTTGTACAGCAATTGTGACAAAATTTATGATGCCAGGAGTGCTGTTTTGGCAGAGGGGTAAGCAACCAGGCACAGGTAATATATATATGCTTCAACAGACCCGGGTTCAACACCCACCTATGTCCCAGTTGATCTCAGAACTGGGATATTCCGCTTTGCAAATTAGATAACGTCACAAGGAACACAGCCTTTGGTTGGGATTTCCCACTTCAAAGTCAGGATGTCCATCAGCTACCCTGCCTTTACGGGCTCTTAACTGGGGTGCGTCTACCTAGGATGTGACGTAAGGCCCACTCCTCTCTTCCAAGTTCAGATGAAAATGGAACACACCATAAGGCCCTTTTGCTGAGTGTCCTCGCCTGATCTCTCTCACCCCCTTTCACAAGTCTATCCACTGTATCTCTTCACTCCTGAATAAAGGCTAGAAAATACCCCAAAAGAATACTTTTTAGATTTTAAATCACTACAAACAGTCTTTGCCAGAACATGAAGATGCAAGCTGACTTCATAAGGGCACTGGTAACGCAGCTGAAGAGGTTTGCATCCCTTGCCTCTGGAGCCTCAGGGCTGCACCCTTACACAGTAGGGTTAACATTGCTGATGGTGCAGACGAGTCATTAGGAATGATGAATGGCAAAATGCCGTGCCAGGATGTGCTCCCAAACCTGACCTGACCTCATCCATACCTGTAACATCCAGGTAATGAGTGTGTACATTGTTCACTGCTGCTTCTTATTAAGTTACAAAATTAGCAGTTGTTACTCAGCATCCCTCCACTCTCATTTGGTTTCAACTTCTCCCCTATGGGCCAACAGGCAGCAGGGCTGTTCCACAGCAACAGATAGGGGAGTGAATGTCACCGCAGCCCTCTCAAGCCCTCCAGGTGAGTGTGTTTCTCCAGCAGTGGGGGAAATGAAGCAAAAATGATGGAGTGTTTGTTTTCTGACATTTTGTCTCTCTGCGGCCTCATCAGGGCTGAGCCTCGCAGACGTCAAGTGTTAATTTAGGGTTCCTGCCGAGCGTGAGCCTGTCAGCAGTTGAGGCTTGGAGGAGGGAGGTGTGCTCTTGCAGAAAATGACCCTTCTGGTCTGATTGTCTTCTGGCCCTGCAGACTGGCACTGAGAGGAAAAACAAAGACTCCGGGAGAGAGAGCGAGCGGTGGCTGAGTGCTAATGCACCTTGCAGCAATTAGAGAGGCTTACCTGACTGTGTGAGCACAGCACGCAAACACACACACCCTAAGGTACACTCAGTAAAGTAACCCCCCACATCCACCCCTCATCCTCCCAAAAAACACATACTGCACACTCAGGTAAAACATACAAATCAGCTGATGTCAGCACACACACTGACAAAATGGAAGATGGACTTCTTAGAGGACTTATTCACAAAGCCAAACACTCACAGTTGCACACAAGTAGACTCTCACTTTCTCCACAGCTCATTCCCAGTGGATGGCTCCCCACCATCTTAAAGCGCAGTGATTAATTGGCCCGAGTTTATGATAGTCCAGCCCTTTATTCTGTGAAACTTAAACAAAAAAGACAAGCCTCTCTAAAGATTACAGCAGCACATTAACCACAGAGTGAACCATGAAATTGCTTTTCCCCTCCTGCAGTGTTGTGACTCTATAGTGGTCATTGCCAGTCAGGGGGAAGTTGCACAGGCATTAGTGTTACATCACTGATGGAAAACAAAAAAAAAAGATCTGATGGAGCTTAGCCGATCAACAGACATCACCTGACCACTTTGGACTGATTAAATATACACTCACCACACCAGCTCAAGGTTGGACCCTCTTTTTCTTTCAGAACTGCGTTAAAGGGATAGTGCAGTATTCTTGAAGTGGGGTTGTTTGAGGTTCATTACAATAGTTAAAACATTAGCCATGGTGATTTTGATCAGCTCTGCCCCTGTGAAGAAAGAACTGGTACAAAAGTAAAGTTATGCATGACAACAGATGGGGCCAAGAGCTCCTTGGAATTTAGTTAATTTTAGGTTTAAATAAACAAACAAGAAAACAGCATTGGCGTGGTTGTACACTGTACTGATCACATTTTTATTGATTTTTCTGTTGCTGGCAAGCCTTATTGTTTTGTCTTACTTACAGGGGCATACTGTCAGAAATTTTAGGGCCCATGAAAAAATGTCACATTGGGCCCGATCCCAAACATGCTCTGCACAGTTTCTGAAACTAAGCATCTCTCAAACAAATAAAAAAATATATGATGAAATAAGCATTTTTAAAGTGGACTAATTATAATTGTTAAAAATGTTGCAAAATGTTGCTGGCAGGAGAACACTTTAGGGACCCATAACAGTCATGGGCTCTTAAAATCTTCCTAACTTTCCCCCCATTTTGACCCTCCTGATCACTGAAAAGCCTACATGTCTGTTACCAGAACTTAAAGCACTATAAATGTGTTTGGTACAGTGAATAATCACCCCAACACTATTCTTTCAGTTTACACTATCCTAAAGGAGCTCTTGGTCCCATCTACAGGAATGTACTTCTTTGCCTCCCTGAAAGGGCCAGAGTTTATCAAAATCACTGTGGCTTAAGTATTTACTATTTAAATGAACCACCTATGACTCTTATTTTAGAAATACTACAGTCCCTTTCATTTTTGGTGTTATAAATCCAACAAGGTGCTGGGAACATTCCTCAGATGTTTTATACCACAATCTTAATGTTGCAGCAGAAATGGAAACTCCTCAAACCAAAGAACATTTTTCTGATCTTTCACTGTCCAACATTAATAAGCCTGTGTTAAGGGTGGCCTCACTTCCCTGTTCTTGGCCTACAGGAGTGGCAGTTCATGTGGTCATCTACTGCTGTAGCCCATGTGCTTCAAGATTGAACATGTTGCGCAGTAAGAGATTGCTCACCTTTGTTGTGAAAAGTAAATTTGAATAGCTGTTGCACTTAAGTCATCATTAACAAAACATTTTGATCCAGAGAACTGCCACTAAATGGTAATTTTTGTGAAAATCCCAATAGATCAGCAAATTCTAAAACACTCAAACAAGCATGGCGTGCTCAAAGTCACTTTAGTCACCTTTCTATGTCAAACTAATGCTCAGTTTGATCTTCAGTAGATCCTTTTGACCATTGTCTACATGCCTAAATACAGTGTGTTGCTGCCATGTGATTGTCTATTTGCATTAAGAAGCGGTTGCACAGTTGTACCTAATGAAGTAGCAAAGGGTACAAATGCAGATGTGGTACTGAAAGAAATCACCACTTTGGCGATGACGCTGTTTTACTTGTCAGGAGTCACGTTTTTTTGGAGAGAGTCCAGTGCATCAAATTCAGTGTGACAAAGAGGGTTTAGGGGGCTGTCACATTGGAAGGAAAGGTTAATTCTGTAATTATTTCAGTGTGAAAAATAAATAATGTACCCTTTGCCGCTTCCATCATTTCCTAATTCGCTTGGAAATTCATTTTCGTTTCTTTTTTTTCCTCACTCCACCTAGCCCAATTCAATCACTTGAGTTCATCTGTCTGTGTTATGCAAATCTGAGCGGCTGAGATTGAACCCATTTGAATACCTGGTTCAACTCACGAGCGGCAGGGCTGATAGAAAAGATGAATTCTTCCGTTTCAATGTGCCTCCCTTTTGCACCCAGTCGCACAGTATCAAGGCTACCTTTTTACACGGTGCTCTCATTTATTTTAGCCCATTGCACAATGCTGCTCTGGCAGTCAAATGTATGAATAAGAAGAGAGACAATCTCTCCCTCCCTCTTTTCCCTCTTTTACTCTAATCCTTCATAGAGAGGGAAAGTCCGTATGTAAGATCATAGACACTAGCAGAGGAGATAAGGAAAGATCATTCTGACAGCACATGGGAGCGTGTTTATTTTGGAGCTAAGGAATGCCTAAATATTAACTACATCAGTCTCCCCCCTTAATCAAAGATTTATTGAATGAAATAAATTAATTATTGGTCAGGCTTTTGATTGACAGCTTGTCCCAGCCCGAGGAAGGCTTGTGTCTTGTAGGCATGCAGACGTAACGCCATTATTCCAACTTATCCCTAGGAATAAGTCCAGGCATCCGGGCGCCCAGCGGGTGGGTAATAGACTAGCACAGAGGAGCCCCCCTGAAGCTAGAAGCATTGTGTCAGGGCCTTGTCTACTTCACGCACATTAAGGATCACATGCCACAATTTCACAGTACAGCAGGGGGACCGACCCCCACCCCAGATCCCTGATTGGCCGGTGATGGATGGTGTTGACAGTTACAAGCCGAGAACCAAGTGGAGCAACACAAAGGTCAAGGTTGAGGCTGCCAGTGTGGTCTGGTTAACAATGGAAGGTCTCCATAGGAGGAAAAGCTGTTTATACTAAACACTAACTATGCAGCATGTAGTATAGGCACAAAGGGCTTTAGTCATTTGAAGCCGTGCTTATTGTTAGACAGCCAGGATCACTAACTGCAGTTTCAAAGAGTGTCTTGCAGGTTGGAGACTCCAGTTGAACTTAGTGTAGGGAAATAAATAAGGCCAATATTATCCATAAATTATCTGAATTAATGCAATTCATTGAGCTCTGCTTTGCAAAAACTTAGTTAATTCATGTTAAATATTTATAAATGTAGATAACTGTAACAGTCTCATTGATAAAGATGCATCTATTATTTAATTATATCCATAAAACAGATTTTATTATGAGCCTGTAAGGTGTTGGAGAGATGAGAAACAGGTTAAGCGTGAGAAGAAAAATCGCCAAATGAAATAAATTAATTTTTGGTGTCATGCTAAGTGACGCAAACTGACGAGTTCACATCTCTCAACCACAAACAGCCACATCATCCGATACTGAGTATCCGGCTTCTCTCATCTCAGGAAATTCAAAAGAAAAGAAAAAAGACAATAGATGGATGGATGAAAGATTAGAAAGTACTCAGTAGGTTTTAGTTCATACTTTAAGGGCTGTCTTCATCTTTTCTGCCCACTCATATGTTCAGGCTGTTGTGTAAAAGTAGGAGTGTCAAACTCAATCACAGAAGGGGCCAAAATTTAAAACATGGGCCAAGATGTGGGCCAAACAGGATCAACATTTATGAACAGTCTAAGGCTGACTATGTTGCAATCAGAAACATGGCCTTCCCACCACCTTAGACCCAAGCATTTCCAAAAGGGAGGGAAAAATAGCTGCATCCTCTACAGAGTCAAAATTTTTCTTTTTTGATTCAACAAAAATCAGATTCTTGCTTAATAGACGGCCAAGACATGATGCAACAGTCAAGCACATCAGTACATGGGACCTTTAAGTTGTCAAAACCAGAGGACTTTGTCTTTTCCATGGTGGCCTCCAACATGATGTTAGTATCTTCACTTGATATTGATATGCGTTTTGAAATTTCTTCTACCCTAACTAATAACAGATGTTATATTTTGCACAGCATCTATCTGAGGGAAAACCAACTAAGACAGTTGTTCCCACTGCAGTGTCCTGCGGGAGTGAATTTTTTTCAATATAGCACTTCAGGTTGAAGACATTTCTCCGGTCATTTTCCTCCAGTACTTCAGTGTAATTCTTTTTTTCTCTCCCCTCCATTTTTTCCCCGGCGACTGCAGTATGTGGCAGACTGAATTGTGTGTTATTACCCAGCAGGAGACAATATCATTACCACATATTTGCTGTCAAGGGTCTGCAAAGAATGGTGCTGTCTTGGGCCTCAGTGATCTAACAACCTCACACAGGGCTCCAGAATTACCCACTCCTGGCTGGGGGAAGTCAAACACTACCAGTTAGAGAGGGGAGTGAACAAAAGAGAGGTACCCTCTCTCTCCCACTCGCTTGCTCTCTCTCCCTCTCTCGTGAAGATAGAAGGGGACACACCTCCTCTGCGCCAAACGGAGGATGTTATTCTCCTGCACCAGGATAGAATATATGTTTGGTTCAAGTGCTGAATGATACGAGACGGTGAGGGAAACGAGGATTGGCCGCATGTATGACAAAAAGGAAAGGGGGCGTATTATAATCTCTGTGAGATCCTATCAGTTTTAGATGAGGAGCTCATAATTGCCAGCACTTTTATCAAGTTTTTGCTCGACATTATCAATTCAGATCAGTTCAATTCAAAAGAGCTTTGGCATAAATGTTGTAGGACATTATTGCCAAAGCACTTTATTAAAATGTTTTTTGTAAGTAGAACTAACAGGATTAAGTAAAAAAAAATCAAATTATGATGAAAAAAAAGCTTAAAATCAAATATATATGAAAAATTCTGATATGAATTGTCTCTACCTCACAGTGGGGTTAGAGTCCCTCCTCCTGTGGGAGCCCGCTCTTTTTGTGACACCCCATTTCTAAAGCAGATCTGTGGACACTGAGGGGCTGCCCACACAGAGACAAATTCCAGTGGATCTGCACAAATTTTTGACCACATATGCCGTTCGCCCACATGCATACAGTGTGTTGGATGCCTGAAAACATGCATTTTTCAAAACAGGTCCAAGAGTAGCTAAATCTAAAAATGCTGCTCTTTCGTTTCCGTATGTACATCGAATTTCCAGAAACGATGATCTCATAGCACCGCCTCTCTCTTTTATCCACATGCACAAACCCCTTCAACAATACAAACAGTGGTGGAATACAGTGTCGCGTTTGGACTGCAGATGCCACTGAGCCTGTTCTGGCTTTTCCTCTACTCACTTTGAGCAACAAGTGGGCATGGAAAACAGCACACGCCAAATCTTGTTATGTTTGTTTACATCACACGTTTATTGCACAGGCTCCATGTCTTCTTCTTTGGTTTGGGTGTATCTCTGTGGCAGCGTTACAGCACCACTTACAGGCCTGGCATATGCACTACAGCTTTTTTAGTGCTTTCATGTGGTCAGACACATTTCTTATAACAATGCTGTGTTTAGAGAAAAAGATTTTGTCTCCATGTGGACAGGGCCTGAGTCTGTACCTTGTTAGAATTTTCTCAGGTAATCTGCCAATTTGCATCCTGTGTTTGCTCTGTTTTTGGGCTGTTTCTCTCAAATGTTCACATAAATTATTTTTCTTGGGTAAAAGCTTTATTTGGTCTAATTTGAGGGGTTTCAGGGTCTTGCATCTTTATATTTTAGAGCCGCATGTCCAACTGTTCTGCAGAAAAACAAGAGTTTTGTGTATAAGTAAGTCCTGTTTCTCTTCTGCCTTCCTCTTAACGTATCACATTGTGACAGGGTTTCAGCTTTTGAAAGGGTTCATGGGGATATGTCATATAATGTCTGACGGAAATAACTTCAGAATGGACAAACAATCCCTTTCATGAAAACTGCTATTCAGACTTTGTAACAATGTCTTTCTCATAAGACAAATAGAATTGCTATCATTTCTTTTGACAGCGTACAACAAACAGACCCAACGGTTTATGCATACTGAGTGACAAAGCCATCTATTTTCTTTCCGGAAAAACAGGCAATACACACTCTGGCAATTGAACCACAAATGAGGAGTGAAAAATTCAAACTTCCTCTCCCATTCACCATCATTTATACAAGCCATAGAAATATTTGATTGCTCTTGCCTATCTCCTCACGCTTAAGGAGGCAGCCAACAAACACGCAAACCCCAGTAAACAAAGTCTGGGACTCTATATGAGCCTATCATTTAAGAATCCAAGCGAATCAAGCTCGCAGACAATCAGGAGGGAGAGGAAAAGAAACTCAGTGAGAGCTGCTTCTTTCACTTCTGTGTAGGTGTAAACAGAGACCCTTATTTAAGGTAAGATGTGGCTGTGCATCCTTGATACACCTCAACGCAGTATCAAGGCAAGAGTCCTTGATTTTTTTCATAACAATGGGGGTTCAGTGCTTGAGGAGGCACATTCATATTCATGTATTCAGGATCTATAGTGGTAATTCTGAGCATGTGTCTCTGATGTTTATCATGAGGACTGGAACATTTGAAACAGGCAAAACATGCAAATTAAAAACAAAGAGGGACTTTATAAGAATATATGCTGTAATTATGTTTAGGGTGTACACTCAATTTAATGTACCCTGACGTGCCAGATACAGAGTTCAATATATTCTACTATGCAGCAGATATCTCACCAGTCCACCCAGGCAACAGCCCATAGAAAGTGTTTGTGGAGAGCAGAACCTTTCAAAAATATATCCAGACAGCGGTTGGACGATTGTTCTGTTAATCATATGTATAACGAGCCAATCAGATGTTGTAGTAAGCAAGCGCTACTGCTACAGTGTTAAGTTAACCATGATTATCATGGATTGTAGTCTGCTGACAACAGTCGTATCTGCCATCTACTAGAGTAAGTGACATCCCTTTTGTTACATATCTGCAAAAAATCTGTACACATGGACTTTTTACAGATGTGAGAATTTGAAATTTGATAGAAAGACTAGAAATCTGGAAAAAAAGGAAAAATTTTGAAATATAAGATGTAGAGAATAATAATTAGGTGAGAGTTAAAAAACACTTGCAGTTTAATATTTTACTTGAATGCTGAACAGTTGTGAACAGTTACTGTTGCCTAGAATTGAATAAGGAAGCTATTAAAGTTGATGGTTTACTTGGTTTGTTGCGCTCTTGATATAAAGTTGGGAATAGTTTGGGGATGATTTTTGAATTGTCTTTCTATTCACATTACGAGCAATGCAGCTTTGTTTTTGAAATGATAAGAGATGCTGATACAGATTTTAAAAGCAACATGTGATAACATTGAGGTTAGCTGTGAATACAAACTTTATGTAAGTTAATTTTACACAAGGACAGTTGGCAAAGTTTAATGAGGCTGCTCACAATGGTAGAAGCTAAATTATACAAAAATCATTGCCTTACTGCAGATCCATCTTCCTCCATACATTACTGTTAAATTCATTATTTTCTGCCTCTGTTAACTGCAACAACACTTAAAGTTTTACTGGTTTATAATTTGTACTGTGGTCATAGTGGGCTATAGGACTTTATCTGCCTTATTGTAAAACCGCTGTTCAAAGACGGACTGCTTAGCTTCCTACAATTAAGAATTTAATTAATGTGGTGTCCCTGCATTCACACTCCTGCAAGTGATATCCAAGATCATGCATCAGTCAGATACCATATCTGACATGATATTAAATTTGAACACCTACGCCTTCCAAACAGAGAGCACTCAAAGACATCAGCTGATAGGACGGCATGATAGCATTTCGAAATCATTGCCACTAAATTAACCTGATTATAATAGGATTGGAGGTAGATAACATGGAAAATTACTGTTTTTCTTTTCAAGGCAATATACAAAATGGAAGCACCACAAATTGATTCCTATTTCCTCCCCAGATGCCCTCCCCCCCTACACACATTTTCATAATTTGAGATGAGACGATATGGCATTAATATTCCCTATCTTATCTTGTCACATCCTGAAACTGTTGGAGAGGATATGATTAGCTGAACAATAGCATGAGAAATGCTCTTTATGAAGGCTATCCAGGTTCTTATGACAAAGAGAGAAGAGAGGTGCAGAACGGGCCAGGAAGCAGGCACGATGGCAGTCAAATGCCCTCGATTCTGGATCTTGACTTGTCACAGCAGGCAATCAGAAGAGCCTGGGGTTTCACTATACATGCATGGCCACCGGTGTTGGCTATTCACAAATAATTAGCATTTTATTATTGTTTATAGGCCATTTAGGAAGCTGGAAGACAAGCCCAAGCCAATGGTGCAAGGAGGGCTCCAAAGCTCAGTGTTTTGGACTGGTTAAATGCACCATTAAGTCTTTTAAAATGAGCTCCACCCGTCAGAGACTAAAAACAAACGTGGCTTTCTGGCTATCAATGGGCACCACTTAGAGGAAACAATGCCCTGTTGAGGCCCAGCAGTTTCCTCATCAATGAACATCAAAGATGAATGAGCTCTGGCTGACAGCTTTGTTTTGACTCTGATACCCACAAAGCCCCGCTCAATATCATCCTGGTCCTGCTCCTCTGGGCTGCACTAACAGGTGCGACCGCTCCTCTCAATGCATCGTTTGACAAGACCGCGGATGGGCAGGGGTGATGAGGAGGGGGCTTTGGTCCACATCCGCCTTAATCCATTCTACTATAAAAACACTTTGAAAAACAAACGTTTGTTTGGCCAAAGTCAAAGCCTTGGAGCCCGGGAGCTCATCCATCTGTCTACCCAGGCTCTCCCCTCTTGTCATTCCTGGTTTTGTCAGAGCTTCAACTCTGCTCTGCTAATTTGGACAGTACATTTAACAAGACCCAAGAGGATCTGATTCGCTGCCATTTCCCACAAGAGGAATACACACAGTTACAAAAGCCAATTGTTTGGATTATGATAACAGTGCCTAAAGAAAAAGGAGGGGGCAGAACACTTGGTAAGGGGAAACAACCTTTAGCACCAAAAGATGCCGAGAACAGATCAAACCTGAATACCTTTTAACACTAATGGTGTTTTTCCATTTGTGGTATCTGCTCTGTATCAGTACCTCTTTATGGCAGGCAGGACTGTCATAGCATGGCTGTGTGGAACAATGATTGAGCTGCCAGCCGCTTTGTGCCTTATTGTAATAGTTAGGAGATGAATTTTGATGGGAAAGACTGTTGCAAGCAGCAAAGCAACATGCAATTTAAGCAGAGGAGAGTTTGGGAAGTCATTCACCATAACAGAGCTGATAACAATGGGGCGTTTCATTTCTGTGTCACTACACCCGACCTGAAGCCATACTCTGACCATTCAGAGGTCAGCAGTGTCTCCACATCCCATTTTTGTGATACAAGACCTGTGCTGGGTATTCTGAACAATCCCTTTTTAAGATTTTTAAGTGGTATAGTTTCCCTGAAAACAATCCTTGATGGCTGCCGGAACCACTAGTTCACCAATTTTGTATGTTTATTTTACTTTGATATTGGTATTTTTTTTATTAGCCCTGATTAATATAAGTGGAATAGATAATTTACTGATAATATTGTGATTGTTGTTTACAAAGTGGGCATCAGAAACCCTGCCCCTTGGTTTTGATTTGTTGGTGGGGGAGAAGTGACACTAACGGCTGCATCACTCGCCCAAAAGTTGAACCAGTTTGAACTGAAAGCTCCAAGTGCAGCTGATTCTGAGTTTAATTTTTCGCTTGGGGTGCTGAGCACTGAGGAGGGTTCAGTACATTTGTTAATTAGAATTAAAAGTGCTGCCAGCACAATAAATAGCCGAGGACACAGACCCACTCTCTTATATAAACCTCACTGACGTGACATCCTGGTGAGAACAGTCCTGTTCCTTGTCCTGAGTACTGTAAAGAGGTCCAAAGTGCCAAACACGCATCATTAACACCAACATCTCTGTTTTCCCACAGTTTTCAGGTGATGAAAACAATCATTTTGAAGAGATTTTTCACACCTAACTTGTTGGTCCAGACCAAACAAACATTGGTTTATATTTTTGGAAAGTTCAGTTGATGTGAAAGCTTGAGCACAAACTCTGATGCAGACCAAAGAACCACTCTGGACTGCAAACAGGGGGTCTCGGTCTGCCAAAGTTTATTTATTCACTGTAAAAGCCATCTGAATCAAACAAAGATTAAACAGGGGGAAGGGACCAAAAGCAGTGAATTTAGGCTTGTAGTTGAACAAATACTACAAACTATCATAGCCTTTATATACAATATCAAGCAGGGAATGGCTAACATTAGCAACGCTAGCACCACCAGCCTCTGCTCTTCTTTTCAGGCTGATGTCTTTAAGTCTGGAATATGGTGACATACTGCTCTGATTAGTCACTCTACACAGTCCTTCTCAAAGATTGTAAAAGAATTAAACAAAGCGGTGTGACATCAGCAGTTTAATTATAACAGGAGTCTTTGGAAAGATGTTGATGCCCTCTAATGAATGCTGCCTGCCACACTGCACCTATCATCTTAACAATACATTAGCTCAACCTGCTCACAGAGAGAAAGGTCATGTTGAGGCAAAACTTAAGGCCATCTGGACCAATAGTGGCACAGCTCTATGCAGTGGTCAATGCTAGCTAATGCTCTTTTTACCCTCCAGCCTTTTGTGCTGTTCATGTGACTGAAAGCTATAAAATGATAGCCTGACTCACCAGATGGACAATTTAATATATTTCACTAGTCCATCTGGGAAAGAGCCCATAGAAAGTGTTTGGGAATGGGCAGAACCTCTCAAAAGCATATCCCGTAGGTGATTGGATTATCATTCCATTAATCATATTCATTAAGGGTCAATCAGATAATGTAGCATGCAGACGCTACTGCTGCAGAAGTAAGAATGTGTTAAGAATATGTGCCACGCTGTAAAACAAACACTCAGCAAAGAACGTCAGAAGTGAGATGAAAATATCCTTTCTACGGAGAAGTTTGTAGTGTTGGTATGTGTTTTGCATTTAAAGGTGCAGTGTGTAGAAATTGGCATTTTAGCGACATGTAGCATTCAGATTTTGGAATGAGCCCATCCGTTACTAAAACATCACATGACTAAGCGACGAGAGCCAGTGAAGACCAAAAAGGATCGTGAACAGGACATCATTTACAACAGTTACGAGTTGAAGGTTTTTTCATTCATATTTGTTAGATTTTAGGTCTGTTAAAATGATGATTAAAGGTTTTGTTAACTTTAGACTCGTATTCAAAAATTGCGTTTTGCTCTTTTTGTCCCCAAAACCCACCAGTAGACAACATGGAAGATCGTTATGTCAGCCTCCACAAAGGGGAGACCCACGGTACATAAATAGAAAAAGGTTTTTCTTACTTAATAATAGGAAAACGAAAGTTTTATGGGGATGATTGTACACCTTTTTCGACGGACTTTACGTACAAATAGAAACATTATATCCTATATTCACCGTTTCTGTTTGACGAAATGCTGCCAACTTCTACACACTACACCTTTAACAAAGAAATGTGGTCTAGACCTGATAAACTGCTACTGAAGCTCTTAGAACTTATGTTAATCTCTGTCCAAGCATTGAAGTCCTGCTGTTGTAATGCTTGTAGCTCCATGTCTTCCTGTTCCAAAGGATGATGATTGGGCCGTCCTGTTGTGGGCCACTAATTGTCATTGTAGATTGGAGTTTGGCAAGGTGGATCTGACGGTTCACAGACAATGAATCAGGCTGATTCATCTGAACTACAAGGATAATTAAAGAGCTAGGTTTGTGATTGTGCATCAGACCTAAGCAAAAAATGACTATGCTTGAAGAAACCTTTTTTACCTGGCTAACTTAAACAACAAACCAGCTGAATTAACAACCTTAATCTTTTGTATTTCATTTACTTGAGTTAATCTGTGCATATGTGATGAGTAGTCGAAATGACCAGTGGTAGTCCTAGTAATTAATTAAATCTGGTTGATGCGGTGTTAAGTTTCTCTTTAAACAGGGAGCATTTAAAGCTGGTTAATTTCTGAGCCCCCCCCCCCCATCACTGTGAGAACTGTGCATTTTTCTGCCAGTGATAGGCTCCCACTACTTCATGGGGAGATTAGAGCTCCTCCACTCAGGGACATAGAAAGGCCTTCAGCCTGGCAGAGAGAGAGAGAGCGAGAGAGCCAATGTTGAGCATTTTAATCTAGAGTCACAAAGATAAGATGCAATGGCAGATCAATATGTGCTCTATGGTGGCAGCTCCCTGAGAACTTGTCTCCTCTCTGGCTATGTACTGAGAAGCCTTTACCCCGTTTGTCCCATGGCTTCATTTCTCTAGAGACCGGCTATCTGCGGCGGCTGTCTCACTCTGACATCTCTCGCCGGGGCATGTTTAAAACCCAGCCTCCACGCAAAGCAGAGTGAATATCTAAATAGGATCGCCTGTGAAATTTGCCGTGATAAATCTCTCCAGGAATCACCCAGTTTGAATATTCTATATCACATCCGTCCTCGGCTACCTCGGGGGGCGAGGTAGGTGTGATAAGGGATATTCAGAGGGGTGATTAGATAAAGGGGAGCTAAATTCTTTCTCTTTTGATTGTATGAGATGCATAGTAATGACACGGCTCTCTGCCATGTCTGCGTGACTGAAGTTAAGTGTATAGGTAGCATTTCAGGATGCCATTTCTACTTAATTTGCTCTCCTCTGCATCAGTGCGCCATTCCATCATCGCAGCATCATCATAAGATGCTCTGTCAGCGCTGAGGCACCATACACAAGATAAAATAAAAATTCTACTGTGCTCTGGAGAATCTTCACTTAAAAACGAGACACCTTGAACTCCTTTAATTTCCATCCAGATAAACTGCTCCCACAGCTTGTCATTATGTTTTAAGAAGACAAAAAAACACTCGTACAGACATTGTTAGCACACACAAGTGGGTTACGTCTCAACTCTTTAATGTCAGCTTCCAGCAGCCCGCGTCCCTCTGTGTTTACCCCTGTCCTTCACGTTTCAGCACCCTGCCTCCAGCGATGATTTTAACATGACCGTGTCCCCCCAAAAAAAGCAGATCATTAAAGGAGAGAAGGCGAGGTGTTGTCATTTTATCCCGGGCAGAGGTTCAGAAACAGAGGAGGCTCTGCGCCAAACTCAGCTCGCAACAATTCACAGCAAAATGCTGTGAAAAAAAGGAAAACTAAATCTGCATTTATGAGCACAATACATGTGGAGTAAAAGACAACCGCAGTGCTTTGGGTAAAAGGTGGAAGCTGCAAGTTGTTTGTACGTGTGTGTGTTTTTTTTTTTTTTTTTAGTCACAGAGGCGTGCGAGTGTGAGTGTTTGTAAGCCTGTGTGACAGCAGACCTCGCTGAGGAGGACTAGCAATCACTCCATTCAGCATCTGCTGCCACACAGCTCATATTGTCATTCCCCAGTTTAAAGGAACCTTGAGCGGCTTCAAAGATCTTTTCAAAGCCTTAATCCTAATAGGTCGCGGTTTGTTCTGTCACATCAAAAGGGGGAGAGAGGAGGTAGGGGGAATAATGCATCGGAGCTGGCAGAGATTCTTAAGGGCGGAAGATTGGCAGAGGATTTGCTGTGCAGGGAGGACTGAAATCTGAAATATCGGACACAGAATGCCTGCTGTAATAGATATGAAATAGGTCTTCTCAAAAGCATGAAAGGCTGACATTTCCAGAAAGTTTGTCATAAGAAGGCCCTTTTATTCCCTTTCGTCTATCTGCGTTTGTACTGCCACCTTGTCCACAGTGGAAATACGCAAGTGTCACTCTAACAGGTTATAGAATAAGATTGGACATTTTAGATTTTTTTTTAACCCAGCTCTTCCCTTTTTTATTGAATGTTTAGAATTTCCAGTGAGAGACCAATTGAGTTCTGACTTCTGCACAGCACTCAACTAAAAAAATTCTATATTCAGCACTTGTGTCCTGACCCTGTTATGGCCAGATGAATGAAATCTCAATGTCAGGTAGGGCTGGGCTCTATTGACCAAAAACTGTATCTTGATCCATTTTGCTGCATGGTGATACACATTATATCTGTATATATTTATATATATAGTGACAGAAAGAAAAAAAAGCAGGTTGTCACAATACTAGATTTATGACATTTAAAATGATTATTGTAAAAAAAAGAGCTTTCATACAAGAGAATGATGAGTATAAATATTAGACCAGAGATCTCAAATACTTTCTATTGTGCCCCGCCCCACCCTCGAGATTAATACCCCCCCATTCACCCACCACAAACACAGAAATCAGAAGTTTTTATTTGCCTTTTTTACACCCACACATGACCTATGATTCAAATTCTACCCCCTACCCTATATTAGATGAAACAGCAAAGTGGTAACACACATACTTATTTCTTTAAATCCTTGAAGAAAAGTCCTGATTCACAATTTCAGGTTAAACAAAACTGAGATTTCCACATTAACGAACATTAGAAAACCATCCTGGGCAACCAGCCTGTTGTTGTTGCTCATCTCACTATGATTTTTACATTAATCCTCCCTCTGACAGCTAACCACAGTGCAAAAATTTGATTGACACCTGGGGTGGCCAATCAAAATTCTAAGGGGCCTGGGTCCCAATATGGTCACACCCCTGCTCAGACATGGCACATCCTTGTTGTTGAGTAGCAACACCCCCCTTGGAGGTTGTGCACCACTGTTTGAGAAACACTGTCCTAGACAATCAATAGTTGGCAGATGATTGCATGATTAAACACAGACAGAATCCTGTACACTTTCTTTATTATATAGAAAATGCTTTTCTTTGTATGCTGAGGTTCTCAACATTTTCTTTACTCCTAAATATGATTAGTTTAAAATGATTAAAATCTCTATTATGATGATCACATCATGCTTTTTGAGTTTTATAATCCCTTTAGTGTGTTTTACATTTCTCTCCATGTGATATAGTGTATCTATGCACAAGACAAAAAGTCTACAGCATCAGGACCACTCCCTCTTCCCCTGTTTTCAGCACCCATAGCTGCCTGAAAAGGCTCATCCCCGAACCGGTTTAAGCTAATGGGCAGAGCTAGAGAAAGCATAGCACAGAACTGACCAATTACAACCGAGTAGAGTCAGTCAGCCAATCAGAAGAGAAAGGGCTCAGGTGAGGAAGAGGACCTGAAAGGGACAGACTGAGGACACAGCTGGATCAGGGGTACACAGAATGTAAAAACTGGATTTTTTTTGTTTGTTTGTTTTTTTGTTTGTTTTATTTGATATTAGCCATTTGGAGTATACTCTAGCATTTGTCAAAATCAAAGACATGCAGCTGAGTTAAGGCAAAAGCTCTTGAATGAATTTTGTAATGATGAAGAGTGTTGTAAAAACATCTTCATATATAATAATTCACTGATAATTTACTCAATGCTCCTTAAAAAGTGATCTCTTCTTTGTATTCATAGTACTTAACTTAATTGTAACTTCAATAAGTGCAGTGAACGATCACCCCAATATTGTTTTGTTTGTTTGTTTGTTTTTATCTAAAATTCAGTTAATTATGCAGAGTACTGGCCACATCTGCAGCAATGTACTGCCTATCCTATGTGCCAGTTCTTTCCTTTCAGCAGAGCTGATTGAAATCTCTGTGGCTCCTTCTTTTACTGTTTAGATGAACCTCATACAACCTCACCTCAAAAATACTGAACCATCATGTTAGAAATTTCAAACCACCAGTGATTTTTGAGGATGCAAGTTTTTTTTACTGACAGAAATGTTGTGTGATTTGCTTTTTCACAATTAAAAAAGTGGGTAGCAAAACAAACTGATTAACATCATTGTTTGGGTAAAACAAATAGTAGTGTTTTTGATTCTATGCTGTAGGCAATCTCTTTACAGAGCACTGGACCTTGCATTTTTTTTTAATCAGGGTCAGGCAATAAGAGGCCTTGGGACCTCATGTGGCCCTCCTGTTTCCTCATTGAGGCCAGCCAGTCAATTTAGAATACATTTTTAAAATGTATATAAATTAAGACAACTTGACATAATCTACCATGAAACATTAAAAATAGCAACATTTATGATAAATTATAAATTTAATTTGTTTTAATTCCCCAGTAAATCTCTCTTCTTTTGCATCAGTGAATATATTTGTGTAAATTACCTCGAAATATTCTCTGAAATAATCTCTGATTTAAATGAATGATTTTATGTCAATATTAGGGATGCACAATATTGATTTTTTTCTGATATTCTGATATCCTAACTCATAACAGCAGATATGAATACTGATACCGACAGATAGACATTTTGTTTGTAAGGAATATTAAATTTAAGCTAAACTGCATCACAATTAAAAATTCAATAGCTTTATCAAAAACAAAAACATAAAATTTAATATTGCAATAAAAGTACATTAGTTAATTACTGTCCAAGAATTATTAGTTTTGCTGTATTAAATGTTGAAAAAATGAGATTAAAGATATTTCTGATTGAATATAAATGCAAAAAAATCTGAAATAAAACTGAGAAGATTCTAATTTCAGTTCAAATTCTTGGTGTTTATTATTTGGGGATACGGCAGAATGTGAGGAAAGTGAACTGTGTCACAGTGGGTACAGTCTTTCCTCCTCTGGGAACCAACTCTTTTTATGATGACACATCTCTCTCGCTTAATATGTGGTCACTGAGTCTACCTCGTCAGGACGTCTCAGTGAAGGATCTTTTACAGAGCTGAGGTAATATGCCAGTCTTTATCCTCTTACATTGTTAGAAATGTGAGAAATGAAAAGCAATGCCCAATTCTAATGATACTGCTTTTTTAATATAGCCAATAAATGATGATAAGTTAAGGAATTATAGTACATTCTTACATTTGACTGATTTTACAGTCCATTTATGGGATATACTATGTCACTGATATATTTGTGCAACATACTCGTTGTAAATATTGTCAAAATATTTTGTATCTGCTATTACCAATATTCATCTTTTAAAGCTATTACCTGCAGATACTCATATTGGAACAACAATGCTGAGCATCCCTAATCTAATTACGTACTTTCATCTGCACTCGTATCTGGGTTAGAGTTGAAAATATATTGATTTGTCTTTAGCTCTTAGTACATTGCCTATCCTTTTGTCAGAATATATATTGTCATGGTCGTGCACAAGCCTCCTATCTGTAAGATTTTCTTTTTTCCATAAAAATTTACTATTGGTTACCTTTCATTTTGGTGAACGGGTTTTTCTAAACTTTCAAATAAATTAAGTACAAAAATATTTTGTAACCAGGACAATACTTTTTTTTATTTATTGAGTTGTAGAGCATTTTTTTTCGTTCATGTTTTGAAAAGTAGCAACTTTGGAGCTAGAAGGTTATGTTCAACAGTGACGATATGCTGTGTAGGGTGGAAATACATTATCAGAGGTATTTTGGGGATTAAAGGGTGGTCTAGATAAGCATTTCCTGCCCTAGTATGAAATGTTTCACTAACATGCACAACAAAGCTCAAATCTTGTCTGCTGAAGCTGCAGTGAATGTGAGCCATGCTCCTTCATGAGTGTCACCTATGTGTTTACACTCCTCACCTCTCTGACACTTTATCAGCTCTGAAGGTGTCTTTCATGCATTTCACCTGATCGACTGAGCAGACAAAGAGATCAGCTCCGTGTTTCAACAGTGCACAAGTGTCCAGCTAATTAGGTGCTTGTGGGAAACCGGGCATTGATTTTCTGTCAGCATGTTTCCCCCCACCACCAAAAAGAAACTGTGCTGTTTGTCTTTTCCTAATGATGCACCATGTCCCATTGATAACAGCGATAAACCAGGCCTGGGGCACGCATAAGCAAACCTGGACATGCTATACCCGTGGGAACCCATATATAACACTGCTTTTAATTATAAGGGGTTTTAGGAAGTAGGTAGTGACTGGTGGGGAGTAAACAAAGTTTGTCTGGGATGGAAATAGACTGAGTTGTCTGACAAAAAACATACCTTTTCAGCTCTGTAAAGGCGTGAAATCCCTCTTGTGCTTGTTATTTCACACTCCTGTGGCTCCAACTTGGGCCAGCAGTGGCACAGTAAACAAACAAACACATGTGAAATCACGCAAACCACGAACACACACACGCACCCACACAGTGTACTAAAGAGAGAGGATTTTGGCAGAGAAGTCACTAATGACCTCATGTTTTCGGGATCCTCGCTCTCACTGAATATGAATCCTAGAATCACTCTGAACATTTTTGCAAATTATTCCAAAACATTACATCTCTAGCATAAATGGAGGCATACTATATTTTTCTAGAATTATGAACTCGCCGAGGCAGTCGTCTTTTCTCCGTACTCTCTCTCTGAGGTGGGTAACATGGTTTTGCCGAGCCCACGGAGAACTGTTATGTATAAATAATGGTTTCAGTATCAGGCTGGACAGTGTGCCAGCCACCTGCTGATCCAACCATACACAGGTAGAGCCAGCCGGGGCTGACACAGGGCTGCAGACATGGGCATTCAATCTGCCAGCAAACTAATCAGTGAAAGGGATGAACTCCAAGCTTATCAGAGGGGGTCATGGATGTAGGTGGAGGAGGCAGGGAGGTTTTTTTGCTCAGCCACAGCAGGGTGACACTGGACCCAGAATGGGAAAATTCAAAAACGAGGTGTAGGAGGTTGGGAGAGCGCAACCCTCGAGGAGGTGAAGGAAGCTTTGCTGCCTACCACCCACACATTACCTGAACGTGTCAGACTCTAAACACCTTCAGCTTAACTATGATATCATGAATGCCTGGTTCACTTGAGTTGCAATGGATATCCAGCAGACTCTGTGTTATTGGCGTTAGGGGTCTAAATACAGCATTGTGAATGGGGTTGGAAAGGGTACACAAATACTGTGCTCTAGTAAAAGTATTGACACTGTAATGGATTTTTACTTAAGTATAAGTAAGGTAGAACAATGTCAATATACTCAAGTACTTCTTTTAAAATGAAGTCAAAGCACTGAGTATTTTTAGTATACTGAGCACTTTGAAGATACATGTTGTGCAGAAAGGGCAACAGCTGGAATGTGATGAGTCAAACAGTAATTTCCTCCATATAACAGATAATTCTAGGGGTGCACAATGATAATATATAATTGCCAAAACCCTTTTTTGTCAAGAACACATCATCTCTTTTATCTTAGAATTGACCTGTTCCTCTTACTGTAAAAGTATTTTGTCCCTGTCAAAGACCAAAACCTCTTTTCTCCATTTTTTCCTCATGATTTTCCTTTATTTTATTTTTTATAAAATTGAGCTACTGGCCCCCTTTTATGTTGGTGAGGGGGTTATGAATTTTTAACCAATTAAAAGTAACAATAATAAGTTCTAATCAGGAAATACAACAATTATTCAGTCAATTGTAAAGTGTAGTAGTTTTTTTTTTCATTTCCTAAATTGTGGGGATAAGAGGTTTGTGCCTGACAGCAATGATATTTGTGTCAGAAACCGAATGTAAATGAGGAAAAAACATTTGATTGTAATGATAAGGTAAAGCACATTCTGCTGATATCACAGCCCGTATCCAAATCATGATGGGCAGGGTTGGCCACAGTTACAGGCCAACCTTAAAGTCTCATTGACCAACCCCAGTGCCATGAGGCTCGGATACCAAAAGCCGGCTTCAGTTTGGAGCTGATTCTAAATTTCCAAAATTTGAGGATTCAGTTATTTTAGGTTCCCCTTTTCAGTTCCTTCCAGGAACTTACATCTTTTGTAATGATTAAACCTTGGGAGAAAACTGTCCATATAGGTTTTATGTATCTTTAAGGACCTGCTGTGTCACTGTAGCATTACGTCATTCATGACCAAGGCCGCCCATTAGGGGGGTCAATTGGAAAGCTTTCTGCAGCCCAGCCGAATGTGGGGTCCATGAAGATTTAAGAATGAAAGTTGACAAATTGAAACAGTTATAACCAAACTTTACTTTTACTCCAAATACTTAAATTTACTATCAAGGAAACAAAAAGCACTTTTCTTTTTTGAGTCTGTTTCAAAATGTAAACTCTTTTTCCTAAAATGTAACAAGCCTTTTATTCCCAAAATATCATCATTTTGTGAGGTCAGTCAGACTTAACCGTTGGGCCCTCAGTGCTGGACTGTGAATTGCCATTTTAGGATCAGAACAAAAGTTGGAAATGCAGCAATCATGGGAAAATAAATAGTTTGAGGATATGCAGTGTAAAGCTAGTCCAAGGAAATAAATGTTGGCTCAGCGTAGACAGATCCAGTGCATGGGTTTACGTAACTGAGTCAAATCTTAAAATGGCCCCTACTGGGTCTTTCATTTTTACTGCAAAAGACAGTGCTCTCTCTTGAAGGCTTTTAAGGATTTTTTAAAAAACGTTAACATATCTCAACTTATGATATCTTTTTTGTCAAAGAGCAGTGCTACTGGTCAACTTCCATGTCTATAAGTTGTTTTTTGTAAGGATGAAACCAATTTAAAATCGTCAAAAACAGTTTCCAAGCATGATAATACGACTGTGAAAATAAACATTTAAAAGATATACTTTTTTTTGGAAAGAAGAGATTTTGATATTGAAGATTTTTTTTCCATTACAGTTATGATCATCTAGAGTAAGATATGGAAATGAATGCTCCCAAAGTAAAAAAAAAAAAAAAAAAAAAGAAAGAAAATACATAAAACAAAATAAAAAGAAAAATTAATCATTCCCTGTATTTTGTTTAGCTGTAATAATGCCAGTGTACTTTGGCACCAGTGGTTAAGAACTGATCATCATTTCTGGATGAACAGCTGCTGTGGACCCACCTGACTCCAACTGCTTCACTCTACAGCAACAGCATGAGCAAAATGTTTTACCTTTCACACTATTATAACTATTTTACTTAATTCAACAGCAGCTAAGTTATACGATGATAAGTAATATCAGTCCTTCTCATCTCACAGTCATTATAGCTGTTTATGTCACTGCAAGGTGTTTGTGGTCTGGGCAGCCCTAAATTTCATCTCACGTTGTTGTTGGTTTTTTTTTTTTCATTCTAGTTCTTTTGTCTCTGCCCACTTCTCTTTCTGTTTCTCTATCCGATTGCAGCCACAGGTTCAGCAGATGGCTGTTCAACATGAGTTTGAGTCTATTCAGGATTTTCCATCAACATTTTTCTTGCTGCTGTAACTTCTGTAAAAAGTTGCAATGACCTGTACTTATGGTGGATTCACGTTGGGTCTGAATTAATAAAATATCCTTTTGAAATTATGAAATGATATAAATGAAGAGTATTGTCTAGACCTTTGCTTTAGTAAAGTGTCTTAAGATGACACTTGCTATGAATTGGCTTCATCCAAATAAAAATTGATTGATTGATTGATTGATATTTGATGACACATAACCTTAATAACACTACCACAGAAATGTTACTTTCTCTTATGATTATTAAATTAAAAGTATGAGTGAAAATGTACTTTAATCACTCTATGAGTCATTACTTTGCATTTTTATTCTGTATTCAATCAAATAAAAATACAGTGCAAATACTTGACGGATGGTCAGCCATTACCCTGATGAATTTTAGATCACTAGAACATAATAATCAGTTTATTTATTATAAAAATATCTATTAATTCACTATCAGTTCTGAAATGTGACCAACCCTTTCGAACATCCCTGTTTCAATTTTTTTGGCATCCTGTACTGAGTCAGTAGTGCTTTAACGACTGCTCATCGCCAAAACTATGTAATTTGGTATCAAATTTAAAATTTTGGTATCTTGGCAACACTAATTAAAATTCTAAAATAATAAGAACATGTTCTGTTTATGTTGGCTTTTTCATTTTATTTTACTTCAATCAGTTCTTATCTGCTTTGCAAAATGTATTCAAGCACACCACATCCCACGGAAAATTGCTGGACAAAGTAAAAATACTGTTTTTAAAAATCTACCCAAAAGGCACAAGCAAATTGAGAAGACTTGAAATCTTGGTGTTTGCAAAATTTTGCTAAAGTGTAAACTCTGAATGGAGTCAAATCCCTAAAAATGTACTCTCACTTAAATGAGAGCTGCTGCCAAAAACAAGTGTAAAAATGATGTTTCAGTAAATCAAATCCATCGATGTCAATGCAGGACCTTCTCACTCCGAACTCTGGACCTGTAAATGACACTTATGGAGGCAATAATATGCGTTATCTAACCAAAATGGTATCTTTATTTCCGCTATTTTCCCCATTAATATATGGTAACTAACTACAGCAATGTTTACACATTGCACTGTTAACGTAGAGTTAACACTTGAGTAATTTAAAGTATTCTCTATGATGGTGCAATCCAACACTATGCAGAAGTGCTGATCAAAAGTCACACTGTTAGGTGTTACAAAGTGTTCAATTTTAACTCCAGAAAGAGTCAACAATTACACTTGATGAGAGTTAATTTATCCTTGTTAAAAGCAACACTTTGTGCTGTGGACCCATATAGATGCTGAAGAAGTGTCAATATGAACTCTGATAGTGTTAATTTGTCTGTACAGATTTTGCCGTGTACACTGAAAAAAACTGATTATAGTTACGTGAGAAAATGTTTTTGTTACCTTCCACCCCTGATTGTAAAAATACAGACTGTAAAACTTTGATTATAGAATTTGGACTCATTGTTTGCTATCATCTTTCAGACGCCGAGCAATTCGGAGCTTTTAAGAGGGACATATAAAGCTTTTCAAATAAGGTCATATGGTCATACATACACAATTTGAACAAATCAGACGTGTGTGCAGGCATTGTGCAGATGTACACGCAAAAACAATGATTTCTGTGACTGTGCAAATGCAAAAAAAAAAAAAATTATAACATTAACACATTTACAGAAATAAATGTGTGCACATGAAAACATAAAAGTGCATAAAAACACAAACGTAATATTTCTAAATACTTATCAGTACTGGATTTAAAGTACAAAAGGCAGTATTTCTCTTAAATCAGGAATTAAAACAATGATTTCAAGATGCTTTATTTCATTTCTGTTATTAAAGTGTTGAGCTTAAGTATTGCATTGTCTCTTAAGCACTATCCTTTTAAAAACAACCATTCACTTCACTAGATAAATGTCTGTCTTTGAAACACAAGGCCCTGGGTTGAACAGTTTGTCTTTAAATTCATGAATGTTCTTTTGCCTCTGCAGAGTGACGCACCACTGAAAACGAGGCATTATTTCAGCTCCTTAACTGATCACCGCTGGAAACCATCCTGTATCAGCATTTAAAGGTACAAGACTGTAATTCAGGAGGTAATTTCACATCTTAACAGAATCCAATTAAAAGCATGGACGTTTCAATTAAACGTCCCCTCGGCTGGTCGCTACAGTGTCACATCACAAGTGAAATTGAAATCAGATTACGGTGAGAACCTGAAGAAGTATTTTTCACCGCAATAAGGATCACGCGTACCAGATAGAGACCCCTGTCATGCATACTGCAGGGTGGGGGGGAAAAAATAGCCTTTCTTTGCCAACATTAGTCATTTAATTCTCCCTTCTTATTAATTTCACAGCAGATTACCTGAGAAGATACAAAATGCTGTCAGCAAAGAGTTTTAATTAAGAGTGGGGTATATTGCTATGAGTGCCTTATGTGAAACTGCTGCCTTATAATGCTCTTGTTTTAATTACTTCAGAGTGCCCCCTCATTAACCTGAATGGAGATGTGCTCCAAACTACAGTGTGCATTACAAACACAGGATTCAGAAATTGCTTCTATCCATATATAGAGATTTATATTTGTATTAGTAAAGAATACAACACAAGGTGAATTAAATGCAGGACCAAAAGCTTCTCCTTAATATTTCTTTTAGTATTTTAAAATAGAATAAATAGGCTAGACAGTGCTTTGAACTTGTTAATTGTAAGATAACCTTGGCGGCTAAGGGCGCCCTGACGACCCCTGGTGGGAGCTGTTATCTCAAATTAAAGGATCATGCTTGTGTCTGATTTTACATAACCTTCCAGCATCGTGTCTGGTGTGTTTAACTTCTATTTCACAATATAACATCTGCCTGTAATGTGTTTTTGCCAATATTTGTGTCATTAAATTATGTAATTGTAATTATATGTAATTCACTCTTGAAAATGTAGAGATATCACATACAAAAGAGGGTTTTATTTCATTTAGTAAGTGTGTGAGCAGGACTGAGTCAAACACAGATTGGTTTTGTTTCATCGTCTCATTTCTGCGGAGCTCATCATGTCCGTGGGTGGTCTCAGAAAAATCAGCAACCACTGCGGACATTTCCTTTTGATCGTTTTTATCCTAAAGTTTCTGAATGATCCAAGACTCATTTCAAAATATATACTTGGAAAGAGAGAGAGAGAGAGAGCTTCCTATTCACAACACGAGAAAGGAGAACTGAGAACCACTGTCCAGCCCAACACCTTAATGTGGTTTAACAGGATACATTAGCTTTTAATGGCACTTAATTGTACAAAAAGGAAATCCATAACCACATAAGGAGAAAAGTCAAGTATTTCCAAGCTCTTTATAAGAACAATTTAGAGCAGACAAGTGCTTTTCAAACCTTGGATTGGAATCAGTCCGACAGCCTGGCCATGAGAAGGCGGCTCTTTATTTCTAAGGCTGCAGTGCCACCATTTGGTCGAGATGGGACCTTCATGTTACTGCAAAGCTCATGCAATTTGCAATCCTAGGCCTGTATGAAAAACAGTGAGTTATTATAATGGTTTTCTCTGGAAATCCCATTTTGAAATCCCATTTTTCACAAAATAATACCACAGTTTGTTCTCTAACTGTTTAATTCTGTGTTTGAGCAAACACACAACAAGCTGTAAAGTTGAATCCCCTCAGCCTATGTTGTATTTTACAAAAAGCTGGACCCAAAATACCTCCAGGTGCAGGATGAGAGAGGCAAGAAAACACCCAGCCCCATTGCTATTGTTGATAGATTATTGTGGGCCCATGCCATCTTAGATAATGAGCAATAACCTACACTTCAAGAACAGAGGAGGTTTGCCAAGAAGGAATGGTGATTACAATCAATTAAGACTGGTGACGAAGCACCAACAATAACCCTGTGAGTGTGTGCGCGAGCTTGTGTTTTATTCACGCATCCTCCCAAACTACCCTGTTTTGTGTAATCAACATCTGTTGTGACAGGCAACCTCCTCCTTCCTTCGAATGGCCCACTTCAGATAATGAGTGTCATACCAAACCGCGGGGCAAAGGCTGATTTTACTCTTCTTTTTAATCCTCCTCTCTGGCCTCAGCTCTCACTAGCCTCTGTTCCCTCTCCTATCATTCAAGACATCCATTGTGGAGAACCTTGAAAAAGAGAGACAGACTCTCACAACATTGTCAGGGCTCAGTTTGTGGGGGTGGAAGATGAAATAAAAATGCAGTTTCTGCCTTCTTTATCGAGGAGTACAGGATCCTTTAAAGACAACTCCTGAACACTTGTCAATGACACTGTGAATGCCTTTATTTAAATGTAAGAATGGAGTTATTCAAGCAAAACTCACTTCTTTGGGAGACTTTTCTTTCATTTTTTGGTTGAAGTTTCTGTTGCTATTGCTTAAGGAAATGTTTTTTAACCATTTTATTGTAAAACTACTTCAATATTTGCAGGCTATGTGTGGAGTACATGTACAATTTATTAAAGAAAGCGAAAAGAATCTTGTTGATATGTGCAGTGAACAATGGTGCAGAACTGCTCCACATTGTCAATGATTCAGGCGCCATCTCCTGGTGGATTTCGTCATGCCTGAAACCTGAGAGTAAGACTTCCTTACAGTTTTATGGACATGGCAGATTAAAAACTTTGTTAAAAGCAGGTTTACTTGATATGGTACCATTTTGAGTAATTGTATGACCAATATGTAAGTTCAACAAGCTAAAGCTTCACCCCACACTTTTTTTTCATTTCTTGTATTTGGTTGTTATTTCCATGTAATGGGTTTCTTTCAGGGTATAAATTTTCAATATTTATCAAAGAAGGGACAAAGACAAAAATAATAATAAATGGAGACAGAATGTTGTAAAATCTGCATGGGAAAATAAACTCAGAGGTAAATTAACACTACCAAGTTGGGTTTTTTTCCACTATTTTTTGGAGAGTTGATACTTTAACTCTTATCACGTGTAATTTTTGACTCTTTTTAAAGTTAAAATTTTTAAACTTTGTAACACTTTTCAGTGTGATTTTTGATCAACATTTTGAAGTAGTCTTAGTATTTCGCCCACAGAGTATATTTTTAAATACTTAAGTGTTTACTTTATATCAACAACGCAAAGTGTTAACATTGCTGTATTTATTTACTGTATAGTAATGGAGAAAATTAGCTTAAATAAGGATACCATGTTTGGTTAGAGCACATATATATATTAAAAAAAACATATTTATATATTTATATAAAACATATATTTAAAAAAACAACATTTGCACTGCAGTTTCATGACGGGGCTTGTGGCATCTGTTGATACTTGTCAAATAAAGAGAGGGCTGGAGGGATGATTGACTCTACAAGTGTCACTTACAAAGAGTACAGAGTGAAAGTTAATGACAAGGAGTTTAAAGATCAGGGACACCTATGGGTCTTGTTTTAGACAGCAAGCTGAGAGTATGTTTTCAGGGATTAGACTCCTTCCAGAGAATAATTAACTCTACACTTGCTGAAATTTTGCAAACACCAAAATTTAAGCTCTTACCAGTTTGCTGTGTAGTTTAGGTCCAGGGTGGCATCATGGTGCAGCAGGAAATGTGTATGCTTCATGTCAGAAGGAAGTTGGTTCAAACCCTGTGCTGGTCAGAGCCCTTTTTGTGTGGACTTTGCATGCTCTCCATGTGCATGCATGGATTCTCTCCAGGTACTCCGGCTTCCTCCCACAGACTAAAAACATGCTTGTTAGTTTTATCAGTGACCCTAAATTGCTCTAAGGTGTGGGGGAGTGCATTTTTGGTGTCTGCCTCTCTATGTGGCCCTGTGATCCACTGGCGACCAGTCCAGGGTGTGCCCTGCCTCTCATCCAGTATCAGCTGGGGGAGGCTCCAGCCCCCTGTGACCCTGAAAAGGGGATGGATGGATGGATGGATAGTATTTGTTATTTCAATGTAATATTTTTCTTCATAGGGATAAGATGTAAATATTTATCAAATAAGGGACTAAAAACAAATTTTAAAAACTAATAAGCATTGTAATGCACTTGCTACCTTTAAAAAGGACAGGAAGCTCCTTAGCACCTTATATATCTGTTTGTACACACAATAACTTATGTATAACTTATGTCCTTGCACACATTTCCATGCACATAACTGCTACACCAATGGGTGGCGAGAGACAATTTTCCCATTTTTCTGTTTGTTTTGTAAATCAGGCAGAAACTTGACAATAAAAATGTTTTGACTTTGACTTTGAGAAGCAGAGGCAGTAGCTTAGTTATGTAAGCTATATGGTGTTTTTGTGCTCACTATGCAGCTGTGATTCTGTAGTTTCACAGATTGCTGATATTAACTACAACATCATGTCTTCACAATAACAGTGAAACATCTTTGGCGAAATTACCTCCTGAAATTAGGCCTACAACTGCCATAACACAGAGGTAGCAGTAGCAGTGGTATTTCATGGTTGATAACTGTTACAAACCTTGACAGGGACTTTTTGCCATACAGATTTGAATTCTCTATATGCAGCCCTGTGATTTTAAAAGCTCACCATGTGGCAATTCTGGGCATCTGTGATTGCTACAGTTCAGGTGTTTCTGAAAATGTTGTGTTCACTTATAACACATACAGTAAGTAATAAAAAATAATGTCAAAAAGGTGAGAGACAAATAAATTTGCTGAATCCCTCCATCATCACTGTCACTGTGTGGACTGTAACACTACTCTCTCTGTGATGAGTTTTTTTTTACCATTGCATGAACACGTTATGTGCAGGAAACACACAGACACTGCATGCACTATGGTCCCTTCTCTAAGGAAGCTTGTTGATGTTGATATCAAATAGACTATTATTGCAGATAGTGAAGGAAACAGGAAAATTGGGGATTTTGGTTTCCAATACACAAAACACAGATGGCAGCAACACCCCCCCCCCCCACCCCACCCCACCCACCCACCCACACCCACACACACACACACGCACACACACACACACATACCATCAACAATAAAGGTATCATTTATCATATATTCTCATTTTTAAATCACTTTAACCCAATGTCATGTTCAGCAAGATGCTGAATTATTTAATACATTATTTTATTAACATCAGTCCTCTCTACCTTATAATCATTGAAGTTGTTAATAATGTTGATATTAAAATCTCTGTTTACCCACAGTTGCTATTGGTTATACCACCAGAAATACCTTTAAAGCCATATAGAAAGGAGAAAACGAGTTGCCACATCTCAAGGGGCTACCTCAAATAAATTTATATCCAGCAAACACAGTTATGTTGAGGGCAGATCTATGATTGGCCCATGGATCTATCACTACCTTCAGTTCTTATTTTAGTCCCTTTGTCTCTGCCCACTTCCCCTCCTTCGCTCACATCTCCAAACACGGCTTCAGTGGATGGCTGTTCAACATGAGACTGGCTCCTCTCCAAAATTTCCAACAGCTAAACAGTTTTTTTTCTCTGCCACTGTTACTGTAAGCCTCCTATAGATGCACTGCACTGTAGGTTGGCCCAGTGTTATGCTCATGGTGGATTCATATTGGGATTGGATGTATGTAACTGTATATATGTGTATATGTGTATCTATAAAATGATCAAATGAAGAGTATGGCTTCAGCCTGCTCCAATGTAAAGTGGCTTAAGATAACACTTGTTATATATAGGTGCTATACAAATATAGGATGATTGATTGACAAATTGATTGATTGATTGTTTGCACATCCTGCTGTGTGACTTTGGTGCGTGTCTGGTGCAGTTTGACATCAAAACAATATTTTTCAGCCCTCTATCTAAATCAGCATTTTGACATTCCTGTTTGCAATCTATCATAGGGACATTCTTCAGTGGCCTGAGTGATGGGTAAATTGAAATACAGGCAGACCTGTTGCACTCTTATTCAGCACACATAAAATGTCTTCAGTCCAATCAGATTATTTGTTTATAATGAACTGCTGTTTAAAAAATAAAGGCTATTTGTATTTCCTAAAGTGGATTTAGTCTGATGCAAAGTTTGAAAAGATGCTCTGTCCATATCTTAAACTCCATTTTAAGGCTTCAATCTAAGCTCTCTCCACTAAGATGTATCTAAACTGTATAAATAAAATAATTTCTCCAGCTTAGCCTCAAAATTAATTGCCTCCAAAATGAGATAGATAGGTTCAGACAAGAAAAAATGTACGAGATTGCACAGAATGGTGGTTTATTGGGCCTTGATTAATGGATGCATCCAATTCCTTCTAACTTGAGATACTTCTTTGAATACAAACACTTGTTTTCATTTACAAAATGGAATTTGCTGCCTGCACAACCATGCAGAACAAATTATTTCAAGAATCCATTAAAGTCGTGTAGACACTGAACTCCGTTCAATTTAGCATAGCCCTAAGTTTACTCCAACTGTGAGAGCACTTCTATTTAAAAAAATCCCCTGTATTCTTATATTCATTCATCACAGGCTCAAGTTTAAAGTGTCAAGAGGCAGCAGCTTGAAGCTCTTCTACCTTTTTCTCTTTGTGAGTGTCACTGTGGTGAGGTGTGAATATCAAAAAACACAAGTTTCTTTCATCTGGATGTTAGGCTCCCTGGATCAGCATAACCATTCAGGCAGTATGGTGAATTGGGAACTATAAGGAAAACATTCAATATTTTATTATAGGCTGAGGAACGGAAGGCAACCTCAATTTGTTATAGTGAAAAAAATTATGTTGCTCTGCATTTGTCAGAATGAACAAACATGACAACAGGTAAACTGTAAATTTACACTCAATGTTTGGTCCTTTGCTTTCACTGAACACACCACATGTTTCAGCATGTATATATATATATATATATATATATATATATATATATATATATATATATATATATATATATATATATAATTTATATAATATATATATATGTATATATATATATATATATATATATATATATATATATATATATAGATAGATAGATAGATAGATAGATATATATATATATATATATATATATATATTTTTTTTTTTTTTTTTTTTTTTTTAGTCTTTTTCCTGAAGTGTTATGAAGTCGTCAGATTTTTTTTTTTTTTTTTTTTAGCAGACAGTTGTAAGCTTTGGCATTGGTTTAATTTAATGCTCAGTGCTGTTGCACAAATCTTTTAGAACAAAATTCTTTACATAGATTTTTTAAGCTACGGGATATTTTATACAGACATTAAAGCATACATCGTACTGAAAGAGTAATTAAAAAATACTAAACCATCAGCTGCTGTTTAGTTATAGTAATAACACACGATTGTACAAATTCCCGAGGCATACCAGTGTCCCCAGGCACATCATTTAAGAACCACTGGTCCATAACATAGACCCAGAACCATCAACGCTATAGACCCCTGAAACTGAGACTTTAAACTGGAGTTTAAATCATTGTTTCATTTTAGTTCCAATACATAAGAAGCTGCTGATTTCCAGAAACAGCTTCATTGTCTGTAGTTTAAAAATCTCATAAGACCTCTATGGAAACACCATCTTTTACTGGAAACAAAATTAATGGATGGGGGTTGTTCTTTTTGGTCTCTCTCTTCCCATTATTTCCTCTCCTGATTTTGCAAACTGTGACCTTTCATCCATCCATTATCTCTTCATTTACCCCTTTCAGGGTTGCAAGGGGTCTGGAGCCTATCCCAACTATCACTGGGCAAAACGTAGGGTACATCCTACTGGTTGGCAGCCAGTCTCAGGGCTGACAGAAAAGCAGACAAACATTTAAACACACTCATACCTAAGGCCAATTTAGAGTCACCAATTAATCTAACAAGTATGTTTTTGCTCTGTAGAAGAAAAATGGCATATCTGAAAGACCACATTCAACTGGGGAGTCTATCAAGCAACTGTCTTAGTGTGAGGCAGGACCTGTCAAGTTTAACCCTCCTGTAGTCTTGGGGTCTAAAACTGACCAGAACTCAGAAACACCCAAAACGATATTTATTCATCTTGATATTTTATGACCTTCTGAACCCAACTCTGAAAAAGTGAAAAACTGCCCTTGCTAATGTTTCCTTGGATGCTGTACATAACTATTGTACTACTTCCTGCTTAGGGTAACTTTTGACCTGCCATTTAAAACTGCAGTCACAGTTTGAATTACACATGATTAACATTGGCGAGACAAGTTTATCTGCATAGCACCTTTCAGCAACCAGGCAATACAAAGTGCTTCGCATAATACTTTGGAACATAATGACAAAGGAAAAAGAAAAACATAAAAATAATAAACAAAGAAGTTTAAACAAAGATAAAAGGAGAGCGATAAAAAATGTTAAATTTTAAAGACATTAATATTTGCAAAATAAACAATTTCATGTTTGCTCAGTTACGCTCATCGCCCATTTTGGCTAATCTAAACCTTCAAAACTGTAATGCCACTGGTGAAGGGTAAATAATACAAATGATATTACAGTCAGCACTTAAAAATTAATCCATTGTGTTAACTCAGTGATTTATTTAAAGGCTTGCTTTTACTGTGAAGTTTCTCATTAACTTTTAATTTTTTATGATGGCTATATTATATCTCCCCCCCATTAGGATACGGACTTTAAAATCAATAATGCAAAATAGAGCCCATATCTTTTATTTCATCTAATATTGTTCCAGCTAAGTTTGAATAAAAAAAAAAATCAAATTTAAAACCATGATTAGTGAAATGTTTTTTTGAGAGAATAAAAGGCATCAGGTCTGCTTTTTACAGTGTTCATTAAAGCTTAGAGTTTGATTTTGTTTTCACTTCAAAAACAAAGAATGAGAAGACGTTACAGTAGGCTCATATATCTTACATCAATGACAAAAACATATTTAAGCTTTAAAGCAATCACAAGACACACAGTATGTGTGTCTGTGCTGTCTTACATTTAGTTCTTACATGTTGGAGTTTGTCATCCTACCTTTATGTTGGGTATTTTTAAATCCTGTGGTTGGAATCAATGATGGATAAATAGGAGGTGACTTGTTTTTATGGCTAAATTATGAAGTATGCTGTATGAGAATATGTATCTTGCCCAAAAAAGTACACTCATATCTTACACTTTTTCAGGCCACACAAGCATATTGCAAATAAAATACATAATTATTCAAATATATAGTGACTCCAGTGATAATGATTATAACTATAATGATCACAAACCTGTCATGTAGGGAAAAAAATGTTTGAACAGTGTAATGTTTAAAAAAGTAGTGGATTTAAGTGATTTAATTCAGTCTGTCTCTGCTGTGAAAAGGTAAATCTCAGGATATTTACAATGGTTGTGAAGACAGACTGCTTGTTCCTTCATACATTCTGTTTAGCCTCTTTATTTGTGGAGTTTAGTGAGTGCAGGTCATTTTAACACCAAGATCAAGTGGAGTATACAGAATGTCAGACAGTAGGAGGGTTATATGTGTGCTTATTATGCTTTTTTGTTTGTGTTTAACATTTATCCACAATGTGACAGAGCACCTCCATGAATAAGAAAATTCTGTGGCATCAGGACTTCTCCTTCTCCCTGTGCTTATGGTACCAGCAGCTGCCTAAAACAGAGTCCCACACAGGTATCGGTGTAGGCCCTTGATGAGACCTCTTCTCAGGACTGCTTTGAGAGCTCCACAACCCTGTGAACTCTGTAGAACCTGTATCGATAGGAGGACTTATCGACCGGTTAACGTTTCAATTGGTCCTGTAAACTTTTGACATCACAGAGTCTCACAGTAGCTCTGCCTGTTTTCAACCTCTCCTGGTCTAACCAACCAGAGTGATTAAAACACTTGTGCGAGTGTCCAGGGCCTTCAAATCAACAGAATAACAATCTTACTGTCTAAGTGAGCAGTTTAGCACATAATTGGAGAAGATTTTGTATTCTAAACTTGAGTCTGTTGACGTTTGCTCGGCAGTGCAACAAATACTGTCAACATGTTATCAGTTCAGGTCCTGAAAGATCTAATAAAGGCTTGCATTTTATTTAGAAGAGTGTATTATTATTTGGTCATAACAAATAACTAACAAACCATCAGTACAAATTCTCATCAAGTTCACTTCAATGCCCTCCATCTATTCAAAATGTGTCTATTCAGCACAAACTAAACATATGAAAGATTACATGTATATTTTTTCAACCATTAACGTTAATTTTTCTGTTCAGGAGTGTAAGTAAATAACTGTTATTTGACATCTTAATCAAGGAATAATAATGTGATTTAAAGTTACTTCAGTATTTTTGTACAACTAATTCATGGAAATTTATCATTATTATTATTAGTAATAATAATAATAATAATAATAATAATAATAATAATAAGAAGAAGAAGAAGAAGAAGAAGAATGATCATGTGATATTTCAGTATTAAAAATATAAGAGCTTGTACATACTGGTGTATTAACCATTACAGAGACATAAAAATAATTTTGACATGTTTACTGAATAAAAATGTTGTCTTTCTAAAAAAAAGTAATTCAACGTCAAAGTATTTCTTTTTTAAACTTTATTACAGTATTTAGGTACCTTTTCCACCTCTCTGTTCCAGGTGCGTTGTCCTCTGTAGTGATGAACTGAGTCCAACACCAGGAGGCGCTAAGGAGCCATAACAGCGACCAGACCCCAACCCTTTTATCAAACCTGTGTTAAATGGCGGTATGTGCTCCTTTCCAAGTTACGGACAGTTGATGGAGTCAATTAAACTTTAGGGTCACTCCAAGGAACTTGTTATTTTAATAGTATGAGTTTTGCAACAAAAAAATCAAACAAACAAACAAACAAACAAAAATACTCTGAGCACAATACCACTGCTTACCTTCAGGTGAAATATAGTTTAGCCCGTAGGACCGGGGCTGATATTAGTCACACTGACTCTCACTATAAGTACAAAAATGTATTGTTACAGGCTATAGAAAATATTATATGTTAAGATGATATTCTACTTTGATTAAATTCATTTTTTTCACATACACCTGACCTAATTATTGACATAAAATAATCATTAATTTTAAAGATTGAAACCCTTTAAATGCCAGGTTAGGTTAAAAGGATGCTTAAATATTATTATATATTGACATTATTTACCACTTTTTTAAGCTTGATTTTCAAACCAACATCAGACCTAAGCCTACACATCAAATATGCAGGATTTTTTTTAAAGGTGTTTACCCTTTTGATTGACACGTTTTCTAATTTTCATAATGCCACCAGATTCTGATTATAAAATTCAGATTCAGATTATAAAACCAACAAAAAAAGTATAATTTTCGAAAAACTACATGCAAAGTCAATATATTTTTGTGTTGAATTATCATTGTCTGGGATATATCAATGACTAGCAGCAACACTGATTTTTATGACTTATTATTTTCTGTGCAGTGTCAAATACAAATGCTTATACCACTAAACACGAAGAAATGCACTTTTCATAAGGTAGCTGTAAAAAATATATATTGATACTATTTCTGACCCTTCATTTTTAAACCAACATCAGTCATAATCATACACAGCAAATATTCTTTAAATTTTAAAAAGATTTTCACCCCTTAAATGCCAGATTTTTTGTCATGATGCCACTATTTTTTATATGAAAGAAAGAAATTAAGAAAAAATAAATCGTTTGTTTGCAAAGTAAAATTTTGTGTTGAGTTATTAAAGCCAGGTAAATGTCATTGTTATCAGACACACTCTTCTGGACAGTACCAAATAACCACACATACATCATATTATTTCACACTTTTTAGGCTTGTTTTTCTTAACTTACATCAGTTCTAACTATACACATAAAACTTTTGTGAATTTTTAAATATTTTAATATTTTTAATGCCAGGTTATTGTCGTGATGCTACTATGTTTTCATATTAAAAACAACAACAATAACAACAGCAACAAAAAAAGAACAATTTTCAGTATAATACAGACATAGCTATTCTAGTGTTGAATTTCAGCTGGGGCTATGTCAACGATTATCAGCATAACTGATTTTTATGTATTAGGCCTATTATTTTCAATGCAGTATCAAATACTTACACTCACACCACTAAGCACAAAATGTTCTTTTCATGAGGTAACCCCTGAAGTGTCCCAATCACATTAAATAGTCATGAAATTTTTGAAGGGTTAACCTTTAAATGCCAGGTTTCTGTCATGATGCTACCGTGTTTTTAGATGACAAAACACCCCAGAAAAAATGAATTATTTTCAGAATACTACATGCAAAGTGTGTTGTGTTGAATTATTACAGTCTGTGATATTTTAATGAGTAGCAGCAACATTTATTTTTTATGCATTATTCTTTTTTTGTAGTGTCAAATATTCATACTCATCTTCATGTCTAAAATGGCGCCATTTGGTAGAGAGTAGTAAAAAATATTAATTCCAATGCAAAAGCCCAGACTGACACTCAGATATAATAAAATGCATTTATTATACTTTAATAACTAGGTCAAATCCTAAATTGCAGTTTGAGTGGGTTTCAATAACACACTTTTTGCGCGTAACAGTACGAGTTTAACATTTATTTGTACACAGTGTATTTTAGACTTACTGTAGGAGCAGAGTTGGAAATTAAAGATCAGATAAAAATACACAATCTTGTAGAAATTTATGCCATATGCATGAACACGGACAAAGTTATCAAAAACATGAAGACTAGAAAGCGCGTAAAATGCGCACAACGGTCCCTAAGGGTTGGTTAAAGGGAAAATGCGTAAAAACATTAAGGTGCAGGTGGAAAGACTATAAACAAGGAGGCGTATTCCCGTCTGTTAGGCAGCGCTTCCGTGTTTACACACCCACAAAAGAAAAAAAAAAAAAAAGGCAGGACACAGTGGCGGTCGTTGGGTGAATGTTTACCGAGCAGGCACAGAGTGGTGGTGAGGGAAGTGACAGTCACACTGGAGGCTCGGTGTATGGTGAAAACACAGGTGATTTCAGCGTCCACGTCTGCATTTTAAAGCGGAATGTTCACTCGAAGGGTGCATGGAGACGTCAAGAAATCTACACAGAAAGTTTTGGACCCAAAGAAGGATGTGCTGACCCGGCTCAAACACCTCCGGTCGCTGTTAGGTGAGTGTAATGTCACCGGGCTTCTGATGCTGCTGCATCGCCGAGGGTAAGCTAGCCCGAGCTAGCAGCCGACAGCTAACGTCAAACAACGCGTCAGGTTAGCTGCCTGTCACTGCGCTGGCTAATGCAAGCTAACTGACAGGTTGCATTTATTCTTGCAAAATGAAATTAAAACTTCCACGATAATTAGAGGTGTCTGACACTGTCCTTTCGCCTGTCTTTATTGTTGTGTAAGACAAGTGACTATTGAGGCATGGATGCTAGCAAACGAAAGCTAGCTCCCCTGTCGGCTAACTAGCTAGCCAATGCTAACTGATGCTGCCTTGTCAGAGCATGAGAGGTTGAGGAGCAGATGGAAGCACAACGTTTTGTTGTCATTCAGTCTTTTGTCACCAGGTTTTTATAAAATAAGAGGTATACCCAGCTGTCTGGCTCAAGTCTGCGTGGGAAGCTTAAGTCAGCCTTTGTTTAACTTTGAGTTGAATGAAGAGAAGGCGCTGCATCCAGCTGGGTGCACAGTTCAGGTGCAGTGAAGCTGCTTTAGGATACCTTGTGATACACAGTTTGATCGTCATGGAAAATGTAAATGTGCCACTCTGGTGGAGTCCTGCTTTTCATTTTGACGAGGAAGTGTACCATTTATAACTCATAAAACTGTTATGCAGCAGTAGTTTAAACCCTGTCTTCCTTAGTAGGGGCATTTGCATTATTTCCTCTCATATAGCCTTACCTTTACTGCAGATCAGAGTTTTGCATAGCACGTTAAGGAAACTATTTCTCATGAATATCTGATCCTATAACAACATGTTAGGAAGCCATCAAGTCACACTATATAAGATTTCTTCTTTATTTAAGTTTCAAAATCCATCTATCAGAAGCAGCACAACCACTGTTAGATCTTGACTCTTTTCTTTTACACATTATTTATTCATTACATCCCATCGAAGTTGACTCACTGCCTCACAACAAAGTAGACCTTCACAGTTTTGTGGACTTAAGACTATTTATCTTTTCACTGTGTAATACATGCAGAGAGGGAGAAAGTTGTCCTCTTGTTATCAGTTTTGTCTTTGATTCTGTGCATACTCAAGGGCTTTCTACGAGCGCCGGCTGCCAGTCAAATAGTCGACTACTCATGCCAATATTGCAGACTTTTTGTTCCCCTCATAGGGGATATTAAGAATATCCATCCATTCATTATCTATACTAGGGATGCACAATATTGCATTTTGCTGATATCCGATGTGCTGATATTTCTGAACCCATTATCGCAGATACCAATGTTTTTGACACAAGCTCTTTACTTAGCAAAAATTGACTTGTTTCTGGCTGTCTATTTGTGTAAGGAGTGGTTGTAAAACAAGAAAAACAACATTTAATTCTTGAAAAAATGAAATTCTTGATTTTTATATGTACCAATGCAGGGATGATAAGAAGCAGTAATATGGTACATTTCTGTATTTTGCCAATATTCCAGCATATGCATGGTCAATATGTATGACTAATAATATCTTTTTAGGCTGATTTTGACCTATACAGATATCATCCCAATAATATTGTGCATCCCTAATCTATACTGCTGTTCCCTTTTGGGGTTGCAGAGGGCTGGAGCCTATCCCTGCTGACATTTGGCGAGAGGCGGAGTACACCTTGAACCGGTCCCCAACTGAACACAGGGCCACATAGAGAGACAGACAAGCATTCACACACTCACCCACACCTAAGGGCAATTTAGAGTCACTAATTAACTTTAGTTAATTTTTTTGTGGGAGGAAACTGGAGTGCTTAGAACATGTAAACTCCACACAAAAAGGCCCTGAATGACTCAGGATTCAAGCCAACAACTTTCTTGCTGTGAGAAACTCTCGCAACCTGCTGTGCCACCGAGTCACCCTTATGTTAACATGGTTAGAAATGAACTAATTGCTGTTTGACTGCATCTAGGCTGAGAAAATACAGTTGATTTTTCATTCATAATCTATATTTACCAGGGAATGTTGACAGTTTAGGGCTTATACATATCCATATTTTGGTAATTAAACAATATTGTAAGTAAATGGCTCCTTTGTATGAGTGTTTTGTATAAGACATTTAGAAAAAGTGTAAAAAAAACCATGTTTTTAATATACATAACACTTGGTCTTTGCTGTCAGTGCTCTCAGAATACTTTGTGGCTTTGTGAGAGGCGGAGAGTGGTTGACATAATTCAGGCTGGTGGTGGTGGAATAATGGTGTGGGGGATATTTTCATGGCACACTTCATGACCCCTTAGTTCTAAATGAGCATCATTTAAACCCTGCAGCCTACCTGAGTATTGTTGCTGACCATGTCCATCCCTTAAAGATCAAAGTGTACTCATCTTCCAGCAGAATAATCGGCAAAGCCACAAAGCTCAAATCACCTCCAACCTGGACATGACAATGAGTTCACTGTACTCCAGTGACCTCAAAAGTCACCAGATCTCAATCCAATAGAGCCCCTTTGGATAAAGTTGAGCAGGAGATTCACATCATGGATGTGCAGACAACACATCTGTGGCAGCTGAATGAAGCTATTATGTCAATCTGGAACAAGATCTCTGAGGAGTGTTTCCAACACTTGGTTGAATCTATGCCGGCAAGGTGTACCCAATAATGTCGCTGACAGTGTAGCCTCTGCAGGTATGCTGTTCCCAGTTCCAAATCAGTCAAGATACAGATGCTGGCATTTTCCTCAGTAACAGGTTACTTTAAAGAAACCGCAGGTTGTAATGGATGGCTTGAATTGCAGACCTAACACATTAGATGTTGCCACAGAAATGTGATCTTAGCAACAGATTACATTGTAACACATTTCCCCCAACACTGTGCATAAGTCCGATTTGATAAGAAATCATACATGATAGATTACAGTGTGCTTGTATTGTTTTACTGCTATCATTTGCTCTAATAAATAGTAAATAGTCTCATCCTCTTCCCCAGTGCATCTTTGCCACTGATAGCTCCATGTTAATGATATCAATAAACACAAGTCACCATCTTCCAGCATAAAACTTCATCTTTGTGGTACTTGAGATGCTTGTTTGTGAAAACTGTCTCATCATGAAAGGTGATTGTGGAAGAAAATTTTTAAGAACGAATTGTAAGACAGAGAAAATGAAATGACTAAGTGCATGGGCTGTATGATGTTTGACTCTCCTGTGTTTTAGTCAAAGTAGGTCACTCCAGCATGCGTTGCCCAAGAGTTTGTGTCTGATAAGGATGCAAAGACATCATGTCATGAACATGTGTTCATACCAACTTATCACACTTTAGACTGAGGGATGTCCTGATCAGCCTGTTTGCCCCTTAATCTTAATCTGTTTTTTAAAATATGAGTATCAGCTGATACTGAGTCCCATTCCAATATTTACATTTACCCAGACGACTAAGCTACACACTGGTTTTTGTGTTTGTTTGTTTTTGGTTTGTTAACCTTATTAAGTAAACAAGGTAACATTATAACCTTATTCAGTTTTATTTAACTAATTCCAACTAACATTGTTGGAACAAACTCCTTAAAAGAAATCTACTCAGTAGGGCTGGGCAATATATTGATTCAATCAATTAATTATTTTCTGCAGAAGATTATAAAATTAAAAATCGAGATGTCTTTTCTTGACTTACTCCAGTTGTAAGTTGTTGCAGTGTTTGGAAGTATAAATACTAAAAATTACCAGATTTCGTAAAGGTGGGCCCTGTCAGGTTTTGCACAAGCACATGTTTAGGCTTGTATTTGTTTTTTCTTAAATGAGATTAAATATTGATCAGAGAGTTTCATGTTAATATTCTGTGAAATAGCTCAGCCTTCAGTGTTTTGGAAGACAGCTTGCCAACGTTTGAACTACATAATCAACATTTTATGACACATTTTAATTTTGGTTTGGAAATATATTTTGACAACATAAAGGCAAAACTTGATTCATGTCATTTTTGTGTCTCTGGGAGTTGTTTTTTTTTGAGAGGGGAAAAAATAGATTTAAATTGTAAATTAAAAATAATCAGGGATTTTATTTTTAGGCCATATCGCCCAGCCTACTACTCAGAATGGTGTATGCGACTGGTGAGTGACCAGTATATTCTTGTAATTTTGGTTATCTTCTAGTCATGGGTAAGCCTGCTGTTAGGACCTAAATCTTCGTTGCACTTGCAGGTAAATGTGTGATGCTGTGCTGTGGCAGCAGGACCTTCATGTTCAGACAGTTGGAGCGAGTGTGCTTTGCTGCCCACGCTATGAAGCCCCATATCATCCCTTGCCTTTCTTACATTTTTTCACAGAATGACATGTACCTGTTGCTTGATGATTTCCTTTGTACTCAACAGCTACTTGACAGCCTGTTTTAACTTGCTCTGCTGTATGTGACCCCTGAAAATGGCATGCATGCCGCTTTAACTCGAAAGTGGAGAAATCAATCCAGTATTCAGTGAGACTTTGCAGTTACATGAGACAAACTTGGGAGCTCCAAATTTCTGTTGTTAAACCTCATAAATATCAGATGTTCCTCCATGTAAATTGGTAGTTTTGCACTACAAGTGGCCATTGGACTGTTTTTGCTGTCTAAAGTAAAGTATTTCCACACTGCTAATGTATTAGCCACGGGGCTGCTCCTGCTGCATCACTTGCACATTTATGTTCATGTTAAGTGTTCAGTCTATGGAAAAGTATGTGAATAGTCAGGATGAGGTAATCAGTGTAACCCAGATCAAGTAAAAAAATGCTGATATTGGACCCAATCTGATACTTCTGACTGGTATTTGGAAATGTTTTTTTTTTAAAAACTATCAAAGAATAGGGATGCACAATATCATCTGAGCAATATTGGTATCAGCAGATAACTGCCCTAAAAGTTGTGTATTGGTAAGGGCAGATATGAAAATTTTTTAAGATATTTACAGCCGATATTTTAGCAGTATAAATTGGCAGTTAATATCCCAGAAATTGGCCATAATATAAGCAGAATGTACGTCATTAACACTGAAAATTCACCTTCATAAATCAAAACAATATTTTTGTAAAGATTTGTTTTCTTGCTCCCATTCCTTTTTAAAACAAATGGATTGTGACCATGAAAAGAACAGGCTAATTTGACTTAAGAGGAGGCTTTGTACTCTTTACAAAAATATATCAGTGTTGATATCGGTATCGATATAAGTATTGGCAGTAATGTGTTTGGCAGTATCAGCATATCGCTAAAAATCCAATAATGTGTACCCCGGTCAAAATTATCTTGGTTGTATTTGAAGGAAATTTAATGATATTCCATTTTGTATCTGACGGTGTTTTTTAATGGTAATTTCAACAGAGCTTAAGGTCAGATTGAAAAACAGAATACAAAAAGTATCAGGTTTTCAGTAGAGGTCCAACAGTTGTTTTAATAAGGTTTTACAAAGGTGTTGAAAATAAAAATTAAGCAATGACGTTGATTTTTCATGATTTGTTTTGGTGTAATTCTCCCTCAATACCAACTCTGTACAGAAGAACAGGTCAGTTCTTCAGTGACGTGTCTCTTCTCTGAATAAACGGTTAGGTTTACTGTATGCCAACAATGCATTGATAAAACATGACAGATTATTACATGCTGGTGACACGTTCAACTCACATTTGTGTGCAGATGGCTTATGTTTGTCGACAGGGCTTATGATGGCTAATGCTGATGTTAAACTGAGGGATTTCTGCACCCCTAATTTTTGGGGGTTTAAACTTATTTGTTAGACTGTTGCAGACTTGCCTGTTCCCTTTCATAGTGGAGTGTTGCTGTTTTATTGATTTCTACACAGTGAATCATGCACATCAGCCAGTATCAGCATGACAGTTTCCAGAAGCCAGAGCATAACTGTTTTAAGTTAATATGATTAAATCTTTCTGCTAACTTCAATGTCAAGAGCAGCTCAGCCAAAGTAGAGGTCAATATACAGCTCTACGTGCCCTCTTTGTTTTTCTTCCCCTCATGTGCAGTCAGAGATAAGGCTGGTCTGTTTTTCCAGCAGCTGATAGGAGGAGGTACATGTTGATGCCCCCCAACCGCCCTGTTTTAAACATGCTTTTAGCTCAGGAAGGATTTCCTCCTGGAGCTGCTGGTTCCTGTGTGGACAGGAAGCAGTGATGAGAGATGGGGCTGCTGTGGTGGACAGGACAGGGACTAGAGGGAATATTGTTGACCACATTTCACTGCTGTCAGCATTTTGTATTTTTGTAAATCATAACATTTATCTTACTTGCAAGGGAGGCATTTTTTTACCGGGAAGAAGAATTTCCTGGTATGAAGATTTCCAAACATCAGCAGTAATGGCAACATTACACAGGCCAGTGATGAAGTCGAGGAGCTCAGAGTCTGATGAAATACATGTTTTTTTTCTAACAAAGAATGAGATAATGGTTATTTTTTCAAGCTGTTTTTGGATTATTGTACAAATGTTAAGTTATGACACCTTGTTAACCTTGTCAAAGAACAATATAATCACTGTCCCTCAATATGTATGAAAGATGCAGCTCTGTTTTATCAACTCTGTGGCACTGTTGCAAAAGATCCAAACATTTGTCACACTGTCTGTGTGACTGTAGTCGTAGTATCAGTGGTATTGGAGTTGAAAGGACAATCTGTGGTCTGGGCTATTTTCAGACTGGCCCTGTATTGGTTTTCTGCTCACTGAGCAGATCTGTGGGACAGAGTGTGAAAGCTGCTGCATGTTAATTTGCTGGTCATGCCTGGCTGGATTTGGCTGTGGTTGTTAATTACAGGAGCCCAGCAAACCACCTGATCACTCCTCTCACTGGAGACACAAACAGCTATTGCCCTGTTTCTGCCGCTTGTATTTGCTTTTTGAACTATTTACAATATCACTTCCAAAAGTGTATTGACGTTGATTAAGCAATACATCAGCAACATGGAAGGAAATCAGTCGTTACTTTGGGATTATTTATTTTCACTTTCCATAAGAAGACACTGATTTTTTTAATGTAAATTCTGCAACAGTGTTATACAACAATTTTGCTAATTGCACAAGAGAAGCTTGAATTCAGGGGCTCCTCATACACACACAGTAAGACATGCACCTGCAGTAAGACATGCTCAAACAAGCACTGCGCTTCTCTGCTGTGCTAATCCTGTCTCGCCAAGGGTGCCACAGTCCAGCGAAGATGCATTACTAGTATCTAAACAACTACTGTCTAGACTGAATCACAACTCGAGTCATAGATCCTGAGCCTGTCCTGCCCTCTCTTCTCTTTAGTTTCACAATCCAACTTAAGAATAAGGAATCAATTTTATTGATAGTAAATGTCTTTTTATTGAAAATCAAGCCATTATTTGGGCCACTGCTGCCCTGTGTCTGTCATTACTGCTGGCTGTCCCTAATGGCATCTTTGATTTGTATGGTGTGCAGAACAAAGTGGGAGGAATTGTTTAAGGACTTGTTAAGCAAAAAGATGAATGGTATGGATTCCTGGAATGAGTTGCTACTGATTTTTAACAGGAATTATTTTTTGATTCCCATCCCTTCTTAAAAAACAAACAGTAGAGACAATAGAGAGTCTTACATGAGCTTCAAAAAGAGTTAACATTGTTGATGCTTTTTTCTTCTTTTCAATGTTATGATTTAGGAAGCAGGTATAGTAGGGCCCTGTAAAATTTGTTTTATTTTTCTCAAAATTCCAATTTAACTTTTCCCATCTTCCATTTTTTTTATTTTATTTTTTGAGAATTCGTGTGTTAGTTTTTTACAAAAATTTAACCCTGAGACACTGTATAAAAAGTAATGAAATATAATCATGCACTCTTCAGGTGGTCTTCACACATATCTTAACAGGTCCAGTCAGCAGTATATTGACAAAAATTTGCAGAACATTTGATCACCTGACGCATAATAATCGTTGGGAAACTGCTCTGCCCTGAACTTTGGAGTTAGCGGGTTGTTTCGTAGCTTCTTTGCCAACTTAGCTGGTGTCTCAGGCGGCCGCTTCGACATGTTTGCATCGTTAATGAGGGAGCAGGAGGGGGAGGGGAAGCGAAGCGTGCCTTGTCTTCAGCCTTAGTGAACCCCTCAGCATTTTCCAGAGAGATTTGTTCCTTTTATTCTGAAAAAACCCCTTTTACATAAAATGTGATGAGGCCATGATAATTCAGCTTTTAATATCCAATTCCGTGATTCTGTCTGATATTTTGTGATCACAGATTTTATAGGGCCCTAGTGTAGACACCAGTATAGTTTTAAAAGTACTGACTTAGCTCCATGTTCAGAATAATTTCATTTCAATTATGACCACCCTCTGTTATGAAAAGAAGATAATCGAGATTAAGTGATCAACGTGCTGCTTGTGATTTTGACTCATTTTTTCCATATGCTGTTCATGTGTTGTACATGTGTCAGTGTCTGTTGTATTTTTGGCAAAAATGGCACATTATGGCAACTTGAAAAAGAAAAAATCTATGATTCAGGAAAGATTCTGAAAAATGATTTTACTTAGACTTCATTGTGAGCCAACAATAAAGACTTCTAAGACTTGTTCCTGCAACCAACAGCACCTGAGTACATACTAGGTGAGTTGTTCACAGGGATATTGTTTATGGTTATAAACATTAAATCTATAGGAGTTTGATTAAAGCTGGTGGTGCACATATTGTGGAATAAACGAGTCGTTGTGTTTTATATTCTAGATCGAACTACCAGTCAAAAGAACTGTTATTATGACTTTTGCCTAATCAGTCAGCCTTTCATGCAAGTGTCAGAAACTTCAGCCATAATCTAAAAACCCAGTTAAAGAAGTCCAGAGAGCTTAAAGCATCCTAAAAGACATCATCTGTCTCCTTTGTTTTCTTCAGCGAGTGTAAACAGGCTCATTGTGAACCTGCTGTTAACCTCCATGGGGTCAGCAGTGTTTGCCAGTGTTGATAATGTTAACATCCATTGTGTTTGTTTGAGTTTACACACGTGTTTTTTTTTTTTAACTGCAGCCAAATGTTTTTTTAAAGAAGCTCTTCACTCTCATCTTTAAAAGAAATGAAATATAGTGTCATTACTGTTACTTTTCTCTCTCTCTGAGTGCTCTGAGTGTCGTAGGAGTCGGGGTCAGCTAAAAGCGCTGCTGTTATAAGAGGAAATCACAAGGTGAAGCACCAAAGGAAACAATAAGCACAACACTGGAGGGGCTCTCGAGCCTTCTGTGTGGCTGAAGTAAAGGCTGAGATCACTCGACTTCTGATTCTCCTCTTTTTGTTGAACACTCAGCTTAGACTTGTGAATAACTTCAGACTCTTATCGTCTTTTATTCTACCCTGTGTAGGCATTGTATCTGCACTCAAGTGTGGTGCAATATAACCATCATCATAAGCAATCAGAAATGAGTTTTATTAGCTTTTCAGGGCCTTAAAGCCACTTATTGTCTGTTTTTCTTTACAAGCCTTTGAGACATTGACTAATTGTGCTACTGTAATGAAGGATAAAGTTATGCAATATTGCATCTTTACATGTTTTTTTTTTTTGCATTTTTTTATTGCAATGAAATATATCAGTATTAAGTCTGAATGAAAGGAGCCTTTTTACACTGATCAGACTAAATGGCATTTTTTAAGTGATTATAGATCTGTGCAAATTATTGAAACTTGACATTTGGCTTAAACAAGACAGTTCCTATGACAGGATATGAAGCAGTGCTGTGTTTGTCAAAGAGATGTCAGAGATGATGTTAAAAGCCATTTGAGACTGAGCAGTGCTAGACGGTCATTAACAGGTATTTGTCAGGTGTTGCCTGTTATGTTAACAGCTTCTGCCATTATGGCCCTGGCTTTTATCCCTTAGCATGCTGTCAATGGAGCTCCTTGGAAAGGAGATTTGACAGGGGAATGACTCTTTAGCCACAGAATCAGCATTTCTTTACATTAAGATTTTCTAGTAACATAAAACTGAATGATTTTAATAAGTCAGAGCAAAGTAGAACTATTTTAATGTCTAAATTTAGGCAAGTATTGGTGAATATGGCTTGTAATTCTGTGGTTGGATTTACAACCCCGTCACGGCTAGGGCTGGGCAAAAGCCACAAAGGCATCAAATTCAAAATAAATAGATATCTAAAAAATAAACAATGAAGTGTATGAATTTTGAACATTAAATATCTCTGTAGTGCATTTAATTGGTGAAAAGTATTCACAAACCTTCCTTTATAACTACGTTTTACAGCATCCCAAAGTCTTGGAATTGGGGTTGTAGATGATCTTGTGACCACAAAGCACATAACTGTAAATTGTTGTTGCTTGAAACAAGCTTTTCAATGAGAATCAGACTTTTGCTTTTCTTTTCAGGCAATATAATTAGACAAAGCACCCATATCATACTCATACAAAATATGAGACATTTAAGCAATATTATCTGGCCCTGTATCTCATCTAGTTGACATTGAGATATATATATATATATATATATATATATATATATATATATATATATATATATATATATATATATATATATATATATATATATATACATATATCTTGTAAGAACGACTTTCCAGCCATAGTCCAAAGTAAGTTTGTTGAGATGCAGCTGTTTGCACAGTTTCAGTTTGTTTGCTGATGGTCAGACAAACTTCCTCATGCTGCAGCCAAATTTCTAAAGTTTTGGCTCATCAGTCCAGAGCACTTGCTGCCATTTTTGCCTTTTTTCTACATTAGAAAAAAGCCTCTTTGGCCTTGATTCTTCCATGAAGATCATTTTTGGTCAGACTTCTCATGACAGTAGATGGATGTGCATGGGTCGCACTGGTTTCTGCTAGTTCTGAGCTGATGTAACTGATGGACATATTCCAATTTCAAAGGGAAGTAAGTATGATGTGCTTTATCTGCTGAACTGTTTCCTTCTCCAACCACTGTCCTCGGTAATGCCAGTTTCTCTGTACTTCTTCAAAAGAGTGCGAACAGCCTGCCTGCCTGACATCTTGCCAGGCAAAATCTTTTCCTTGCAGAGACCTTGCTCATATAATATATCTACCTTGTGTCTTACTGCCATTCCTCATCTTGCCACAATCTCGCCGTGGTAGCAGAGTTTGGCTGTACCTCACCCAGTTTTAAGCCTCATACACAGCTGTTTCTGTTTCTGTTTCAGTTAATGACCGTGCTGCTTCAACCTACAGTACATGTAAAAATGATGATCTTTTGCACCTGTTTGGTATGATTAGTGAATCACACTCCTATAATCTATAATCCTGGACAAACCCTGACTTTCTGCAAATACACCCCTAAGAGCTTATGCTTGTATGGGGGGCAAGGGTGGTCACATCAAATATTGATTTGATTCAGATATTTCCTCTGTTTGCTCACATTTTATTTTGTAAATTGATAAAAAAAAAAATAGACTTTATAATTTGAAAAAAGTCTTACTGTGCAATAAACGGTATGAAAATGTCATATCACGGTTATTGTGACCAAAATTATCACAGTTGTCATTATTATTGCAGTATTGTTGCAATGTACTCAAAATGTTCAAATCGTACTTATACACACACTGAAATCATTTAGCAAAGTTCCATTTAGTTAAAAAAATTTAGTGGTAACTGTTACATCCCCACTGTGCAACAGTTTTTAACACCTGTCATAAAGTTTTACACAGCAACTCATATCACCTCATTCAGCTCTCAGCAAGCTCTGTTGTTGAGGGCAGAAACAGGCCAGTGATCAGGAAGTTCTGGCACAACTTCACCAACTTCCAAGGTGCTTGGTGAGAAAGAGTCTTGAAGAGGTCAAAAAAGCTCCAGCAACACTTGTAGTTCAGGAAACAACTTTATTAGACCAACGCGTTTCGGCTTGTGGCCTTCATCAGGGTCATCCCAACGCGTGATGACCCTGATGAAGGCCACAAGCCGAAACGCGTTGGTCTAATAAAGTTGTTTCCTGAACTACAAGTGTTGCTGGAGCTTTTTTGACCTCTTCAGAAACAGGCCAGTGAAAGTGACTGCCCATATCTGCTTGTTGTCTTTCTCTGAGTAGTCTCTTCAACACACGGTTTATTTACTTCACGGTATACCAGTGTTTATTTTAAATACTAAATTATGACTCAGTGAAGGCTGTGGTTAGGAAGCTGTGCCAAGCCTCGCCAGCTCTGTCTCTCGGTGTGACCTTGGACAGTGCAGCCACTCGGAATAAGCCACATAATGAACAGGGGCAGTTTGTAAGAGTCAGGTTATTTAAAATTGTGATTGAAGCAGCTGTATTTGCATTCATGACAGTGTATGTTTCAGCATTTTATACATGTCTATTGGTCACATAGGTGGATGTGCCACGGCCCTTTTTTTAATGAAAAAGTAGTGTTAAAAGCACAGGTTATTCACCTGATTTCACAGCAGCTGTTTTAGATTGGGTTTTGTGTGTAGGACTTACAGCTGGTTTATTTAACACTAACATTTGTGAATATATTAATGCTTAAGTGCAGTTTTTAAAAAAAGATACCATGTTTTTAGTCCTTTGTATCACTTTCATGTGATTAAGTGCCTCTCTAAAACCCAAAATACAAATACTGATATAAATCACATGGTGTGGAATGAAAGGCTGCGTTATTTTAGCCACCAGCCTGATGGAGAGCGAGAGATAGGAAAACACTAGTGCTCTGTGTTCTGCAGTGGATGACATCTGAGGGATTTCACATAGCATGTGACAAACCAGTTTGTCGAGTTGCACTGTTTACCTGTCCTGCCTTTGTTATAGACCAACCAGCCAAGGACCTTCAGTTTACTGTTACACCTCTTGTTTTCATTATCTCAAAATGGTTTTATGTGTAATGTTGCCTTTCTGAATGCCAAGCTCTGGTTAATCTGTTATGGATTTTAAGGTTTAAACCTCAAGGAAAATAAACACTTAGATTTGGCTTACAGAATAAGCAGACTTGTCAAAGTGTTCTGGCAGCAGCAGCAGCAGCAGCAGCAGCAGCAGCAGCAGCAAAGCACTGGATGTTATCAGTTAAATTGAAAAACATACACTTTATTTTCTCAATTTATTTTTTCCTTTAGTTGTGTTACATTTTTTCTTCAAAAACAAATTCTTTAAATTAATATTTTGTAGTTATGGCCTACCTGAAAACAATAAAAGAAATACTTCTGTAACTTTTGGGTTTGATTTAAGAGGAGTCAAATATGGATCCCCATTGAAGGTTTTAAAAAAATATGACATTTAGACTTCATGACTGAAGTACAAAGTCTTGCACTTGTTAACTTTGTTTGGTTTCTTGGAAATCTATCCTTCTTGGAAATCTATCCTTCTACGGCTTATGCAGGGCTGATCGTCACTTTTCCAAAAATCAAACTTGATCAGTTTTTGAGCATACACACTGATCACTGAAGATATACAGTTATTAGTGTGGTCTTTGAGGAGTGTTTTCCAGCCCTTTGAATCTATGCCACTGAGAGTGCAGACAGTAATGAAGGCAAAAGGGTCCCAATCTGGTCCGAGTAAGGACAACAGCAGTGAACAAATAACTTTGAATCTACGGCTTATTACCTCCGCCAAGGAGGTTATGTTTTAGCCGCCGTATGTTAGTTAGTTAGTTTGTTAGTAAGATTACACAAAAACTGCTGTAAATATTTTGATTAAAATTTTCAGGAGATGTTGTTAATGGCCCAACTTAAAAGAGATTAGATTTTGGTGGTGATCCAGATAACCGCCATTAGTGAACGATTGTTTTTGCTTAATAACTGTCAAACTAAAGATGATATCAACATGATTCCAAGTGCTAGGTGTGGGTTTTCAGGGTCAAGGAATCATATTACGATGCTAACTTTATCATGGAACTATTGCTTTTAGATCTAACAGATATGTGTGAGCTACCTTAGCAGAAGTTTGCACTCTCCGAGTGCTTTCTAGTATGAAATGGCAGGGTATGTATTTTCATTTCAGCTGCTGTCACATGAGAATCAATTATCTTTCTGACCAATCAACAGACTGCAGCAATTCTTGCAAGTATTTGTCATTATTATGTTACAAATGCTTAAAACAGTGTGTAATTACAAGAACAGAATAAAAATGGCTTTGGATTTTTAACAGGATTCTCTTCATTAACAATTGTAAATGAACATGTAGAAATTTTCTGAGATGACCAAAAATAAATTTAACCTATTTTACATAAACTCAAGCATTTAGTGTTCATGTTACAGCCTGTTATATTAGACCATGTTCAGGCGTTTTTTTTACTGATGGTAGTCCCTGAAGCAGTTCCTGTCCAGCTGAAGACAGAGATCTCAACATTTCCTCCTCCAGTATTTCTAAAATTACTGTTTATGGAATCCATAAAAAAACAAACTATGATCAAAAATATGATAAATGCCAAAAAAGGTGATAAAACACACGGAAAATACGTCGGTAATACAGCAAAACACAGAGAAAATACAGCAAAAGAACGAAAACAAAATGCTGTTGTGTTTCATACTTTAAATTATTTACACAGAAAATACTGATAAACCGCCGTTAAATCACTCTCATGTTCGGCTTTCAGTCCTATCACTCTGGAAGCATGTCTTCTTCTGCGACCCGCCCTGACTGTTTATGTTAACAATGACATCGCTGTAGTTATGCCAACCCAGTATAGCGTTAACCAAAAGCCAGCCAGTTACGGCATATATAACGTAAGTGCACAAACATTTGAGAGTGCAGAGAACGACCGTTCATCACTCCATCAGCTGCGTGTTGAAGCGCATTTAATGAGGAGCGATTTCCTCACACATATTACCTCATGTTTACAATAAAAGAAGTGGTTCTACCTGCACTAAAACCTCCTTCTGATTGCATTAATGAGGAGTCTGGGACTGAAAGGTAGATGTGGCAAGATAGAGTCATAATTCATCTATATGTTCACATTTTAATTAAGGTTATTTATTTTATTTTGCAGGAATTTACTGCAGTTCTGCAACACTATTTTATTTTGTACTTGAAAGTACTTTGTTCCTGAAAGTTGCAGAGTAGAAAAATGAAAGAGGCTTTTAAAAAGAATATTACCTTAGTGTTTTTATTGCTTTTCTCTCACAATTACCAGTTTAAAACTTTTTAAAAAGTTGTTCTACCTGTACCTATAACCTACCTCTAATTTTCATTAACAAGAAGTACAAGACAAGATATATTTCATAACTCATTTATAGATTGACTCTTTTTAAGGCTATATAATTAATTTCCCAGAGGTTTGATGCTTTTCTGCATGATTTTGTACTTGAAAATTCCTCTCCATTAAAAGGTTAAACAAATACTAAAGGACAAAGTACTGTAAAACAGTAAAATGTTCTGCCTGTAATTCATATATTCAAGTGTTGCTGTAAGTGTTAAGGGACCAAATATTTTTTTTAATTTATTTTACATTTTTTTAATTAATTGGCCGATAATCGGTAATCAGTATTTTTTTCTGCCAAATATCGGCATCAGCATTGGCCTCAAAAAATCTGTATTGGTCAGGCCCTAATAGAGAGCTATTATCATATAAAGTCACATTTTGAAATAAAAAATGTAACATTGAAGCTCACTTTATTACATCTTTGCTGAAAGGAAAGAAAATCAGGGAACGTTAACATGCAGATAGAACAATGCTAATTCACAGTGCTGTTTCAAATAAAGCTGTGCCTTGAAATTTACTGACATTTACAGAGCTGTGTAGTTGTTTACATTTTTACCATTCAACACAAAGCTAGTCAGCCTCTTGGAATCACATCAGCAAGGTAAGCAGGAACAAGGTCCATAGTAACAAGCTAAAAGGATACATATGGCTTCCTGTTGTAACCTCTGTCATCCCTCTTTACTGATGCCTGTTAACTTGGACTAGGACAAAAGTTAAACTGACTAATCAAGCTTCTACCAAATGTAATGATGCATGTTGGCCAGCTTATCATTTAGTTTTGCTCTATCTTTGAATATTTTCAGCCTGTCCTTAACGTCCACAATCATTTTTCAGCCTAAGAAATAACCCCCCACATTGACAAATATGAAGATTTTGAGAGTGAAAGTCCCCAGTTTAAAAGCTTCACAGTTCTGAGCTGCTGAGATAAGCCACTCTGTCATGTGTGGGCTCAGGCTGGGTTAAGGTCAGGGCTGCCAGCTCTGCTGTGGCTCTTTCACACTGAGCTCTGCAGAGACCTACAGTAGAAGACCCAATCTGTTACACAGCCAGACACCGACTGCAAGTCCAGACATTCATGCAGCATTTGGCACAGTGGTGTCATAATGAAATTATTTGCACCAGAGTGTTATGATTACAGCCAGCTTTTGTAATGATTTCACTTTGAAGATTTGTGTTAATGCAGCTGCACTTTGCATGAAATTTGGATTAAAGAAGTAAAGATGATAGCTGGCTTTATTTCTTTCTGAGCGTTCTGTCACTTCATCAAGGACATTAGAAGCCTGTTGAATTCAGGTACCCCTAACAACAAGGAGCTAATGATTATCGGCTATTGGGTTCTAAAATTCCACTTAACAGTCTGTAATAACAGCCGCTGAGCTGTGTGTTTGAGGGCTCACTGTTTATAAGGTTGTGTGTTGTCCCCATCATTCTGAAGAGGAATAGGGGATGCTGTTGAGAGCAAGAATCTGCACAACAATGCTTTATAAAGCAGCTAAAGCTTCATTTTAAAGACTTTACACTAGGACTGAATGATTTAAGGAAAAGATCTAATTGTGA